>JASPKZ010010240.1:2152500-2752500 GCA_030220185.1 Diploptera punctata
ATGTAGCTCACTGTTATACTCTTCTGCATTGCCTGTCCACCTCTCTTCAGTCCAAAAAACTACCATAAGAACCTTTATTCTCAAATGTTCGTGATGTTTTCTCCTCCCTTAAAGTACGAGATGTGTTTCGTATTCGTATAATAAAACTAGAAGAACAATCGTTTCATATATTTTCAGTTTTAACTTTTTTTAGAGAGGATGGAATGACAAAATTCCCTGTAATGTATAATAGCTAACAACCTTTCATGCAAATTAATCAAATTGCAACTTTGATATATTCCAATTCAAATTCTACCCCCCTTAAACGCGTTCCCAGAGTTAAAACTACATTTAATTTCTCTCCATATTTCATTCATGTTTGTAATTATTGTTCCTAGGTATTTGAATTCAGCTACTTTTTCAACATTTCTTTAATTTGTTTTTACTGTAGCTTTATTCAAATATTCAATTAATTTTATTTGAACGCTTTAAAAGTGAAATTAATTTAGCTTACACACAAATATAATGTAAATCTGGTGAACAAACAGGGCGATCCCTCATTGATTTAGTTTCGTTCCCATGATGCTCTCATTCTCTCATCTCCCGCAGAGATATGGATGAAAGGGGACCACGTGATCATTACACGTGTACAGCTCACGGCATTCATCGCAAACAATAATGGCTTGCAAGTTTAAGTTACGTAAGCGTTCGATATACAAATACTGATTTATACCTACACGACAAAGGGATAAACAACAAGGTCTTTAATATGTAAACACAACCGCATGTGTTTAAAGCAACGAGAAAGAGAGAGATGCATTATGTTAATATAATAACGTATTCATCGTGGACACTAAATCATTTCTGTCATAACGATTTAGCAGTTTACTGACTTGTTTTATGGGATTAATGTCGTCTATCAATTGGCAACGCCAAGATGAGAGCTCATACGCCTAGAAATTTTTCTATGACCATCTCTTGCATAATATTTCATATTATCAAACAAATCTTGCTATAATATTCCCATTAAAAGAAATGTTTGCAGAATATATAATATTAAAACGAAGATATGTTTTCATGAAAAATTTATACAGAGTGTTCGGATGAGTTCGTGACAGGGTGTTAAATGGAAGTACCTACTGATATCTGGAGACACCTTAATATGATACAAAGCTACAAAAGCCTGAAAAGAGTTTCACTCTTTTTATCATTTATCACATTTTCCTTAGTTATATATATATATATATATATATATTGCATTGCCAATCGTTACAAGTCTCCTTTATTTATATATTTTAAGACAAAAAATAGACTATAGAGGATACTTCACACGGCAAGATTTGGGGAACACTCGCTTACAGCTTCTTTCACACTAAAATATTTCATTCTTCCTATTGATATATGTGGAGGAGGTCGTACATCAATGGCAAGCCTAATGTATGTTAGCCATGAAAAAAGATCGACTTACTTAAGCATAATGTTGCTTCATAAGTCTTCCAAGTTTTCGACCTTAGTTGTACATTCAGACGTGTACTGCCTATATATATTCCGAACATTTATTTTTCTTATCATATATTAAGCTTGCATTGCTCAATATCAAAATTTTAATTATAACATCGATAAAGCGTCACTGCTATAAAGTAAAAATATTCTCTTTAATTTCCTTACTTGTGATAGGAGCTACCAGATGGCAGTGGAGACCGAGTTCCCACTACATCTCGTAATAATAAGAATATATGAAAAGAAAAATGAATGGTACTAGACTTGATCGGTGGCGTAATCGGAAGCGCACTGGGGTATCAATCCAGAGGTCCGAGTTGAAGTCTCGCCCGAGCATTTATTGTCCTTATGTCATATATAGTCCACCGCTGTGGTCTCGAGGTAGCGTGCTGCCTTGTCGCGCAGCGGGCCCGGGTTCGATCCCCGGTCGGGGTAGTTTTTCTGTGTGAGGTTTTTAACGGGGTTTTTCCTCACCTGTAAGACAAATGTCAGGAAAACTTTAAGGTCCAAACGGTCCCCGAAATCATATGGCCATCATTATCATCATCATCATCATCATCACCCTTCACCGGTGTGGAAAGCAACGGGAAGCTACCACACCTACAATTCCCTAGTAAAGCTCCAAGCATAGCATGAAAATTCTATGATTGCAGTGAAGGACTTGCCTTCAGGCAGAATTATTATGGAAGGATTGATGAATGTCATTATTATATATATATATATATATATATATATCTTAATATATAAAAAATTCGTGTCACGTTGTTTGTCCGCGATGGAATCCTGAACTACTGAACTGATTTTAATAACATTTTGCACACTGTGTGCAGTTTGATCCAACTTGAGACTTAGGGTAGTTTATAACTAAATTTATAGTCGCATTATTTTTATCGCAAATTATTTGTTTATTATTTAACAAAGAGTTATAATTATCTGTGGATTCCATACGATTCTAACAGATGGCGGTGTAAGGTAATTTGGTAAGGTAATTGGTTTTATTATTTAACAAAGAGATCCAGATGGCTGTGCTTTTTGTTGCAACCGCTAATTTCAATTGAATTACAAATATTGATTATTTCATAATTTAAGTGTGTTCAGTGTTTATTTTATTTTCAATATTATTAATTTTGTGTGTAAGTAGGCCCTACCAGTTTTAAGTAATCTGGCTGAAAGACAGAAACTTAATTAAAAATTTTAACGTATACCTTAGCCACAGCAACGCGTGGCCGGGACTTCTAGTGTATATATATGTATGTGTGTGTGTGTGGATTGCCAAAATCCTGATATACGGATAGAAAGGAACACACTGCTTGCCGTACCGTTCATGGTCGGCGAGAACTGTAATTGAGAAAAGTATTTTCAAGAATCTGTATGTTTGTAGTAAGCATAACCGGATATGGGTTTACAAGCATAAGTTGTTTCACTGGACTGTGTACATCACACCTGAAAGTTTGGTTATAAGTAGACATCGAGTGTATATGCAAATGCACGTTGTATCTGCTTTTACATCTGATATGCAAAGGATCAGACCCGCGCCGTAGCCGAGCGGTTAAGGTAGGAAGCCTTGGCGCAGAGCTACAGGACTTGCGCTACCTCGAGACCACAGCGGTGGACATTTTTTGTATAAACCATGCATATTTCTTATTTACTCACTGGCATTATCGAACCCGTAGGTTCATGGCCGCGTGGACATAAGCTCTCCATACATCCCTATCCTGACCTAATTATTTCCAAATCATGCATATATCAAACAGTTTTAATGATGGGACTGCATATTTTGTATGTTTATATGAACCATGCATATATAACAAATAATTTTAAGGATGGTGCTGCAAATTTCGTAATTTTTGTATGAATTATGCATATATCAAACCATTTTAAGATGGAAACGTAATTTTTAAATACCGGTTTTAAAAACATTTATAAAAAAGTGTAAAGTAAAAGTAAAGTGATCCCACAACAGACCCGGAGGCCCTTGGGGTAGTAGGAGGTTAGGGTTCCCACTTTTTCTAGACAATCGGCACTTTTTTATGTCAGCCGGGTTGTCAGCCCTGCGTGACGGCCGCCTTTACCCCCAGAACAAGCGTCTGGTACTCATTTCCGTTAGAGGCTGAGTCGACCCCAGGGCCATAGTGCCGCCAGAGGGTTTGGGTCAGTTTAAAAATCCTGACCCTAACGGGACTTTAACCCTCGACCCTCCGGCTTGTAGCTCAGTGCCTTAACCACTACGCTACGGCGTGCCCCTATAAAAAAAAGTGTTCTAACGTTATTTGCAGTTCTCTTTGCTAGCCGGAATACTCGCCATTACCTTTTGGTTAGAAGCTGAACATCACGCGGGGGTAACGTGATCCCGGGGAATAACCTGTATGGAGTGACTGTTCACTGATTTTAATGCCACATACGTCAGTGAGTGTCTGATTATTATCTTGCAAGAAATAAAGTTTGTTGGAGTGTGTTGTAATTCCAATAATAGAAGTGCGCATATAAGAGAGTGGATTAAGAACTGAGACCACTGGATTACACTACAGACGGTAAAGTTGTATTTTGACAACCATATAACAATCATATTGCGAGTGAATTTTAATTTTTCAATTAACACAGTATTTTATACTAACCTACACATTGTTTGAAAAAATCCTCAAGCAAACTTTATTATCACAACAAAGTGTTTTACTTCATATAACTCCAAGCGCGACAGGCCCAGCCGGCTGCTTGCCTCACATCCACATGTATTAATCACAGAAGTGACACTTGGTAAGCATGTCGGGTCCCCCCGCCGTTATAGCTGCTCTTCTCAACCTGGAGTCGCTACTTATTGTAGCTACCCAAATGTCTCACGATGCCGGGTAGGCATTGGTTTCGTACTGGCCGAAATTCAATGAGAAAAGTTCTTCCCCCATGGGGACTTGAACCAGCACAAGTCCTGTAGCTCTGCGCCAACGCTTCTTACCTTAACCACTCGGCTACGGCGCGGGACTTTACTTCATCTAAGGTAACGATTTTTTCAAAGATTTATGTCATGCTCTAATCGTACCAATATATCTTTCAATTCACTAAATGACTAAACAATCAGAATTTCCGGAATTTCTTTGAGAAATTTTCAATCGTTCCATACCAGATTAATAAATAATACGGGGGAAACTACTTAGATGATTGTTATCAATCAACAATTACTGAAATAAGAGATACTTTAAAAGAATGTCTTATATGGAGCGTTATCGATGATATTACTTACAGTCGCTTGTGGTCGGCATGTCGCGAACTAAATGAAAAAGAGTCGGGAACACATTATTTGATAGTTTGTAGGATGTTAATAAAAAATAATTCCTCTGTAGCACTCCTTGTAAACGAGTATTGTTGCCAGAAGGGACAACGACGGCAACTTTTGTGTCCTAGTTTCAGATTCTGTATCCTATATGTTGAGCGCTGGTTCCGCTCTAAAAACATTTTATCCCAATCTAATACATGTTATTTCGATTGCATATAGGCTTAATAGGATAGCAGAAACAGGATTGAATAATTTTCTGAAATAAACAAGCACAAAAAGTGTATTTTTAAAAGCACCTGCGCGAGTAAACGCTTACAGAGAATCACTTTCGGAACGACCTTTTTCCTCAGAACCTCGTTTTTAACTCGATTTTATCAATTTAATTTTATCACATTAAAATCAAGCTGCTCCTTTTTACCATTATGAATAGACCAGAGCATTATTTTGCAGTGGCTAACTCTTTAAGGAATACGTTAAATATAGCCATTTATATATTAAGATATAAGAATCCTAGAATGCAAATGGCTCCCAGATAATATAATATAGTGCACTAATGTAAGCAGATACTGCTTGCGGGTTATAATAGAAAAACATTTATAGCAATTGATTATAACACAATGAAAAGAAACCACTGTTTGCACTTTCTTAAATGCATTTCCCAGGATTTAACGTTCCAGAAAAATATAATTCGCATATTTACATCATAGGACATCAGAAATTAATTAATAAACAGTTTGATGTGTTTCATTTTTTCTCTACTAGGGTGCATTCTTACAACATTGTGATCTTTTGGCAATAAATAATATGATCTGGTTGCAGTGATGAACAAATGAAGCATAACAAACGTTTCTTACATTTTTTCAAACATCGCCGTTTACATTAAATATATAAATATTTTAAAATAACTATATTAAAATAATGATTTGTGAGTAAACAGCTTAATTTTATTCGTTAAACAGTCCTAACATATGCCACTCTTGATTTCCAAATTCTCCAGATAAATTTGGAAATCACTCATGCGTTACTTATGATAATTTTAGTGCTGTTAAATAATTAGTTTGCTGCCTGAATTCAAGTGACGCAGCTCCAATGTAGCATTCACAAGAAATATTCAAAAGAGGGACATTACAAAGGGATTTAAATTTAATCAAAGCACTTTTGAAAATTCTAGCTGTATCAATAAAATTGAATTAGAAAATAAAAGTTTGCTCCTTCGTTCTGTTAGTCCTTGAGAAAGTGAAATATGAGCATAATTGTACGTCTGTGAAGTGTGCGGAAAATTGTGTGAAAATCTATGCAGTGTTATATAAGTTTTGTATAAATATACAAAAGATCCTGGGTTTTAACATCTTAAGCTCTGTGAACAAATATCTGTATGGTGACAACAATGAATTTCCAAAAAAAAAAAAAAAATCCAGTTCGATAGTTCTTACAAAATATTGTCCTATGACAAATGTGTACATTGAGAGGTCATTCTCTGCTTCAAACACAAATTAATCAATTTACTCCCGATCATTTGGCGAAGATCATCGTAATCTATTCCAGATCCAATTATAGTCAGCAGGATTACTTGTAATTAGAAACATTTGAACGTAAGTCAAATGCATGTTTAATGCATATATTTATATTTTATAGCATACTAGCGTACCCGGCAGACGTCCTGCCCGAACGTTCAATTCTGTCATGGGTAGACTTAAAATATGTTCCTTTTTTACCATAAAATTCAGCAATTAGGACATAATTATATATTATTAAATAAGTTCGCAAGAAAACCTCTTACAGCCTTCTGTTGTGGCTCAAGAAGTGTGAATGATGACGTCACACAGTCATGAACATTAGAATTGTACCCTCCTTTGCAGATAAGTTAAGAACTGTCATATAACAATTATATTAGAGTGAAAAAAAAAAAAGATAAATTGATGACAGTGAGTCAAAACAGTTTTTTTTTTTTAGATTTCATTTCTGACCCACTGTGCACAGGTCCCATACTGGCCGACATTCCATGAGAAAAATTTCTTCCCCCCTAGAGACTCGAACCAGCGTAAGTCCCGTAGTTCTGCACCAAGACTTCTTGCCTTAACCACTCTGCTACGGCGCGAGACTCTTAGTATCAATGAAAGACAAAAATGGTTATTGTGAGTTATCCGTAAGAGATAAGGGACTCTTGGTATCAATGAAAGACAAAAATGGTTTTTGTGAGTTATCCGTAAGAGATAAACATACGCTGTCGCGGACTTTTTTCTAGAGCTTTTTGAGATATTCAATTCTGTGTACATTAATTTTGTGTATTTCTTATGGTTTAGGCAGCGTAATCCATTTAAGCGTCCAAAGAGCTACTTGTTTCACGTTTTCCACTACAAAGGGCGATTTTTAAGGGTGTAGGAGTTGAGTATCACAACTGTCTTATAGCCTATGTTCATCCCGGGAATCTCCTGAACATTTTGCAAAAAATAACCCATCACAATCGGATCAGCGGTATGGCCGTGCATAAAGTACGAACAAACAAACAAATATACAAACAAACAAACATTAATTTTTATATATAAGGTTTCATATCACTGATCAATATTTTAGCTGTTTTAGTGCATATACAGTGTGATTCAGAAATATGGCTATACGTGTGATCGCATTTTGTGACGAAAATATTATTATTAAAGGAAATATGATGTTATCATTGGAAAGGGAATCCTTCAAACAACAATAAAACAAAACAAATCACAATACTAAGCAAGTCACTTTATTGCTTCAAACTGTTCGCCGTTTACATCCAAGCATAATTGGCAACGCTTTGGGAAGTCATTCATTGCGTTATGATACATGTTTAGAGGAATAGCTCTAATTCCTTCCTCAATCACTAATTTCAGCATGTCGAAGTCTTGAGGTTTCCGGGCATAAATCTACTCCTTCAAATAACCCCACAACCAATAGTCACATGCTGTGAGGTCAGGGGAACGGGCTGACCATTCAATGGGGCCTCTTCTTCCTATCCACCTGTTTTGCAAATGGCCATTCAAACTTTCCCTCACCGCAATTGCATAATGAGGATGCGCACCATTCTGCTGGAATAAACATTGTTCATGTTCAGCACTTCGCATTACTTGCAGGTCAGTTTGTCTAAGGATATCACCATACCGATCACCATTAACAGTCTCATCCAAAATTCGCATTCCTAACAGTCCTTCCCATCCGATCATAGCCCAAACAGTGACTTTGCCGCGCATCTTAAACGTGTCTCTTCAATAACATTAGGATTCTCTTTACCATAATAGTGACAATTGTGTCGATTAACACGTCCGTTCACATGGAAAACAGCTTCATCAGAAAAGTGCAATTTTCTGTACCAATGTTCGTCGTTTGCTGATTCCCTTACAACAAATTCACAAAATTCCATCCGCCTGTCAGGGTCGTCTTCATTAAGTTCGTGGACACGAATCAGTTTGAAGGGGTGGTGCTTCTCACGCTTCAAAACACGACACGCGCTCTATTGACTGATATGAAGCCCACGTGCAGCTTGGCGGGTTGATTTTTGTGGGCTAGCGTCGAATGCCTCCACAATTCTCTTCGTTGTTTCTGCATCCGTGCCTTCCAGGAGGTTTGATTTTCTGCATCCTTCCCATTTCCAGCAGTCGTTTTCTCCACTTCCCCACAGTCGACGGCTGCAATGCTACGTTAAACTCCCGTCTTGCGACCTCACGATCATTAGCATGCGTTATTGCCCATGCAGCAATTGCAATTTGCTGTTGCATAATCAACGCCATTTTGACTAATGTCGTAAGTTCTACACTGTTTTGTATTATTCCATTGTTGTAATTTGAATAATTGCCTTTCCAACGGTAATTTCATATTTCCTGTAATGGTAATATTATCATCACGCAACGCGATCAAACGTATAGCCATATGTATGATTCACCCCGTAAATCCGAAGCCTAATAATAACACAAACTCACCCGAACACCCGATGTGTGCTATATAAAGTTATAGCCTACTCGATTTGGTTGTTCATTGTATATTAATTATTTATGCTCTGAGTTTTACCAGATATAATGTTATTAACAAGTCCTTAAAATAATTCTAACCATAGAAGTAAAATCGTTTTTAAAAAATGCGTTTTCTGGGGAATTTAGGCCTAACTAAAGATCCACATAAGAAACAATATTCATTTGATAAATATTTACACCAGAAGCATTTTATTTGGTTTATCTTAAGTTCGTTATCGTATATGATAATAAGTTCTGGTGTTGAATTTATCATGTAAAAAACAATTTTACATTGGACTTAAAATGTAGTGCTTACATTATAAACCTTACACATGTCTATAGAAATAATTTCCAAACAATTTCTTCATATTTACAGAAATAAATATAATACATTAGGCCTATACAAAATCAAACATTTTTGATTTCTTAAATACTAAAGTTACATGAATTTCAATACTAAAAGGTATATAAACAATATTACTTTTATCCTAAATAAATATAAATGTAATCTTGATTTTGGCGTCACGGTATATGAGTGGCCAGCCCGTGCGAGCTGCCCCGACTTGGATCCCAAGTTCGAATCCTGGCGGTTCTAGAGGCATATTGGTGGTGGGCCATACCGGGATTTTTCGGTTCTTCTTGGTGTTCTCCCACCAATACACTTCTATTTCCTTTCCCTCTCCTTGATGTCGTTTCTATTCTCATTCATTCATACCATCCATCATTGCATTTCATATGAAGAAAAATAATTTGGTTGGTACCCACGGGTGTTAAAAATATGTGATTGCAGGGAACTAGTTGGGGCCAGCAAGATGTTAGCTCATACTCCGAACAATAAAAAAGGGCAGAAGGGGCCAATAGGAGGGCTGTAGGCCCTCTTCGTGGCCATAGGCCCACCCAAAAATGGCGGCATGGATCATGAAAGAAGATTCTTGTGTTCCGGACCCGAACGACAACTTACACAATGCCATAGAGTATATTTCATTCTGTTCATCCATAATATACTAAGACAGCGCAATAGAGCTCAAGGGGAGTCTGCCCGCCCAGTCCGAATAAAGAACTAATCTTGATTTTTGTTTTCTGTTTTATTTTACATAAATCGCCTTTTATAGAGAGCTATTTGAAAATTTTCAAAGCAGAAACATTACAAATATTCGGGGTAAAATCAACTTTAATTGTTATGATTTCAAATTAATAAAAATCAGAAACCTTTATCTGGTAACAAATGCGAAGAATTATAATCTGGTTGTGGTATATAAATCAGTTGATAGAACGAACTAAAGAGTAATTGAGAATAAACATTACTGTTTAAGTAAGTAAGAGATTTTAATTGAGAATAGAAGTGATTGCTATTTGTGATTTGTATATGTATGTATGTGTACATATATCAATTTAGGTTTCATAAATCTATGATTTGTACGCGATCCGTGCCATGGATATTATGTAACAGAAACAGCTTGTTTCCTACAATGGTTTGGTGACTCATGATGAAGTTAGAGGGACTAGTTCACCTCGCACAAGGATATGCAATAAAATGCTTTCACATATGTTTCGTGGGTGTTTAAAAAACTGTTAGTTTTGGTTCAATGTCTGCATGTATGTTACGTTGAATTGTAAATACATATCTGAATATATTTAAGTTTCAATTTTACAATGTAACTAACCCAAACTATTCGAATTTTCCGACTTCCTTTTTTAATAAATTGATGTTCCGTTTTAGCAGATGGCTGCCAAGTTTATAACACCAAATATACCAATTTTAAATCAGAGATTATACTTATGTAACGAATATAATTGAAAATTAACAATATGGATTTCTACGAGGAAGACGTACAATTAACTCTTTGTATTAAGGCAAATTTTGGGGAAAATATCAACTTTTATATTCGTAATTTATTGATTTGAAATGAGAGTTTATAATAGTGTACATATATATTTAATTTATTTATATTGCAATGAGATCAACTAATTATTAAAACCAATATCAATGTATGGAACTGATATCTCTGTTTATGAAAGAAATAAATGAACTCACCCAAGAAGGAAGAGATTACGCAGGTACTGATACATTTCTGCTGTTGATCTTCGGATTCATTACCTGCTTTTGGAATTTTGCTTTTTGACGATGGTGCAGGTTAACGGTAAGTTATTTTATTGCACCACTTAAACTATTTTCACAAAATAAACACACATTTAAGGTTTATACCTACCGGTTTAAAGTAATCGGATACGAAAAAACCAAGAAATTAAGGTGATTTAATTTTTTTTAGCAATATTAAGCAAGAAAAATGGTATACTTTGTTCATAATTTTAAATTTCCGTTGTTTTATAACATTTTAGTGATTCCATTGAGTCTAAACTACTAGCTTTAACGCAATAATAATATATCTAAGACTGTACACTAATTTCAGTATTTAGACATCATGAATTTCGAAAAAAAAATGTTGTTTTAAAAAAGGGCCGTGATGAAACGAAACAAATGGGCTTTGTAACTACACATAGAAGGGAATTCAAAAATATAAACAGTTTCTCTGGAGCAAAATGGTTGCCTATCAGTGAAATTAATTGTATAATAGTAAACAATCCAGATGGAGGAATAAATTTGGGAAACCTAAGCCAAAATGGATATACTGAATTGAAGAACATGAAAATAAGTTTAAAATACATAGTTGCAAATATTGAATTGTGATGGAGGTCGTGAATCAACCTAGGTTGATGTTAATGATGACCAATCATCGCTGATCAAGCTCCGAAAGTAAAATATGATTTCTAATATTTTTGTGCTTAGGTCGATGAATATGCTAGTTATAGTTTTACTTATACGTAATCATAACAGTGTATGTAGTACGAATTAAACTTCTTCTTCCTTCCAAGTATTAGGCCAAGGCCTGTTACGATCCTATAGAAAATTTTCCCTCCAGCGCTTCCAGGAAATTCTCGTATAAGACTTGAAAGCATAATAATAGTCCCTTCGATTGGTTGCTGGCCAAAGGAAGGCAAGTCCAGTGATGGGGCTGCCATCTTATAGCCTCTGGTCAGGCTTTCTGGAGAAGAAAAGAAAATAAAGAAAATAAGAAATGGAAGAAAGGAAAGACTCCCTAGCCCTCGGATGCCCTAATAGCATCGGGGTCGAAAAAAACAAGAGTTAACCAAGAAAGGTTAGATAGTAAAGTTAAAAGAGTGCAAAACACAAGTAAGTGGAAGAAATGTTATGCTCAGCTTGGGCACCTTGTGGTCGCAATCCACATATCCCCTAGATGAGGACCCCTGAGGGTACGAATTAAACTTAGAATCTGATTATTTTAGAATTAACAGTCACATGATAGTAAAATCGGAAAAGGGCCAACACTTTAACGAGAAATAGATCCAAAGTAAATGTTGAAAACGGACAATACACACAAGCAACAATAATAATTTCTAGAAATCGTGATAATTTGTCAAATTTAACGTTGAACGGTATTCATCAAAATTTTATTTTTACCAAGCTTGAACTGTTTGAATAACCAAAGTTGTCCATTTTTGCACGCCGTACAATATACATACATTTCTTTTTTTAAATAATGTTACATATATATATATACATATAAAAGCCCTTGTGTCTCTCAACGAGACTTAGGCATCTCCCCCTACAGGGGAGAAAATTCAACCATACTAATTTAGTTACACTTGTTTTCGGATAGTTGCCATTGAGTAGCCCATATATATATATATATGCTGTATCACTCTATTTAAAGAGAGACATTTTACTAAATGTAACTTTCGAACACAATAATATTTTACAATTTAATTTTCGGGAAGCATCTCTAATGCAAAATTATTTGAGGACTCCTATATGTTATCTGGTACGTCGAATAAATTATTTTATAGCTTTTGCCACTCATTTTGATTAACATAATACTCGGTCGTCTCCGTGAACAAATTAATGGCGACGAAACAGATTATTATTATTATTATTATTATTATTATTATTATTATTATTATACTGTATATTGTCGTATTACAGTAACGCAACAGTAACTAATCCATAGACTACAAGACCTAACTAACATTGTAGCTCATAGTTAATCCAGTCATGTCGCTTGACATTTCCAAAGAATGTTTTTAATAATTCTGAAATTGTAGGTAGCGTAAAAAAATATGCATATAACAAGTTTAGAAAGCTTATTTTTGGTCTTGGTAATTTTTAAGCTCGCCTATGGTTCAATCAAAAAATTCTCACAGCGAAAAAAAAAAAAACTTTCTAAATGTATTACATAAACATTTTAGTAAGTTTACAGCCTGTTTTGTTGAATTTATTCTGATAACACAAACTCATTTAACGATAGTAGCGAATATAGAGAAATCAGATACTACTTTAAACTTTAAGCAGAAACTCAATAGTTAATATATTACACAGGCTGTTTCAAAAGTGATGGCCAAAATTTAAGTATGGGAAGTAAAAGTGAATAGAATCAGAAAAATTCCAATAAGCATGGGTCCGAAGAAATTACTGGTTATGAAATGTCATTTCTCTGCAGGTTGGAGTTCCCCGGATGCTAATTGCAACATAAGCAGTGATAATTCAATACGATTTTCAATAATGTGACAATTACAATATTCAAGTGCAAACAGAAACAACCACAAAAGCTCCAATAAATATAGGTCCGCAATTCAACTGTTCGTGAGTAGATATTAAAGGAATACGCCACTTTACAAGCGTCTGGTAGTTAGTTGCGTATTTCAACTAAAATTTTGGGAATACTCCTGTTTTGTTTTAAGCATGAGGAGTAACTCTCCTTCCATCTTCCTCTGTTTTTGTTGCAATTAGTACTTAATAGCCAGCGAGCTCCAACTGGTATTCTCTTAATTTTTACTTTTAAAACACCATGTAGGCCTACAACACTGGTTAATTTTAAAAAATCATTAGCATTTATTAGAATTACAATATTTTTAGTGTATATATATATATATATATATATATTAGGCCTCCCACGGACTTAGACCTTGACCTGGTGGAGGGGCTCAGTATCTAATGAACCAGACGACCAGGTCGGGGAAGTCTGGCTTTTGCTAGCTTGCCGCCTGGTAAGAGGTAAAGTGAAGCGAACTAGTTCCAACGCGGGAATTTCCAACGACTCCAGAGGCGGACGAAGAACAATATGTTCTCAACGGCAAAGAAGACGGAAGAGAAAACCAGCAAAAGGGAAGAGCAGTCTCGTTAACCATGTAAGGGTACCTGCTCTAGAGGAACAAAACCTCGATCACAAATCACCTGGCCCTCCAGGAAGGGGGTTTTGCGGACTGCATGAACATACTTTAAGAATGGACTCTTCTGTTGCACCAGCCTCAAGGCTATAGAGATCTTGGACGTCCTAGAAGACGATGGGAAGATTAATTCTGAGAGCGGAACAGGCCGAGGGCCTACCATGTAGATAATGATGACATATATATTAGGGTGGTACTTAATTAGAGGGTGATTTCAACGCTCACTCTCTACTTTTTTTCCCTTTTGGCCCAATTTGATGGTGTATCAAATTTAATTACAATGAATTAACATTAACCAGTGCCGCACTGGACCTAAATTTATAAATATAAAAAAAAAACTTTAATTACAGCAAAAGTATTTTTTATTTATTTTTCTAAAGAGAAATAAATCAATAAATATCTCCAAATACATCCGTTTTAATGAAATTAATTGTTAAAATGATAAAACATTACATTACGCTCCTGTTATAGCTCAATGCGGCACGGGTTCCTCATCTTAAATTTGAACAAAATTGACTTAAATTACTTCTTACAACCGAAGGAAAAATAGAGGTGTGCGGAATGAAATGCGAAAAGACGAAAATTAAAGACCACCCTAATATATATGAACTAGGCCTTCTGTTTATAATGGTACTGTAAATAACAGTTTTAAAACTATATTTTAATAGAAAGCATTTGTTACTATTTTTAAAATCCGACTATTAAATATTGAATATAATGTCTTTTTTCTCGAAACCAAACCATCAGCTAATTATTTTTTTTAAAAAAATCCAATAATTTTAAGTATACATAAATAAATAATCGATATTTAAACATCATAATGAAACCGTTTCCCAACATTTGAGAGTATTAGGCCTATAACTTATACAAAATGGCATTCAGCAGCTCAACTATAAAATCAACAAAATAAGTGTTGATGAAATACGTTTGTTTACTGAATAATTAAATCTTGAGTGGACTATTCGAAATCAACGTATTGATCCAATTGAATGGATTTGCATCAAATTATACAAATTAATAATAATAATAATAATAATAATAATAATAATAATAATAATAACAATAATAATAATAATAATAATAATAATAATAATAATAATAATAATAATAATAATAATAATTGCTAGGTAGCAATATAAAAAAAAGTTTTTGCTTGCTATCTTCACCTCATTTCCTCTTATTTTATTTATCCGTTATTGTTATGCACATACCTTACACATACAGTCAAAACACACAATTATACAAATATAACTTTTACACGTCAAGATCCTGTTATAATGTGGACAATTCGGTTTAGAGAAAAAGAAAAGTACATGGTCAAGAACAGGAGACCGACCATTTTTCAGCAGCCAAAACATCAATACATGCAACTTCAAAACAAATGAAAACAGTATGAAAACATATTTTGCAAACTACAAACCATCAACAAGAGGCCGACCATTGTTTCAGCAGCCAAAACATCATTACATGTAACTTCAAAACAAACTAAAATAGTACGAAAACTACAAACCATCAACAGGAGGCCGACCATTGTTTCAGCAGCCAAAACATCATTACATGCAACTTCAAAACAAACTAAAATAGTACGAAAACATATTTTGAAAACTACAAACCATCAACAGGAGGCCGACCATTGTTTCAGCAGCCAAAACATCATTACATGTAACTTCAAAACAAACTAAAATGGTACGAAAACATATTTTGAAAACTACAAACCATCAACAGGAGGACGACCATTGTTTCAGCAGCCAAAACATCATTACATGTAACTTCAAAACAAACTAAAATAGTACGAAAGCATATTTTGGAAACTACAAACCATCAACAGGAGGCCGACCATTGTTTCAGCAGCCAAAACATCATTACATGCAACTTCAAAACAAACTAAAATAGTACGAAAACATATTTTGAAAACTACAAACCATCAACAGGAGGCCGACCATTGTTTCAGCAGCCAAAACATCATTACATGTAACTTCAAAACAAACTAAAATAGTACGAAAACATATTCTGAAAACTACAAACCATCAACAGGAGGCCGACCATTGTTTCAGGAGCCAAAACATCATTACATGCAACTTCAAAACAAACTAAAATAGTACGAAAACATATTTTGAAAACTACAAACCATCAACAGGAGGCCGACCATTGTTTCAGCAGCCAAAACATCATTACATGCAACTTCAAAACAATCTAAAATAGTACGAAAACATATGAAAACTACAAACCATCAAAGACTGAAGTGCAGAGATGCAAGTAGCTCACTAACATGATGAACATTAATATTCAGTGTTTCAGTTAGAACTGTGTACTAATTGCAAATGTTAATAGAAGACAAGATTGTGCACAGGACAATGATCTTTTACTACATATAATTAAAACAGCATTTTATATTAATGTGACCTAGCTTTTTAACAGGGCTACTAATGTGTTTTCCCACGGAGAAGTGCTTCATATAACACTCTTAACATGCAAAAACACTATATTTTATATTGTAATTAACGTGAAATTGTGTAAATTGTTGCAATTCCATTGTCAACTGATGAAAACAAAACTGTGAAGGATTCCCATGTACCTATTTATAATCACGCAATATTATGTCTCTCCTCATAATGTGTGTAGATAAATACTAGAAAACTCAAAACAGAATCAGAAAATGGAGGTAAATAGTTTTTTTAATCAATGGACAGAACTTGTGGAGTTTTTTTCTCTGCATTTTTTTTCGTTACATTAAGTCTCGTAACATATGAAGAGTTGCGGGTATTAAGAGCGAGCTCGACTTACTCGTATTTATACTATTGTGGTTCTCCGAGGTAATTCGCCCCTATATTCGCAACGCCTCATATGTTTTTTTTTTGTATTGTAAGCCTATGTTTTCCCTTTACAGAGATTTAGGCGCTCTCCCCCTACAGGGAATAATTTTAACCATACTAATTTAGTTACACTTGTTTTCGTATAGATGTCATTTTGAGTGGTACGTGGTCAGCGTTCCGCCTCATATTGACATCTAGGAAACCAAGTCCTACTAGGACGGGAAAATTAGGTACATTTTGCTTAGAGGCCTTTTCATTCAGGCTGAAGGATTTTTTACGAGCCTGAAAATCTTCAGACTCGGGACCCACGGCTTAATGTCCCTCCCGGAGGACTTGCTCCTTGGATTTTTCCGTCCTAAAAAATCCATCGGCCCCGGCCGGGTTTTAACCCGCGATCCTCGGGACCAGAGGCAAGGAGCATAACCACTAGTCCACCGCGGCCGACAATTCAAAAAAGTATCAGGGAAACAAATTTGTAGTAACCCTATATATGCCTGTAAGTATAAAATATATGAGTGAATTGATATAAGAAGGAAACTGATTATCGCTGTCAAGAAAACTTGATCATCTAGGAGAATCTTTAAACTTAATGACAGGAAGCGTGCAGAGGCTACACGTGTGTCTAACAGGCTACATTTTTTTATTGCATTTACTTTTAGATTTCTCTACTCTTTCTCCAGCCAAACGTCCAGGAATTTCACTCAATGAATCAGGTATTCACCTTGTTTATCTCAACCAGAAAAAAAAAGTTGTGCTCCATAACACCATAGCATACCTACTTAAAACAAATGGCATATCGCCAACAAATTTTTTTGAGGGATTTTGCATGAACTTGGAGAAAAAAAGAAAGTTGCAAGTTCTAGAGATCACCGGAATATTTCATAGCATGGCAATTCGACAGTAACACTTCGAAAACCGCACATGCTCTCTTCGGGACTCATTTATACAGTAAAACTTGTTTAATCCGGAACGTGAATAATGCGGAAATCTATCCAATGTGAACAAGTGTATTGGTCCCGGCGAAATAATAGTAATTTTACCTGTATTAATTTCGATAAAACGGAATCCGTCCAACGCGGAAACGGAAGAATATTTCTACACAATTCATGAAAAAAATATAAAGCGGAAAGACAGAGAGATAAATTAGTTTCCACTTTATTGAATTCCCGTTAGGTCAAGAAAACAATATGGACTGGTTCCTGTCGAGTGAAGTAGAGAGTCTACCTGTATCTGAAATTTTATGTCGGGCTCACTGCATACCCCTTATGCGAAATACTGATACCTGTCTTACAAATAACCATTGCACTGTAAAATCTTAAATTAGTTAAAGTTCTGAGACTGATCTTTCACAGGTGAATAATTACGGAATAAAGATGGCTAAAACGTATGTATCAAAAAGTGAAAAAGTGAAAGTGATTGAAGACAAATCTCCTTTCCGGACCGATGCTCCAAAGTCAGGTTCTAGCTGTTGCTAAATCCCTAGGGAATAACGATTCCAAGGCATCTACATGTTGGCTGGACAGTTTTAAAAGACAACGTAGTGTGGATGAAATTTGCGAGGAATCAAAGGATGTGGATGAAAGTGTAGTTAGTGAACGGAAACCAAAACTGCATACTTTAATTTCAGGATATGCGCCTAAGAGACATTTTTAACGCTCACGAAACGGGACTGTTTCTTCGCGCGTTACCGTCGAAGTCACTCGTACATACTATACTTCACCTTTCAACGGAACTACAATTAAACTAAGGTACATAAAACGACATATACGGTACTCTATAATCAAAGATCATTAATAAATTTTAGTTTTTTATAATGCGGAATTTTGTCTAATGTAAAAAAATGGTCCCATGCGATGCGATTCCGCTTTGAGCAAGTTTTACTGTGCCTATAGCAGGAGCTGCTCAAGCGCGTAACGTTCAAATTTCAATTTTTCTCCCAAAAAATTGGGGTCTCGATTTCAGCTATTTACAGTTAAAATTAGCAGACCCCCCAAAAAAAAATTTCAAGGTTGTTTTCGATATGAAAACATTGAGAGTCCAGTTGTTACTAATGTACGAGCATAAAATTGAAGGAATCACATTGATGAAATTAAGTATAATTACAGTTACAATAAAAATAAGAGGCTTAGAAAAGGCAGGATGTAGAAGAATATGGGTCACAGAATGATGATGATGATTCAGTGGCCGCATATATAATTTTACGGTTGGCATGTATAACATGCCAAGAGTCTAGGTTCGTATGTATATTTATGTGTGTGTGTGTGTCCACCGCTGTGGTCTCGAGGTAGAGTGCTGCCTTGTCACGCAGCGGGCCCGGGTTCGATCTCCGGTCGGGGCAGTTTTTCTGGGTGAGGTTTTTATCAGGGTTTTTCCTAACCTGCAAGACAAATGTCAGGAAAACTTTAAGGCCCAAACGGTCCCCGAAATCATATGGCCATCATCACCATAATCATCCTTCACCGGTGTGGAAAGCAACGGGACGCTACCACACCTACAATTCCCAAGTAAAGCTGCAAGCATAGCATGAAAATGCTATGTTTGCAGTGAAGGACCTGCCCTCGGAGCAGAATTACTGTGGATGGATATATTATACATGTGTGTGTGTGTTGGTATACAATATGAAACGATTCAATTTAACTTAGTGAGAATAACTGAGCAGCTACTAGATTTGAGACGTAGAGAAATCCGGTTAATACAATTGAATCTAAGTTTGATAGCCTGCGTCATTTTATCCACATAGCACCTTGTACTGTTATTTGCTAGACAGCAACCACTTCGGTAGGCCGTGGCCCTTCAGAACGGTTTTTTCCAAGGTTTTATTTAAGATGTTTCACCATTTGACAATTTGTCGGAAAATTTCCCGTACAAGCAGACTACTGTGAAATTATTTTTTAGAAAATTGCGCAATTCTGTGTTCTATGAAAATTATCTTTAGTTAAATGTTTGAGTTGGATGCACAAATGTTGATAAATGTGAAAACTAACATAATGATTCAAATCCCTAAGGAGTTTCATTAAGTGACTCAATTGCTAGACTTTAGTTTATGAACCTGTATTCGATGTCATTTTTAAAAATCAAATTTCTAGAGTACCGTAAGTTCATATTTAAAATTAATTATCACGGACTATTTAACTCATGCCGCAAATGGGAGTCAATGACCAATCACGTTTGAATGAATTTTGTTTTACAACAATCACAGTCGTGTTTCACCTCAATATTTACGATCTTAAGTTTATCATATTAAATAAGGCTCCCCCTTTTTAATATTCTGAATAGGTCAGAGCATTATTTTGCAGTAACTGACTCCGTAAGAAATACGTTGAATATAGCAATCTATATATTAAGATTAAGAATCCTAGAATGCATATGCATAGATAATTCCTAGTCTGTGGCTCCCAGATTGTGTGTGTGTGTGTATGTATGTATATATATATATATATATGTATATATATATATATATATATATATATATATATATATACACACACACACACTAGCTGGCCCGGCGAACGTCGTATCGCCTTTAAATATTTTTACGTTAATTTTTCCGATGTTTTAATAGTTATATGCTATTCAGGGCGGAAACAAATCCAACAAATCAAAGATCATAAAAATCGGTCCAGCCGATTGCTGTGGCTAAGGTATACTTTAAAATATGTTGTAGTAAACTAAGTGAGAAATCTAAATCAGAAAGTTTTTCTTTTACACATTTTTTTAGTTCTGGTACGTTAACTACACCCGATATAAATATGGGTGGTGGTTTATGTGGAAGAGGTTTTGTTGATTGAGATGAATTTATGTTGTCTGCATTCTCAGTATCATCCATAAGTGTATCATAAGGATTATATACATTTATTGATGGAATATTTTGAGGAGGCTTGCTGATTTCATTATACTTTCGTTTTTTTCTACGAACTTGTTTGCAGTTTGGATTCTCATCATCATCAGGAAGTCTCTGTATAGTAATATCGTATTGTGATATAATAGTCATCTTGTTTTTCATTTAATTGAGGCATGGAGATTGTTTCTGTAATATTAGGCATATTATTATAACTAATAGGCTTACTTACAGTTCTGTTATTCCGTTCCTTAGGACCTTCATATGTTTTTAAATTGACATTCTTCTTAAATGTAAAATTTATGTCACATAAGCCTATACCTATTTGCGGAAATTCACTTGATATCTTATCATTCATGGTCTCTAGAACTGATTCGCCATATTGTTCAGTGTCTCTTCTCGGTCCAGTTAAATTTAAATTAAGTTTCTGTCTCTCAGCCAGATTACTTAAAACTAATACACACGAAATTAATATTATTATCAATATATTGAAAATAAAATAAACACTAACACATTTAAATTATGAAATAATATTTGTAATTCAATTGAAATTCGCGGTTGCAACAAAAAGCACAGCCACCTGGTTAAATAATAAACCAATTAACTTACGCGGCCATCTGTTAGAATCGTATGGAACTCTCAGATAATTATAACTATTTGTTAAATAATAAACAAATAATTTGCAATAAAAATAATGCGACTATAAATTTAGTTATAAACTTCCCTAAGTCTCAAGTTGGATCAAACTGGACACAGTGTGCAATATTTTATTAAAATCGGTTCAGTAGTTTAGGATTCCATCGCGGACAAACAACGTGACACGTAATTTTTATATATTAAGATATATATAGTGCACGAATGTATAAGCAAGTACCGCTTGCGAGATATAATAGAAAAAATTGTAGCAATTGGTTATACTACAATAAAAAGAAACCACTGTTTCCACTTTGTTAAACGTATTATTTTCCAGGTATTAACGTTCCAGAAAAATATAATTGACATATTTACATCATAGGACGTCAGAAATTAATTAATAACCTATAATGTTGGTTATAATATACAGTTTGAGACCAGCCTCATGGGCTAGTGGTCAGCGTTTCTGACTGCTGTTCATGAGGTCCCGGGTTCGATTTCCGGTCAAACCGTAGCGATTTTTCCTTAAAGGGGATTATTCCTATGGTTGTCCATGGTCTGGAATTTAGGTTAAGAATTCTCCTGGCGCTTCATTTTCATTTATCACCCATCATATCATTGGGGTAACATGACTCCGCCTTCCAGGTGCCCCAACCTCACAACTGGGAGAGAATACCAGAAATGTCGAAATGACAATCCGGCGAATTGAATATATATATATATATATATATATATATATTATAATTAAATGTTTAACATTGAGCAATGCAAGCTTAATATGGTATGATAAGAAAAATAAATGCCTGGACGGGATTCGAACCCGGATCTCTGAGTCTGTACCTCAGCGTGATATCCATTACACTACCAGGCGAATCCAATTCAAACACTTATTTTTCTTATATATGTATTATACTCTCCATTATTACTAGATGTCGCGAGAACACTGTCTTCACTGCCATCTGGTAGCTGACTATAACAAGTTAGCAAATTAAAGAGAATATTTATTTTTACTTTATAGCAGTGACGCTTTATAGATGTTATAATTAAATGTTTAACATTGAGCAATGCAAGCTTAATATGGTATGATAAGAAAAATAAATGCCTGGACGGGATTCGAACCCGGATCTCTGAGTCTGTACCTCAGCGTGATATCCATTACACTACCAGGCGAATGCAATTCAAACACTTATTTTTCTTATATATGTATTATACTCTCCATTATAAATATTCTCTTTAATTTGCTAACTTGTTATAGTCAGCTACCAGATGGCAGTGAAGACAGTGTTCTCGCGACATCTAGTAATAATGGAGAGTATAATACATATATAAGAAAAATAAGTGTTTGAATTGGATTCGCCTGGTAGTGTAATGGATATCACGCTGAAGTACAGACTCAGAGATCCGGGTTCGAATCCCGTCCAGGCATTTATTTTTCTTATCATACCATATATATATATATATATATATATAAACACAATTTGATTTTTTTCATTTTTTCTCCACTAGGGTGCATTCTTACAATATTTATTTGGCAATAAATAATATGATCTAGTTGCAGTGAATGATCAAATGAAACATAAAAAACGTTTCTCATTTGTTTTCAAACATCACCGTTTACATTAAATATTTTAAAATAACTATATTTAAATAATGATTTGTGAGTAAAAAGCTTAATTTTATTCGTTAAATAGTCCTAACAAATGCCACTCTTGATTTCCAAATTCTCTACATAAATTCACTCGTCACTTCGTGAATTTATCGATAATTTGGAAATCACTCATGGCATTACTTATGATAATTTCCTTAAATAAAAAGGCATAGACTAGTTTGCCTGACCGTACATAGCTTGTCTGCCAATTTTCTTCTTCTTAAATGAACATGTTGAACATACCATCTATTTATCCGGGGTCAGCTGATGTTGGCACGGTCACTATTTTCGCTCGAGATTATGCAAATTTGAAGAACGTAATTCACATTTCACGACATTAGATCCGGGTGTTTCAATTAATACAAAATAGTTGTGACGCCATAAATGGCTAACTTGTACTGTGACCTTTATTACAACTATAATTGCACGATACTCGGTCAAGTGCTTCTTACAGACCTTCGACGAGAGCCAACATGTTAGTCACTCATATCGGCGTATTTACTAAACACATGTCAATATTTTCATTCCTTCTTTTGATAGTTACTGTGCTCCCCTCAGGGTAGCTTTACTCCTCTACATTTAACATCTCCCTATGAGACATGCTATATTAATATAGGATGCGTTTTAAAACATTTTTCAAACATCACAACAATCTACAGCTATACGTACTGTATAAATATGAGTGTATGTGAGTCTGTCTGTCCCTTATGGACTCAAAAACTACTTGACCGATTTGAATGAGGTTTTCACAATCATTTAGAGATTTTTTACAATTAACATATATAACATTCAGTACGTACCTACTATAGGAACTATCTTGGATATTATCTCTTTATCTGGAATGAAAAGGATATCCCTGAAAAAATTACTAGTTATAATAAAAGTTTGGGAATTATTAATCAAGTTATGAAACCATCCCTTGTACAAAAAAATCACCAGATTTCGTTTATATAACACTTTGGCTAGACCAGTGTTGACCTATGGTAGTGTAGCGTGGACACTAAAAAGACAACACGAAAGCAGAATAACGGCTTGTGAAATGAGATTCATGCGCAGAACAGCGGGTTACACCAGATGGGATCGGAAAAGGAACACCGATATCTTAAAAGAATTGAACACTGCGCCAATTTTGGAATATATTAAACAGTACCAACTAAATTGTAAACACCATCTAGAAAGAATGAGTTCAAATCGGATCCCCAAAGCCGTTTATAATATTATATACCAAGAGGACGAAGATCACTGGGCCGTCCTATGAAACGCTGGAGGGAACATTTTCTATAGGATCGTAACAGACCTTGGCCTAATACTTGGAAGGAAGAAGAAGAAGAAGAAGACGTACTATAGGGCCATACTATTTACTTTGCTTAAAAATGCATCGGTGCACTAAAGAAGTATATTTTTGGATGTTTAAATGGCTTACGCTGCCTAAACCGTATCAAATACATCAAATTAATGTACACAGAGAATTGAATATTTAAAAAAAAGTACGCGACAGCATATGTCTATCTTTTACGATTTTGTCTTTGAGCTCATTGATGCCAAGGAGATCGGGATAAGTAGATCCTCGGACAACGTCGAATAGTCAGCACGGTGTATCTAAATATAATTATATCAATTTATAATTATTTTTCTTATTATTTATTCAAAGAAACATAAAAACGCATTTCATGTATTTAGACGTAGCAGCGCACGCCGGGTATTAGCTTGCAGTAAACAAATCCTAGTATATGGCGGTACGTGGAATAGCATGGTTAGCGTGATGCTTCACGGTAAGACAACCACAATTACGAAGACCATCGTGTGAATTCACCTATTGCCAAGCATCTTCTAGTCAGTATCTGATGCACTCCTTAAATGTCCCAGATACTTCAATTACTTGTAAAAGGGTAGATAGGTGATGTTTTCATTTAACGATGCTTTTTAACAGATCAGATCATAGCGCCAAATTTCAAAGCTGGACATGAAAGGGCCAACAAATTGTGTTCACGTCTCTCATTCCAGGTTCAACGTTCTTATACGTGCCCAAAATCTACGAAAGGGGGATCCACGGCGTTACTTCCCTTCTGAAGGAAAGCATACTTATGATGTTCATGCTCTGAAAAAGAGTCCATCGTCCCTCGTTAGTTTGAATCCGCAAACATCGGAACCAGTGGAGAGAATGATATCATCCGTGACCATACAAGAAATAATACTGGAAGATGCTGCAGTGAATATTTCTAGGCAAATTTGGTTTAACACGATTACACACCAGCACACTTTAGTTTCTCTGCTCAGTATTAGGGCCTATTTTGGGAGATGAAATATTTTGTGACAAATAAAAATTTATAAAGTTCTGATAAGAAACCCTCCATGATATCTTTACCTTGTCGTGGTGGAGTGGCTTGCGTGCTTAAATGATCCCTAGAGCTATGCCGGCAGTAGCATTGCTGCCGATAGGGTTACCCATGCCGGACTGGTCGAAGGTGATAAGTGATAAGCCAGACGAAAAAAGTACCTTGGTCGAAAGAGTGACGATCTTTCACCGTAAAAATACAACCGTCAAAAAATGCGGGCATTGGTTCAACTGGGATAAAATTTTCCAGGTCTGATAAGAAAAATGGAGCCTTGTCAGAACTTTATCAAGTCTCTTCTACAACACCCGTATGTAAGTATAGGAAATCTGAATTATCCTGCATATGCTACAGTTTATGTTGGGGCACAAATCCACGCACATCAACATTTCAAACATCGTTTTAACATCATTGGCCTAATCTATTATGCAACTACAAAATGTAACACCTTCCTTGCTAACTAACTCACTGGCTCTATCGAACCCATAGATTCATGGCCGCGCGGACATAAGCTCTCCATATATACCTATCCTGAGCTAATGTTTTCCAATCATCCCCTGTATAATCTATTTCCCTCAAATCATGGATGTTATTCTCCCATCTCATTCTTGGTTAACCAACTGGGCATTTTATTTCTGGTTTTCCTACAAGAAGCTTCCATGCACCTCTTTCAATCCCCATTCGTGCCACGTGCACTGTCCATCGCAGTCTAAGAGACTTAACTGTTCTTATTATATCTGGCTTCCTATAAAGACCATGTAGCTCACTACGTAGGTTTCTCCATTCACATGTCTGTTCTTCTCTTTTTGGCCCAAAAATTTTCCTAAGAGCTTTATTTTCAAATACTTGTAATCTTCTTACTCCCTTCCTTGCTACATCTAATAAATGCAAGATCATATACATGTAAATAAAAGAGGATGCTCTTTCTCCTCATGCAATTATTCAAACATAAATGCAATTTGTATTTCCCATTGTTTTTTGTTTGTTTGTATATTAAACAGAAGGCTTGTTTGTCCGACATAAAATACAATGCGTCATTATTTAATTAATTTTACGTGAGAGTTGAAATATGTATTACTCATAGAGAGTTGTCTGCAAGTTGTCTTACTTCATGAAACTAGTTACATTAATAAGTGTGCTAATCATTTAGTAATTAAAACGCGCTGACAGGATCAAGAAAAATGGGAGCTCGAACCTATGGTATATTGTTCTCACTAGAATTAATTTTCTTTTAATTTATGGGAAAACATGCAATCTTAACTTACCACAATCTTTATTATTATTATTATTATTATTATTATTATTATTATTTATTATTATTATTATTGCCTCATGTTGTTACAACATTGGTACGATTAAAATTGTCATGGCCTTTCTAGGTTATTCATTCTGCTGTCTCTGGTCTACGAAATTCCACAAGCTATTCTTTCTCGTTCCGAGATATCTGACATACCGATCCCAATTTACTCTCGGGGCGATTAATCTTATACGATGAAAAGACACTTTAATTTTCACTGAGAGAAGTTTTTTATTCATACTCCAGAAATGATCACAGTACTGAACATTTATACCTTTCTGGAAGATCATATTGTATTTCCGCGATAGATATTTCAATTTTTACTTGACATATGCTAATTCGTAGTTCTTGCATGGAACTATGAAGATGTGGTTCTACTATGTTTTTTACTTAATGTTTATGAATATGGTTGATACATATCAGCCCAACAATTTTTCAGGAAAATTGTGATCCGAATTTCCTTGAATTTGCCTTGCAGCTGAGAAAAACTCAGGAAAACTTCAACCAGGAATGTATTTCAACTTGATTGGAATCGGGTTGCAACAATTTTATCCCTAGAAGGCAATTATTATTATTACTGTTATTATTACTGTTATTAAATTTTGTCAAGTTATAATATTTATGTAAAGAAAAAGTGATCTCAATTAGAAGTGCAATTAGACCACAGAATGGAAACAATACATTGCGGAGCACGCTACTTATCACCACTACTACTCAACATTTACATTAATACAATTTTATTATCACTAACAGACACTGGAGGTTGGCAACCAGCTCTGAACTAACAATAAATTTGATACCTTAATGTATGCAGATGACCAAGTTATCTTTGCTAACAGATTAGTAGTAAAATTTGCATTGTAAACTCAATTTTGGAACAAGCCAACTCTTTTTCATATTAGACTAAAAAAGTTCAATAAAAGAACGTTTAAAGTTCTAATAATGTCATTAGAGGCATTAATCATGTTTTAACAACAGAGTATAGAATCATTCCAGGTTAAAAACATAATATAAAGTGTTCGACGACTTATCACCCATCATTTTCTAGGCTGGGCCATGGGCCTCGAGCAGAGGCTATAACTCTATCTTTGGCCCTTTTCTTCCCTAAGTTGTCAAATAGGCTCAGATTCGTGAAGAAGTAAGCCTACGCTAATATCCTCACTTGGATCACTACAATCACATATTTTAAACACCTGAAGTTTGTCAGACCAGATTATATATATATATATATATATATATATATATATATATATATAGGTAGTGTGCTGCCTTGTCACGCAGCGGGCCCGGGTTCGATCCCCGGTCGAGGCAGTTTTTCTGGGTGAGGTTTTTATCGGGATTTTTCCTCGCCTGTAAGTCAAAAGTCAAGAAAACTTTAAGGCCCAAACGGCCCCTGAAATCATATGGCCATCATCATCACCATCATCCTTATCATTATCATCATCATCATCATCATCATCATCATCATCCTTCACCGGTGTGGAGGGCAGCGGGAGGCTGCCACACCTTCAATTCCCTAGTGGGGCTGCAGGCATAGCATGAAAATGCTATGATTGCAGTGGAGGATCTGCATTCGGGCAGAGTAGCTATGGATGGATGGATATGTAGGCTATATATATAATGAATAAATGGAGATGCAATGGCATGATAGGAGAGGGAAGAGGAGTGTTGGTGGGGTGAAATTCGGAAAACGGGGAAAACTTGAAAAATTCCGTTATGGCCCACTAGTAATGTCCCTCTAAAACCGCCAGGATTCGAACCTCTGACCCCAGTCGGGACAGCCGCGAGCACTAGCCACACTTCTATCTAGACGGATTTAGTATTGTATTACGATGAAAATGGATTTCTAGAGGAGAGCAATAAGATATTAAAAATTGGAAAGAAATATGAAATACTGTCATACGAGAAAAATTTAATATTAAATATTCAATAGTATATAACTGCATATAAATAAAGTAAAAATTAAATAGCCTATACTAAACTAATTTTGCCTCTATATTCATGCCGGACTGGTCGAAGGTGATATGCCAGACGAAAAAAATACCTTGGTCGAAAGAGTGACGGTCTTTCACCGTAAAAATACAACCGTCAAGAAATGCGGACATGGGTTCAAGTGGGGTAAAAATTTCCGGAGGTCAAATAGTCCCCCATTCGGTTCTCTGGGCGGGGACTACTTCAGGGAACCGATGCCAAAGAGAGCTTATGTCCGCGCGGCCATGAACCTACGGGTTCGATAGTGTCAGAGTAAGTAAGTTGGCAAGAACCACGCTCACATACGGCAGCGAAGCCTGACTGTACGGAATGAGATTTAAACGGCTACAACTGGAGAAATTAAATTCTTAAGAACTCTTAAATCATAAAAGAAATCATCAGGTAACAAAACAATTGAACTTAATCCCCAATCATGAACAGCTACCACCTACAGACAGAACTGGCTTTTCCACGTCAACACACTAGATCGTACCACATTGTTAGAACATTCATCAGATATATACCTCGAGGATAAAGATCTTTGGGCCGACTCTTTAAAAGATGGAAGGAAACCGTAACAGGCCACTAGGCCTACTACTTGACTTGGGTTATTATTAACTTTATACTTTTAAAAGTAAACAACATTAATATCCATCCATCCATCCATCCATCCATAGTAATTCTGCCCGAAGGCAGGTCCTTCACTGCAATCATAGCATTTTCATGCTATGCTTGCAGCTTTACTAGGGAATTGTGTAGGTGTGGTAGCTTCCCCTTGCTTTCCACACCGATGAAGGATGATGATGATAATGGTAAGGATGATAATGATAAGGATGATGGCCATATGATTTCGGGGACCGTTTGGGCCTTAAAGTTTTCCTGACATTTGTCTTACATGTGAGGAAAAAACCCGATAAAAACCTCACCCAGAAAAACTGCCCCGACCGGGG
Source organism: Diploptera punctata (assembly GCA_030220185.1). Classification (NCBI taxonomy): domain Eukaryota; kingdom Metazoa; phylum Arthropoda; class Insecta; order Blattodea; family Blaberidae; genus Diploptera; species Diploptera punctata. Next base: position 2,181,952 of record JASPKZ010010240.1, read on the forward strand.
ATCGAACCCGGGTCCGCTGCGTGGCAAGGCAGCACGCTTGAGGCCACAGCGGTGGACAACATTAATATTTGACCTCTAATTAAAATATCGTCAGGAGTATGATAGATTGTAGGTAAATTAATTTGTTTGCATATGATCAATTTATTTTTACGAGAGAAGTTAGTCAATTATAACATAATATATATATATATATATATATATATATATATTATAATCTTATACTTTCCTAATTTGATTTATTGTAATTATATGTTTTAATTTATTGAACCACTAAATGAATCTAATGACTAGTATAATATTACTACCATAATTTTTAAAATACTTATAAAATGGAGGGGGAAAAAACTTTTTTTTTTTAATGTTACGCAAATGTTTTTATTTATAAGAAATCAGTAAATGAAAACCGGAAAATTAAACACATCCAGAAGTAAAACCTGAAGAATCAAAAGATACATCTAATCATTTATATAAACAGTTGATAAAGTAAATTTTTATTTTTGTTACATCAGTTTTTTATTCGATTCTTACTTTAATCTACAGTACGATCACGATATTGTTTATACTTATCTTAGAAGCAAGTAGTGATCCCAGTAATTTTCAAATTCAACAGATAAAAATTGTCCTTTTTTTCTATCTTACTAAGCTATAGATGCTGTAATATTTAAGGTCATATCACTTATATTTATTTTTAAAAGTACTATGAATTTTATCGTAAGTAATGCCACGAGTGATTTCCAAATTATCGATAAATTCACGACTCACGAAGTGAAGTGGATGAATTTATCTAGAGAATTTGGAAATCAAGAGTGGCATTTGTTAGGACTATTTAACGAATAAAATTAAGCTGTTTACTCACAAATCATTATTTAACTATAGTTATTTTAAAATATGTATATATTTAATATAAACGGCGATGTTTGAAAATAAATGAGAAACGATTGGTACGCTTCATTTGCTTCTTTTGTTCATCACTGCGACCAGATTATAATATTTATTGCCAAAGGATCGCAATATTGTAAGAATGCACCCTATTGGAGAAATTTATAACCAACATTATAGGTACCGGCATTAATTAATTTCTGATGTCCTATGATGTAAATATGTCAATTATATTTTTTTGGAATGTTATTACCTGGGGGAAAATACATCTAAGAAAGTGCATACAGTGGTTTCTTTTTTTTTTTTAATGGTATAATCAATTGCTACAAATGTTTTTATATTATCTACCGCATCCGCTATTTGCTGACATTCATGCACTATATATACAATCTGGTAGCCGTATTTCTTACACAAAATAATGCTATGACCTATTCAGAATGTAAAAAGGAGGTGCTCTCTTTAATATGATAAACTTTCGTTGATAAATTCGAAGCGAAATACGACTGTGATTGGTTGTAAATAAAAAATCATTGAAATGTGATTGGTCATTGACTCCCATTTGGGGCATGAGTTAAATAGTTCTGGTAATAAAATTATACAATGTATTTGCCTTGAAGACTGAGAGAAAACCCAGGAAACCCCTAGGTCACATTTTTCGGCACCGGGTTTGTAATCGGGACTTCTCGAATAGGAGTCCCAAACGCTTCAGCTTCAGCCAATTCTCTCAGTGACATATTTTATAAGTATATAACCCTAGTGAAAACAAGCAACTAACATAAATTGAAACAAATGTTGTTGAAAATAAATTTAATACATATTCCAGAAAAATAACAGGTTCGATTTCAAAGTAATGTTCGGTGTAATATTTAGAGAGTTTATGAAGATGTTCAGGTAATAATGGACAAAAATTAGAGTAATAAGCAGAATAACATTCTAAGCAGGGTTGTGAGGGGTAGTGACGTGTATATAACCTCTCCTACCCAATTCTCATCTTCACCTTCTCGTGGAACAATCCGTTTTCACAAACGAGGCTCCGAGGACCGAGTCACGGCGGTATAACCGTTCAATCGGGTACTGAGTAAATGCGGTATCTTAATGTCTGTCCAGAGACTAAAAGGTAGCAGCCCTACCACTGGAATACTTAGCGTCGGGCCAGTAACCCGTCCTAAGTATCTCAACTTTACTTGCAAACCTCAACACGAAGAATGGATGCAACAGTTCATCTAATGGATGTATACCCAAACAAATGTTAAGCTATCAAGCTGCAGGAAGAAGAAGACCAGGACGTCCATTCAAAATACTTTTGGATGGTGTTTTTCTTGAGGCCGAAACAGGTCAACAAATGACTTAATTCGTGAATGTACTATGATGATGATGATAATGAACATTCTAAGCGGTGCACGTTATCCAGATTTTACTCAATTTTATAATTACTATCAGAAACCAATTTTGGAACAAAAACGCGTTCAAGGCAAGGGTTGAAGTCAAAATAAATAAGGATTACACCATTGTTTTGGAAGGTGGACATCTGTTCATTTTGTTTACGTTTTATTTCACCTTTACACGATTAAGGCAATTCATCAAGGTAACTGTTAATACGACATGAAGGTGAAATTAACTACAGTAAAATATACTTTCAAAAAACATTATTAATATATTCACTAATACATCATTATTCTCCAAATGGTAAAGGACAAAGAAAATAACATGTTTTATTTTGACTGCTTGCATGTGTTATAAAATTAATATAATGGATCATTTTACGATAATACTTACCTAGTTACATATGCTTCGAGTATATTAAGTGTAACTGAATATATCATTTCCTCAACTTTAACAGGGCCCGCGTCATTGCCGAGTGCTCTAACACATCATGCCTCGGTGCAGAGCTACGGGATTTATGCTTAATCGAGTAATTATTTTTTCGTGGAATTTCGTCAGTACGGGATACCTAACATCGTGAGGGGTTTGACATCTGCAATAAATAAAGGTTCAATGTTGAGAAAAAACAGTTATAATGGCTGGGAATCCGGGATGCTGACATTTGATACCTTTACTGGCTAGTTGATGTCCACCTCTGTAAATGATAAACGTGAATGTGAGGCTAATAGCCGGCTATTAGGCCAAGGGCCTTCTAGACCTGTCGCGCCATGAAGTTTAATATTTTTTAACATAGTTGTAAAATGTCTGTATAAGACAATTGCATATATTATATATATATATATATATATATATATATATATATATATATAAACATGTAGCTGGTATTTTTTTCTCGGCTTGTAAGAATCACTTGAATAAAGTAAGCTCGAGTTGGTTAACGACCAAAACTGAAGCACTAGAGGGGGGAAGGGAAGGGGGTTAAAACTAAATACAAAAATTTCAAAATAATTATATTGGCTGCAATTTATGTGTATTTTGCAACGAAACTTGAATTATATGACATTTTGAAATAAAAATTAATTGTATTTTCCGAAAATCAATTAAATCATATCATTAGGAGTGGGAGTTTATCTGAAAGCATAAATTTAAAATTCACTCCAGCGGCAGCAATTTTTTTCACAAGAAAACTGGACATGTAACATTTGAATAAGAAGAGTAACACCGATTTCGTTAATCAGCAAGGAGTGGGGGTTAATCTGAAAGCTGAAATTTTATTGGGAACATTTCCAATGCTCTAGCGGTTCCAATTTTGTTTTCTCGCAACGAAAATTTATACAGTTAATTATCTAAAGAAATATATATATATATAAATATATATATATATATATATTCCGTAAACTAGCAACAACAGATCATTAGGAGCGGAGGTGTACTTAGAACCCAACATTTGAAAATTGCTCCAGCTGCCGGAAGTTTTGTTTCCTTGCATTAAAACTGGCTACATACGATTTCTAAAAAACTGACCATAATTCCGACTTGTTGAGGAATTCGCTTAATTTATCGAGTTCTTGTGTGACGGACTTTTATATTTTGCTTATTGCAATCATCCTGAATAGATGAGTGATGGAAGTTAATAGCATAAAAACACCATTATAGACTTGTATGTAATGTATACTTGGTCAAAATGAAAGTATCCGCTCTCTTCTAAACGCTACTACTCGGACATGGCAATGTTACACATTGTTGTATCTCGATCTGAAATCCTCTGATATTTATAAATAAATGTGACTAGTACTGTATGATAGTGTTATAGCTTAGTGGTAACGTTATAGAATGGTATTCATTAGGCTGTGAGTTCGAACCTGAACTTTTTATATTTTGAGAGAGAGAGAGAAAAATATGATGTATCTGCTGTCTCCATTATTACTGTTTTTTTAATTAACAACAAATTAATGAATTTACTATACCCTTATCTTATAATTATTTATTTTTACATTAGGCTGTAAATAGAAATATTTTATTCTCAGCAAAAATATATTTCGTGGTATAAAACACACTGCCTTCTAGTTAAAAAAAATCAAAGAATTAAAAATAAAACAAAACCACGATTCAAAATTTGGTCCACCATCCTCCCAACCTGATCACATCTTGCAATCGATTGGGCATGAAATCGACCTCTTCTTCATTAGGTGCTGCAACTTCGTAGAAGTTTTGACATTCTCAGCTATCTTCCGCCATTCGTATGATACATGTTCAAATAACGCACGATATTCCAGTCATCTAACTTCATAAACCTCAGCGCGACTTTCTTCTGCGGATAACTAAAGTTGTGGTGAGTTCTGTGCTTAGATTTGAGACTGTTGGGGATAACACTTTACAGAAATTTGGGCACAGAGCCAATTCGTTTTATGAATAAAATTCGTGATAAAAATAATTCATTATAATTAAAATTGGTCACAGGTAATTCGTTATAAACACGATTCTTCAATGTTTTAAAAATGTTCTGAGAGGCAATTCATTTTAATTCAAATTGGCAGTTGGTTGTGAAATGATGTTATAATTATAATTAACCACAGAGATAGTTTCTCACACAATTAAAATTTATCACAAAGACAGTTCGTTACATTTAAAGTTTGCCAATAAATAATTCATCATATAACAAACTGACACCGGGATAATTCGTCATATAAATAAAATTGGTTAGAGATAATTCGTCATGTAATTAAAACTGGACAGAGATAATATTCATTTAATTAAAACTGGACAGAGATAATATTCATTTAATTAAAACTGGACAGAGATAATATTCATTTAATTAAAACTGGACAGAGATAATATTCATTTAATTAAAACTGGACAGAGATAATATTCATTTAATTAAAATTGGCCAGCGGTTGTTCGTCTTGCAAATTAAATTGGTCACACAGATAATTAATTATATAGTTAAAATTAGTCCGAGAAAATTCAACGTAGGCTATTTTTAAAATTGATCAAAACAGATAATGCATTCTATAGTTAAAATTAGTCAGAGAAAATTGGACGTATTGTTAAAATTGATTAGTGTTAATTCGCCATACAATTAAGATTGGTCAGAGATAATTCGACATAACATTACATTGGTGAGAGATTTGTTAGACACTATAAAATTTTCAAAGAGATAATTAGTTATAATTTGTCTTCTAGTATAATTAAAATTGGTCAGTTATAATTCGTGTTGTAATTAAAATTGGCCACAGAGACAATTAGTCATAGCGTAATTAAAATTGGTCAAGAATCGAAATAAAAATTAATGCTTGAACAAGGCCCGAAATCACAATCTTCAAATTATGAAACAAACGCGTTGCCTCTGAACGACTCTTTCTTAAACATCAGAGTTTCAGAGACTACTTCACGTGCATCTCTACGCTCTTGCTTGCATTCTGTGTATAACAATTAAGTAATCCGAAGTTGAACTTAGAATATATTGCCAGTACAAGAGATGCGGCCACGTTCATTCTGATTAAGTGTACAAGATGCATGAAGCGCGATGTTTCATTTAATTGACATTGATTGTCCTCTGTGTTGAAAAATTACATCATAGGCATTGATCTACAATGCATTGCTTTAATAGCAAATCTGCGCAGAACTCAAATACTTTCTTTTCTAGGACACACGCTACGATCTTCTTTCTTTGCAGACCTGTGTTGTTGTTGTTATTATTATTATTAGTAGTAGCAGTAGTAGTAGTAGTAGCAGTAGTAGTAGTAGTAGTAGTAGCAGCTGCAGTAGCAGCAGCTGCAGCAGCAGCAGTAGCAGTAGTAGCAGCAGCTGCAGCAGCAGTAGTAGCAGTAGCATTAGTAGTAAGTAGTAGCAGCAGCAGCATTAGTAGTAAGTAGTAGCAGCAGCAGCATTAGTAGTAAGTAGTAGCAGCAGCAGCAGCAGCAGCAGCAGTAGTAGTAGTAGTAGTAGTAGTAGTAGTAGTAGTAGTAGTAGTAGTAGTAGTAGTAGTAGTAGCAGCAGCAGCAGCAGTAGTAGTAGTAGTAGTAGTAGTAGTAGCAGCAGCAGCAGTAAGTAGCAGTAGTAGTAGTAGTAGTAATAGTAGTATTAAGCATGTCCACCGCTATGACCTCGCACACAGCGGGATCGGATTCGATCCCCGGTTGAGACAAATTTCCTGGGTGAAGTTTTTTTCGGAGTTTTGCCTCACCTGTAAAACATACAGTATGTCAGGAAACTTTAAGGCCGAAAACGGTCCCATCATCATCATCTGGTTATTTTAATCGTCCATATCATATTCACTTTGTTTAGTATGAGAGTGTTGGTGAATGATATGTCTTGTCATAAAATGTTTGTAATATATCGGAGGTGACATTGAGTTGATTACTCATCCGAGGAGGCCTTTTCATGTACTTATGTGCTCAAAAAGTAAGAATGTGACCCAGAGATTCAAATCCTCTAAAGCCCGGCTGACGATTATTATTATTATTATTATTATTATTATTATTATTATTATTATTATTATTATTATTACTATTATTATTATTATTATTACTATGGTGTTCATTTCGAGATTATCGATCTTCTTTCTTAAATATTCCCTCATTTTGCTCACTAAAAACCTAGTTGTTTCCCGTCTGATGTCTAAATTTACTCCATATGGTCATGTAACCAAATCATTTTTGCTATCTATCTTTCTATTTTTTTACAATGTAAGCAGATTCCTGATCAAATCTTATTTTTTTGGCTCTTCATTATTATTATTATTATTATTATTATTATTATTATTATTATTACTGTTGCTATTATTATTACTATTACTATTATTATTACTATGACTATTATTATTACTATTACTATTATTATTATTATTATTATTATTATTATTATTATTAAGCGAAACAAAAAATAAATTAGCTAAATAGAATGAGATTTTCCGAAATATGATTACATCACATTGACTATTTAACTCATGCCCCAAATGGGAGTCAATGACCAATCACGTTTCAATGATTTCTGTATTACAACCAATCAGAGACGTGTTTCACGAATAATTATCAACGTTAGGATTATCATATATTAAGCAAAGCTCCTCCTTTTTAATATTCTGAACAGGTCTGACCGTTATTTTGCAGTGACTGAGCCTATAACAAATACGGCTACCAGATTGTATATAATAGTGCTTACATGTCAACATTTGTAGCAATTGATTATACCACCAAAAAAAGAAACCACTGTTTGCACTTTCTTAAATGTATACGACATCAAAAATGAATTAATATACAGATTGATGTGTTTTCATTTTTTCTCCACTAGAGAGCATTCTTACAATATTGCGTTCCTTTGGCAATAAATAGTATGATCTGGTTGCAGTGATAAACAAAAGAAGCAGTAGAAGCGTAGGCTACCTATCGTTTCTCATTAGTTTTCAAACATCACCGTTTACTTTAAATATAAAAATATTTTTAAATAACTGTAGTTAAATAATGATTTGTGAGTAAACAGCTTTATTTTATTCGTTAAATAGTCCTAACAAATGCCACTCTTGATTTCCAAATTCTCTAGATAAATTCACTCCTCACTTCGTGAGTCGTGAATTTATCGATAATTTGGAAATCACTCGTGGCATTACTTATGATAATCCATGACCTTCGTAACGATAGACTCCACCAAGCAAAATTATTGTATGAGAAAATAATATGGTAGGGCCTATGTTGCGTGTGCTCACATACAATGCTGTACCTATCACAGCTGTTCTAAAAATGTTCGACACAGTGAGTTCTTTGTGGGAATCTTCCCAGCTTCAGCGTGGGCGGAGACTTATGGTTATTATGCTAATTTACAAACAGATTTAATGCGATTCATACACAACCATACCTCGGATTCTTAACCAAAAAATGTATAGGCCTAGTTAGTCCGTTTCTTAACCTATTCCTTTTTTTTTTAGGTACTTTTACGTGTCTAATGCCTCTCGGGCATTATAGGGACACGACCTCATGGAAAGGATTTTAAACTCTGGATCACATAGGCTACAGACAAGAACACAGAGCTCAGTGTCAGGTAGTTTCCCAGAGAGCAAATAAAAACCTGTATATTAGTATGGTTAGTGAATCATTTTATTGGTTAATTTTGGAGCATTTAATTACATCTAAGTTACATTTAGTGTCAATTTTTGTGTTTTCCTCTTGAATTTGTCTAAAGTAATGATTTCATATTTCATCCATCAAGCCTAACGCTATTCCCATTGTATTTCTTCTCATCATGTTCTACTCGTATTTCTATCCGTGTTTATATTTTATCTCTTATGAAACGATTTTTTAAACAATATTATAAATAAATTTTACCACAATTTACAGTAGATTGTGCATCTAAGGATTTTTTAATTAATTTAATTGAACCAATGTGTGAAAGTTGGGAGAATTTTTAAGTCGATTTTGATATATTTTATTTCTATAATATAACAGAAAATAATTGCAGGAAATTGGCTTTAAAATCTTGTTTGCAGATGATCAAATAATTTTTGCAGGGGATGAAAATGATAAGAAATATATGATAAATAAACTAACGGAAGAATATAAAAAATGGGGACTGAATTTAAATTTACAGAAAACAGAATATATGTGTTTGGGAAAGGATGTGAATGACATCATACTTGAAACAGGGGGGGAAGTGATTTTTTTAAATATCTTGGGTCAATTATTACAAGTTTAGGTACCTGTGAGAGAGATGTACAGACTATAATTGTAATGGCCAAAAATTCAACTAAGACATTACATGGAATAATTTGGAATAAAAATATTACAAAGGAAACTAAAATGAAAATTTATAAGAGCATAATACAAAATATTTTGTCATATGGAAGTGAAACTTGGTCTTTGACAGAATTACAGAAGAATAAAATTAGAACAGTTGAATTTGATTATTTTAGAAGAAGCCTCCAGAAAACAAGACAGGATAAAATAAGAAATGAATTCCTTTGGAGAGAAATGAATGTCACCACATCTGTTGTTAAGATGATTGAAAATCAAACGCTTAAATGGTATGCCATGTACAAAGAATGGAAAATGAAAAATGGCCACAAAAATATACCAATGGTCACCCCCTGGAAGAAATAAACATGGCAGACCAAGATGGAAATGGAAAACCTACGTCAGAACTATAATGGATGATAGGAATTTGGAAGAGGGAGATTGGAATGATAGAGATAAATGGAAACTGAAGACGGCAAACCTATATGTGAGGGAAAGCCGAAGAAGAAGAAAATCTTGGTATCATATTGTGACGATAACTACGTATTAAATTCCAATGATCAACTTGTGAAAATTAGTCTCCATCGAGAATGTTTTTAAGATTTGTTTTCATTTCAGAGCCTAATTTTTGTACTTTTGTTGCATATTAAATGGAGGAAAAAAATACACTTGTAATTCTTATGCCTAAATCTCAGAATTCTATTTAGATAGGCCATAGCCAATTCATTCCAGCAACATTAATTATCGCTTAATTAAATTACGAAAATTACTGCATTCTCTACTAATGATTCGTCTAAAATGATAGCGTTTAAGATTCGTATTCGAATTCCCAAGTTCAAACTCACCTATAAATCTATGTTCCCCGAATTCTATGTAGATAGGTCATAGCCAATTAATTCCAGCAAAATTAACTTATCGTAATTGACTTACAAAAATAACTGCATTCTCTACTAAATGGATTGTCTAAAATGATAGCGTTTAAGATTCGGGAATTCCCGAGTTCAAACTCATGTGTAAATCAATGTGACTGATTGTTTCTTGATTTTCCTCAGTTGTCAAGGCAAATGCTAAATTAGAATTTCATAGCCAAAACTAATTTCATCACGCTCGACATTTCACAGCACAATTAAAAAATTAAATCAACAGACACAAAAAAAAAGAGAGCGAGGACATCTTAAAAGTATTACACATGGAACCTTTAGGAAACAAAATTTCTGATTATAAGTCAAGATGTATACGATATATTCATTGAATGGGAAGATGACAGGATACCCAAACAAATGTTAAGCCATCAACCTGCAGGAAGAAGAAGACCAGGACGTCCATTCAAAAGACTTTTGGATGGCGTTTCTCTTGAGGCCGAAACAGGTCAACAAATGGCCTAAATTCATGAATGTACTATGATGATGAATAAACAGACGCGATATGGCTTTTAGATGTTAAAAGCGACTATAAAGAGAAACAAAAAATATACGTATTCATTGCAATTCCTTTGACGGCAGACAATGTTACACTATCATCAATAAACAACTAGAAAATTATTAAATGCAACTAACTAGAGAATCAAGTAATAATGGAAAGATCGTAACATTGGACTTTATGACACACCGCGGGAATGTTTAGGTTGCATGTCATGATTTTGTTTGTTAAACTTTAACGTCATATTTAACGGGTACTAAATTGCTCGTTAGATTTTGAATAAGACAAGAATTATCAGATAACCTTAATTGCGCCGCGGGAATGTTCCCTAGGTGTGTTAAATGTTCCAGCAAACAAATGTCACAATTAATTAGTCTAGTCTCTTGCCTCAAATTATATTAGCCTATATTCCGTAAATAGCACTGCAATTTCTGTGGCTTATTCAACTTAATGGGGATATGAAATACGATTATATATTATTTGAGGTAAGACAAAGATATTTCTGAAGTAAGCTATTTTTTTCTTCATTCTGTGGGCATAAAATTTACAGTTTATTGCATCCCTCAATTACACTGAGCAACAAAAAAAGAAACTTTTTTGTCTCAGAAATAAAAATATGTGATTCTGATAATATTTTTTCTCCTGAATTCAAATATGATATCGGTTTTTCTCCATCACGCAAGGTTTCCGAGAGACATGCATTTATGATTTCAAACACTTTAATATTTTCTACATTCGTAACTACACAATATTCGAACATTCGAACTAACCTATAAAGTAAGAAATGACAATTTTCTGCTATATTTCGCCTGTGGAGCATCCCTCTTGATGCAACAATAATCGGCAGCATATTAGGATTCCATTTGCCTGGATATCTATTTTCCATAGCTGAAATCTCCTGATGAAAGTGTTCCCCGTGCTCATCGCTCACTGCGCCAAGATAATAAATGGACGAAAAAACGTTTATTAAAAAAGTAATTATTTAAATCCATTAATTGAAATTGAAATAAAAAACTGTGCTGATGGAGAAATTCCGAATACTTATTTGAAAACACGATAAAAAACTGTATTAAGTACAACTATTGGTATTCATGAGACAAAAATCATGTTGACCAGTGTTATACATCAGGCAATTGCAAAAACAAAGTCTGAACCACGATCGCTGATTCTAAGTTATTATTATCATGACAATTATAAAAAAAATAAAATCCAGGCAATGATTATAAAATCAAGAACTTCGCTCAGACTTAACTTTTGCAATTAACAGGAGACTTTTTTTTCAGTTTTGTTATAGTTACCATAGAAACAATAGAAATTATGACCACCGCTATATTCTAAATACAAATATGTTGTCTCAAAGAGCAGGTCTGAATTCGATCGAATTTCCAGTTAGAATTTTCCAGGATTTTCCTGGACTATAAGGTAATTGCCAGGAAATTTGGGAAACAATTTCTCCCAAAATCGCCGGCCTTCATAAGTATCAATCACATCTATAAGAAATTAAATTGAGACAGTAGATATCTAGTAAACAGTAATAGAACCAAATCATCATACTTCTACTAAAGTGTCAGCATCTCTCAAGTGATAATGGAAATGTTCAAACCAGATATAGAGATAGGACGAGGGAGAACGCCAAACTTGACAAATTAGACAAAAAAAAGTTGGGAATTGGTCAGTGTAGATAAAGAAGCCATAAATAATATGACATTAAAAGTAATACCCTACTAAAAAATAGAGGAACACATGTTTAAACCAAAACACGAGAATGAATATTGAAACAATTTAATGTTTGATCTTTTGTAATTATAAATTGAAGATTTATGTAAAATTAGAATAGATATTCAAACAATATTTTCTTGTACAGTATTAGCAATACGAACAAGTTATCATTTATAACAGAAAAAGTAGAAATTTGAGATCTACAATTTTTGGAATCAATGTTTCCATGGTTATTTCAACACTCAGTACTTAGTGTGTCCTCCATGAGCCTGAATGGCCGCATTACACCTACGAGGAAGAGGAAGAGGAGGAGGAGGAGGAGGAGGAGGAGGAGGAGGAGGTGGTGGAGGTGGAGGTGGAGGTGGTGGAGGTAGTAGTAGTAGTATTGCTGTTATTGTTATTAATGGTAAAGTTATCAGTAATATTAACAGTATTTCATTATTTAATGACGCTCTAACAATTCAGGTCATTTGCGTCACATTTCAAAGTTGGGCGAGAAAAAGTCCACAAAATTTGTTCAGAATTTCTGGAGTTAGATTCTTTCACGTGCAATAGTGAAGACGTTAACAGCTTCACTTCCTTTCAAAAGGATACAATAGGACATAGTTATACTGGGGGCTTTAAGCACATACTTCCAATTGTTATAATTCCAAACTGAGCTACTTAAAGAAATCTCTAATCGAGTTAGCCATATTATCTCACCACGGTATTGATTGCGATCAATCGATAATTTAGCTATATATATATATATATATATATATATATATATCTAAGTTTTATGTTTGTTTACTTTAAAGTAAATTTTTAGCTAAGCAGAACGTTAGTAGTCATGGGAACTTCCACATTGAACCCCAGGTAATTCACCCGTGTTACTGCTCCCACGCAAACGTTACGCTGGCGAGCAATAAAACTGCATTATTCACATATTCTGGAAATGTATTTTATCTCGCTTAACACACAAAACAGTTTTAACAGTCATTTTTCTGAGTAACATAGATTTCAGTTATTTCTGTTCTGATTACACGCCACCAAAGACTGTATTATTCATATGTTGTAAAATACAACTTATGATGGCTTACGTTGTGTACCAGGAAATTCAGGCAGTTATTAAAAGACTGGACGGTTCTATGGACCTAACAGCTTCCTCTAAAGAAGTACCTGGAACTTCCTTGAAGATAAAATAAGTGCAGCATATGACAGACAGCTTTCTAGTGCCGTGAACCCTTACGAACGCGCTCCCTGTGTACAAGTGGCCTCTTAACTTATGCTATTACTAGTTTATTTACTTCTCCACCAAATACAGAATTGCATTTATCTTTGTGAAATATACAAAATGCTTATTTCAATCATATGAGGACATTTTTCTCATTATAATTCAACCAATCACTTTAGAACTTAACATTAGGGTACATGATAATACTAGTAGGATCCTTATTATACAGTTTAATTAGGGGAGTTCCAATTATATTACTCACACAAAAAAAGGGTAAATCTAACCCGTAAATCATATATATAATATATATGCCTGGACGGGATTTGAACCCGGACCTCTGAGTTGATATCTCAGTGCGCTACCACTTACGCTACCAGGCGAATCCAGAACAAACATTTATTTTTCTTATACATATTCTCTATTATTACCAGATGTAGCGGGAACTCGGTCTCCACTGCCATCTAGTAGCTACTATAACAAGCGAATTAAAGAGAATATTTTTACTTTATAGCACTGACGCTTTTTCGATGTAATAATTAAACCTTTTTGACATTGAACAATGCAAGCTTAATGTGACAAGATAAGAAAAATAAATGCCTGGACGGGATTTGAACCCGGACCTCTGAGTTGATATCTCAGTGCGCTACCACTTACGCTACCAGGCGAATCCAGAACACACACACACACACACACACACACACACACACACACACACACACACACATATATATATATATATATATATATATATATATATATACGAGATGAAAAGAAAAATAAATGCTTGGACGAGGGTTTGAACCCGGACCTCTGAATTAATACTTCAGTGCCCTGCCAGTTACGCTATCCAAGCGAATCTAGTACAAGCATTTATTTTTCTTTATATATATATATATATATATATATATATATATATATATATATATGTATATACATTCTCGATTACGAGAGATATTTTTCTTTTCATGTCATATTAGGCTTGCTTTGCTCAATGCCAAAAAAATTAATTATAACATAGAAATATATATATTGTTTTAATATGTTCTAGTGTTAACGGCATTGAATCCCAATTCCTTAAAATAACGTATTTAAAAAAAGTCTATTACTTATCTTCAGAAACAAAGTTTTTTTTATGCTATGAAAAAAAAATGTCATCTTAATTATATCCTGCAGGAAGAAAATTTGAATACGCTGAAGTTATTATTCAATTTATTATCGAGAAAAAAATAATCGTTTAACGTTAGTTATTGTGATATTTAGATCTATCATTTGATATGGTGCAGAGTTTCGAAAAATGTTCCGTATTATTGGTCCATTTCTCGAAACAGCGATTTTTTATGTTTCGCCGACAGCCTCATTGGTGCGACCGCAACCGAGATTGCCATTTCTGAAAGTTCAGTTTTCTAGAAGATTCGACTTCTCGAAGCTCGAGAGCGTCATCGTTGGTGCGCACGCGGAGGGTCTTCCAGGCGTTTCTATGTCTCGCGTATAGGAGAGTAGATCGTGAAAGTTAGTTAGTTGTATAGAGTTTAGTGTATCAGCGAAGTGTGAAGAGAGACTTAAGTGATACTGTGAAACATTAACAACTTACTGAAGAATAATTTTATTATTGTTGAAATAATAAAGAAAGGTTGGAATTTATAGTGCAAACAGTTTTGTTATGATTGAAATAATTATTGGCTGCTATAACAATGGTTTGTCCACCGCTGTGGTTTCTAGGTAGCGTGCTGCCTTGTCACGCAGCGGACCCGGGTTCGATTTCCGGTCGGGACAAGCTTCCTGGGTGAGGTTTTTCCTCACCTGCAAGACATAATTATGTCAGGAAGCTTTGAGGTCCAAACAGTCCCCGAACATCTTGCCGTGATCTTCATTATCATCCCCCGGTGTGGAAAGCAACGGGAAGCTACCACACCTACAATTCCCTAGTAAAGCTGCAAATCATAGCATGAAAATGCTATGATTGCAGTGAAAGACCTGTCCTTGGCCAGAAAACTATAAAAAATTAATAATAATGGTTCAACTAGTAATAATAAAATTAGTTGTGCAAGGAAACTATGTATTTTAGAACAAAATCTTTCCAATTGGTTACAAAAAAGAATAAGCACTACGTTTGTAAAATAATAATAAGGTAGACAATTAATTAAAAGCACGAATAATTCATAATTATACATACATATATATTCCACCGCTGTGGTATCGAGGTAGCGTGCTGCCTTGTCACGCAGCGGGCCCGGGTTCGATCCCCGGTCGGGGCAGTTTTTCTGGGTGAGGTTTTATCGGGGTTTTTCCTCACCTGTAAGACAAATGTCAGGAAAACTTTAAGGCCCAAACAGTCCCCGAAATCATCATCATCATCATCCTTCACCGGTGTGGAAAGCAACGGGAAGCTACCACACCTAGAATTCCCTAGTAAAGCTGCAAGCATAGCATGAAAATGCTATGATTGCAGTGAAGGACCTGCCTTCGGGCAGAATTACTATGGATGGATGGGATATACACATATATATATATATATATATATATATATATAAAGATTGTTGCAAAGCACTGGATGACAGTAACTGCCTCCTCTAAGAGCAGAACAAAATGACCTATACAAAATGAGTACAGAGATGTTTGGTTATGGGATTAAAGCAAGACTTGTGACTTATAGCAGTCTGTTCACGTATTGTAGTGATATTAAATATTCAAAGTAGCTTTCTCCTGCCATCATATTGAGTGAAGACAGTCAAAATTCCAAGTGTAATGCGTATAGCCTGACAGACATACTGCTAAAATGCTTGCGAAGTAAATTAATTAATTCGCTTAGCAATCTTTAAGTGTCTTCAAATGTAATATTCCAGGGATTTTAAAATAGGAGAGTATAATGATCAAGCAATTGGTCCACCTCTACCAATCCAGTGCCTCATGACTGTGGCGACTTATGGTGAATTTCATGTGTGTCCACTCACATAATCTTATTGCCATATAATCACACTTAAATAAAAATCAAAAATAAATCTCAACACAACAGCTTAAACGTATGTCTATAATTACATAATTGTCATTATGTCGCTAAATAGGCAATGAAAATATTTTTTTTAGATTCAGAAGTAACTTTTTATGGTGTGAGCACTAGACATTTCTCTCGTGGAGGGAAAATTAATCTGCTCCAGCGTGAAATGGAAGCGCGAGAACGACCGAGAAAGAGTTTCGACCAAGCATGGGCATATCTATAGCCTTACGGCATACTACATTTTTGCTTCTGCTTTACCACTTAGACGTTAAGTTTAAATTAATTCGGTTTGACACGAGTATGATCTCTCTGTTGTTGCTCACAGCCAACAATCGGGATTTTAACGGCATCTCTTTTAGAAACGACATTATAGCCCTTATGGTCCCAAACAAGTCAGTGAAATAACTTGCGTGTTATTGCGTCAATGAAATATTCAAAACGTACGCCAACGTTAACCTAATGAATGAAAATCACTAAACTAACTCACTGGCACTATCGAACCCGTTGGTTCATAGCCGCGCGGACATAAGCTCTCCATACATCCCTATCCGGGACTATTTTTTTCAATCATCTCCTTTATAATCTACTTATCATGGTTAATATTATTCTTCCGCCTCATGACTGGCCTGCCTACTGAGCGCTTCATCTCTGATCACTGCACTGTAATTATTTCGCATCTGAGGCCTTAAAGACCAGTGAACAAAACAATTACTATAATGCTGATTGCTATGACAGAAGCATCTAATAAAAAATCTCGGAGGCACAAAGAGAGTACGAAAATGTGCTAATCAAAGTGTAAAACATTTGATCCAGACTTCAATTTAAAGGAGAGTTAAATTGGTATGTACAACCTTTACTCATTTAAATTCTTATTGTTAAATTATGCAATGTATGCCAAGTTTTTATTTGGCTAGAAATTTTTATTAAATTTTATTATTTAAGTCAGGACACCTCCAGTATGTCAGAAACATTAACCAAAGTGAGTTCTGTTATCTCATAAAATAAATGTTAGTTATCAGTATTAATAGTCTAATTCCATATAAAAATATCTATTTACAAGGACACAAATGTAAGAGTTATATATATATATCTGAAAAATATTCAGTTATGGAGCAAATGTGTGCCAAACTATGAGTGAAATCTTTGAAAAAAAAAATAGCATGCTACATTGCAATTCTGTCACTTCCTCATAACGTTTTTGTGACATTCTCTACATCTGATCTGAGTTTCACTGTTTACTATTACATGGTGAAGGCCAGCCAACCAGTCGCACTTCAACAGGTCCTCTCCGTCTTGCAATTAGAGGTGATGTAATCTGACTTGTGGATACTTGGTGAGATAAGTCTGAACAATGTAGGGAATGAAACATATACCACCGTCTGTACCGTTCACTCTTAGTCTGCATAACTGCCAAGTGTTATTCATGGTAACGCTCAGGAGAAAAGAAACAGGAGATCAGTACCACTTCTTACTTCTGATGATGATGCTGTCTACTCTCCCATGAAATGATTATATTCCACGATGCAGGCTGGTAGTTGAATGAAAATTTTCCTCTTTTCAGCAGTCTGTCGCCGTGGCGTAGTCGGTAGAGTCCCTACCTTCCACTCCGGCGACCCGGGTTCGATTCCCGGCGGGGTAGGGGATTTTAAATCTCCACCTTGGGTCTGGGTGTGTGTCCTGTCTTGTGTTTGTATGTGTGAATAAGATAAAAAGGTTAACAAAGTTAAACAAAAAGGAAAAACATTGTAAACGAAAGAAAACGACAATGAAAGAAATTAAAAGAAAATCAAAAGACGTCCGTCGCCGTGGCGTAGTCGGTAGAGTCCCTACCTTCCACTCCGGCGACCCGGGTTCGATTCCTGGCGGGATAGGGGATTTCAAATCTCCACCTTGATCTGGGTGTGTGTGTGTCCTATCCTTGTGTCTATGTGAGAATTAAAGAAAGTTAACAAACAGGTAAAACAAATAAAGAAAAAGGTAAAACAATAAGGAAAAACTAATTTAAAAAAGCTGCACTCCAGTGTTTTGCTTGTCCCATAGGCTCAGTTCCTGTGCAGGTAGAGGCAACTGTTACAGTATTATTATCGTGGTAATGAACTAAAGTAATTCCTGATTTTTCATCTGTCACCTGGTCATAAAAGCCGCGTATGTGTTTCTTCATTACATCAACTGATTTTAGGGGTGCATTTTGAATGCGATTTGCTCTTATGGTCCCTGTGGCGTGATGGCCGGCCTCTCCCAATCTACCCAGGAAAGGTAATGAATTGAAAAAGTTGTTCATGTACAAATATATTTTTTTCTTCATGCATTTCTGATATAAGATCTAATACAACGGATACATCAACGCTAAGTTCAGGAACTGTATTGCCTGATACTCGCCACTGATATGGTTCCGCTTCAATGAAAGATCCAAGACGTACACAAGCACCAAGACTTGTACTCAAAACTTATGGCTTTACCTTGGATATACCCAAAATATGGATGCATTGCTTCGTCTACCCTAAAACAGCATTCTTCTGGAAAGGAGTTCAACCAGCGTTCACTGAGCATTGACCAGAGTGGTCTTACTTTCGCGAATTTGTCAGTTTTATCAATATTGTCATTGCCACATACATGAAAGTACGCAAAATTTCTTAAAATCTACTTCTAGCCATTGCTTTTACAACAGCCGCATTATGTGTATCAGTTGCTGTTTCCCAG
This sequence comes from Diploptera punctata, assembly GCA_030220185.1. Lineage (NCBI taxonomy): Eukaryota > Metazoa > Arthropoda > Insecta > Blattodea > Blaberidae > Diploptera > Diploptera punctata. The sequence goes on from JASPKZ010010240.1 coordinate 2,200,985, forward strand.
TACATTCACCTTCTTGGAACTATACAATAACCACTCAAAACCAATATATTTCCAAGAATACACGAATTTCCTTTTTTGTGATAGAAAATTCAGTTGTACCTCTTTTTTGCGTGCATAATTTATTGCATTCTGTACGATAAGAGGGAAGAAATCATCATCATCATCACAGAAACTTTCAAAAACTTCCACAAGTGCCATATGTGTTTTCTAAAACTCAGGTTGGTTCACAGTATGGAAGATTGGACAGGCTGAAATATAACAATTCTTCCATCTTCTTTCAGCTTCAGTGCTCTTAACTCGTTTTTTCACCGAATGAATGCCATTAGCGCTAGAAGTATTAGGTGTTTTAGTATCTGTTTTAGAAATAACACGTTTTTAAATCCCTTCATTAGGCCTCTTTCTACTATGAAGTTTGGCTATACCCCTCCGTTGATTTCCAGACAATTTGTTTACATTCCCTACAGGACTGTCTTCATCATCACTATCACCATCATTTTGTAACGCATTTTCAGGAGGGCCTATGAAGATATCTGCATCAATTATATCAATATATTCTTCTAGAATGCTGATAATTTCATCCACAATAAGTGTGTAAGCAATAAAAAATATAATCCACTACCCATCCATGCCCAGTGGGGCAAAGAAATGTAACTCACCATAGCAACAAAATAAATAAATATAATAACTCATGCTTTTATGTGATTAATACCTACATCTATTAGTAATATTTATTATAAGATTAGCTGACTTGAGTGTTTAGTGTAATGGTATTAATTCCGATTTATTGTATGCCATCAACGAAAAATACTGAAAGTTTGATAGAGCTCCACATACACACCAAAGAAAAATTGTTATAAATAACTGGTTGTTGAGATTCAATATAACCTATTAGAAGCGATAAAACCGTTACTGCACAAAAAAAATCGAACAGCTAAGATAAACTAATTCAAATTTAAACGGCCCGTAAATGGGACGGTGGGCATAAATGGTAACCCATTTACTTTAACTGAACAAATTTGCATTAATAATGTGTTTTTCATTAATTACATTCAGATGTTGAATTTAGCATTTACAGTACAAAGATCAGGTTTATATTCAGGGTGATACTTAGACCTTTTAAGAAGATCATCCCTCTAGAAGACCTCTTTTATAGGAAATCTTTGGTGGTCGGCTTAAAGAGGTTTCACTGTAATGCAGTATTTCTCTATAGATGACGAATTTACTTGACGATGAATTCGTCATGTGCAGAGAAGAAAAAAACATATTAGACTTTACAACGACGACCAGGAAGTATGAGTGTATGTGTGACCCTATACAAACAGATCTACATAGGCTACATATAAAACCATATTCTTGAGGGGACCTCAGAATAATGTAAAAGTGTGTTCGTATTGTCATTTCATGAAAAAAAAAATAGCAAAAATCATTTCAAGCTGAAACATTCTAAACGGAAATTTCTAAAATTAAAATATTTATTTCAGTGTTTGAAATACCTCTAACGTCGAACAACTGGATACCTGCATTCGGAGAGAGAAAATATCATAAGAAAGGGTTTGATACGAGATTGTATGTCTACAATTTAGGAGTGAATAGAATAATGAATACCTTAACACCATTAAACAATATAAGCCTATCATTTAACCTAATTAAGCTTCCCCGCTAGTTTGGGAGGAATATTTCTTTGAGATCTCGGTTAAAATTTCTAATAAATGTGGTTAGTTGCTTAAACTCACTAATTGCCATGTCCCAAATTGAGAACCACGTCCCTTTTTCATTGTTGCACTAGCATATATTACCACTGAACAAACTGATCTATTATAATCAATCTATTATACATTAATGTCCAAACGTTATGGATAATTCAATATTTTGTTACCAAACTATCAGAATGGGACACAAATTGTAAAAATGAGACGCAGAGTAAGAAATATCAGAAACTTTTGTTTTATTAGGTCGTATAAACATATTTTACAAAGTTATAGAACCTCTCACTTCCACAACAAAAACATTGGCGGTGCTGAGTGGTTAACTCTCATGGCTAAACACATCTTGCAGCACAGTGTCATGTTCTCCATAAAGTGGTTGAAGAGTTCTGCAGGCAGCTGTTTCCATTCCTCATGAAGAGCATTGCGGAAACTTTTAATTATTTTATGTGCAGGCTGGCTGTTTGCAACTCATATTTATAATGCATCCTAGACATACTCTATAGGGTTCATATGCGAGGACCTTGCTCGCCAGTCCATCTTCTGTATATATTCCCATCCAAGAAAAGAATCATCCAAATGGGCTGATTAGGGATGTGTATTATCGTCCAAAAAGATGAAATATGGACCAAACTATAGCTCCGAAAAGGAGCACATGTGGTTCCAGAACATCGTCTCCGTTTATCTTTGGTATTCACACTACCGCAAACAAATATGTCCAGATATGTAGGCCTACATCCATTAAACAACATGTCCGTCCACAAGAGTATGTCACCACCAAATGCTTGCATTTTCGCAATGTTTGTGAGATTAAACCGGGTTCCACCTTATCTCCAGATCTTTGGTCAGCAAACAGCACATTCCTCCATTCATTCAATGACCAATTTGACGTTTCTGACTCCACTGTAAACGGGAACTTATGTGTACTCGAGTCAGTAGGACGAATACTACATGGACGACTTGCATACAGACAGAATGTCTGAGCTTTCGGTACACAGTTTGCCTAGAATCTAGAAATCCTAAGGCAGCTGCAAGCTCAAAAGCCAATTGTCTTGCAGGCATCCTCTGATTTTGTCGTGCAGTTAAAGTCAAATATCAGTTCAGTTGAGACATTGTGGCCCGTGGGCAATCTTCTACAGGCATACGATGGACACATCGTATGTCTTGAAATTGTGGCCAAAGTCTAGAAATGGCAGTTTGCGGAACAATGAGGGTTCGAGAGACTTCGAGCTGCATCTGACCACCTTCTAGATATCCGCTTAATCTACCCTTCAAAATATGATCCAGTTGGCGTCTTTGGAGCATGTTAGTGCTGTCCTGTAAACATTTGCTAAGAAACTATCCTCGTTCATAATAAGATAACATTAACGAATGAACCGCGCTCACTGGTTTTGTTTAACTTTGAATCAGGTGGCTATTCGTAGGTGGAGGTGACCTCTCTATGTAAAGAGCACAAATAAGATGAGTTACACCCTATGATAAAGTTTTATGGGAATCACTCACCGTTTTCCTTTTTGTCTATCTGTTTCAAGAATTGTGCTTGGCGCAAGTGTATTTCATGTATTATATTTTAAGAGCTCCCTTGAAAATTATGATTTTTAAAATGTTACAATTAATACAATATTCACTGCGTTATTTACTTAATCTTCCCATCTTATTAGTTGTTATACAGCAAAGTACGAATCACCATTTGGCTATAAGAATAGTATTCCATCTAACACAACGTGTCACACTAAATTATTAGTTATATCCTTATTTGAGCTAGTTTATTCAATTGCATCATAAATTATGTAGAAATAATCTTACTTCATAAGCATTATCGTTTAAAATGACATTCAATGGGTTAAAACATCGTTACCCAACCTGTGGTTCGCGAACCCCCATTCAAGGGGTTCGCCAAAACTTTTCCACAATGGCGGATTTCGAGGTTCGGACTGTTAGTGTTTCCTTAATTTTTGCAGCATTGTCATAATAATAATAATAATAATAATTATTATTATTATTATTATTATTATTACTTTGAAATTAAATTAACCCTATAATCTCCTTTGTTACATATGTGTAACATCCGGAATTTATCACATTATTCACAATAAATATTTACCGCGAATGCTTGATTTATAGTTATGTATTAGGTCTAATTTTAATAAATGAGTCTGTTTTCATCTTATCTCATAGAAGTGACGCTTAGGAATGTATTTGATTTCGTTACAATGTTGTGTACTAACAACAGTACCGACTAATGAACGGTTACATGGATTTTTTGTGTTTGTTAATGTGGAATTTCATTTAATTTTGTACTTTGAACAATAGCCTACTTCTTCTTTCCTGTGATAAATGCAATAAGTGGTCAGCGGTGTATCAGAATCGTTTCCGTTCACATTAAAATTGATAACTGGTTGAAAAATGGGAGTTTAACAGGGAAAGAGGAAGAGGTGAGTAATTAGATTGAAAACTCGTATTTATTATTGCAACTAGGCCTACACGTTGTTTAACTTTTAAGCCGCAACTAGAGTAACTTTAGGTTTTAATCGTTAAGGGTCAAGTTGATTTAAGGTTATTAAACCGTTTGCTTAGAATTAAATTTTATGCATGTCTACTGTATTTATATTTAAAAGCCAGTGGTTCACCCAATTCAGATCGTTGTGGAAGGGGTTCATGAGTCGAAAAAGGTTGGGAAGCGCTGGGTTAAAAGAAGGGTATATGACAAAAAAAAATAGTGCGTGCAGCACATGCGGCTGGGCGTGTGTGGTGTGGGCGGCGTGCAGTCTATGCTGACGGCAAGTTGCTGGTCGATATCGAGGACGAAGACACCAAACAACCTACAAACTAATCTACTTCTGGGGGTGTTCAAGCCATATATCGACATCTGTGCATCTGATCTCCTTGAGAAACCGCCTATAATACAACTAATTAAAAGGGAGGTTTTATAATGCTTCACTTTTAACAAAGTACGCTCTGTGGAGGCCTTCAAAACTCTAACAATGGTACATAGCCTCCTTTATTTGAGGTAATCATCCGTATAAGGTGAACGCCCCGACAATTTAGCACAAATTCATTGTCTATTTATCTTTCAAACATGAAATTTACTGTCAATTCAAATATTAAAATTAATTCATTTCAATATACATGGCAGGGATGTTTATAATTACTAACATCATAGAAAATGCTAACCACTAGCGCCTACTCTTTATTTAATTTAAAGAATATCTCATATTGGGACTGTCAGATTCACGGTAGCCAATACCTACCTCTCATTGCAAAGCGGAGCAATACTATACGACTAAGTTTATTAATAGCGTTCCATTCAATTTATTTATCATTGTTGTTAAATTTTTATTAAATTTAGAATCACAGTGTTTTAATACCGACTAGTATATATTTTAACTGTCTTTATACAAAAAGAACTTCTACAGTGTGCGATTAACAAGAACAATGTCCTATATATTTTGTTATAACATTTCCATTTTTATACAACAATGTAACATGCCAAGACAAACATCGAACTGACATCAATGCCTATATTATATATACATCGTGGTGTATCATAACGTCCTGATCACTTTAACAATAAATAATTACTTTTCACAATATTAACAGTACTAAATATTCTGACCAATATATATATATAATGTTATAATTAAATGTTTGACATTGAGCAACGCAAACTTAATATGACACAAGAAAAATAAATGTCTGAACGGGATTTGAACCCGGACCTCTGGGTTGGTACCCCAACGTGCTATCCTTTACACAACCAGGCAAATTGTAACATCGATAAAGCATCACTGCTATAAAGTAAAAATATTCTCTTTAATTTGCTTACTTGTTGTAGTCAGCTACTAGATGGCAGTGAAGACCGAGTTCTCGCGACATCTAGTAATAATGGAGAATATATATATAAAGAAAGGTTTGAATTGGATTTGTCTGGTGGTGTAATGGATAGCACGCTGGGGTACCAACCCAGAGGTCCGGTTCAAATCCCGTACAGACATTCATTTTTCGTATCATGCCATATATGTATGTATGTATGTATGCATGTATGCGTGTATGCGTGTATGCGTGTATGCATGTATGCATGTATGCATGTATGTTTGTATGTATGTATGTTTGTATGTAAATACTCCATACATCGCGCGTGGAGACATGGGTGCTCCCAAGAGGGATTTTCTTAACCATACTAATTTAGTTACGCTTATTTACCTACGGATGTGAACGAGTGAGATTGAATTGTAATTAATTTTAACAATGCAAAGATTTAGATTTGTGAGGACTGTAAAAGAAATTCTCCGAAAGGGAAGCGGAGCTCTAAAGCAGGATTTTAATATCATAATAAATATGGAAGTTAAAGTTAATAATTGTATACTTTAAAATTCTTTTAATATTTACATATAACTTAAATGAATAAAAACATCTAAATAATTCATTGTTGTTCATTGTTGAATAAAAATGGCTCAGTAACAATTGTAGTACATAACAGCCTTTCTAAATAATGCTTTTAAAATTGTTTTATGTCATTGTTGTCAGAATTATAAAGCTTTCTGTTATAACTGTAATAAGAACACCTGCTTAACTTCATATTTTTAAATGAAAGTAAACTAAACTCTGATTGGATGTTAAAACAATTAACTTTTTGATTTAACAAATCAAATTTAAAGCTTATATTTAATGGACTATTAACCAATAGAATTTAAACTTAACATCATGTGATGTAATAATGTTCTCTAAAATTATAAAAGAATTACACTAGTCATTCTGCATACAACTTTCAACAAAGATAGAAGCAAGAAGAAATCTCCTAATAAGATGTAATATTTAATACAAGAAAAATAATTGATTCCAGAAAAGAAAAAGAATTTATTTTAATTGATAGTGAAGAATAATACCACTTAAATTTACTTAATCTGATTAGAACCTACAAAGTGAATAAATGTGAAATTATTTCTACAAGAAACAGTTTTTTAGTGATTTTTAAAGTGTTTTCGTATCCAGTATACCAACTTCCGACCTTGAGAAGAGAATCAAGCTCTACCGAAAATCAAACCCAACCTGAACCAGTAATTCTTTTTGGGACACAAATCCTTCTTCAAAATGTTACTACAACATCGGGCATGAAGAGAAGTACTGCTTCAAAATGTCACCACAACTTGGGACAGCAAATTACTTCTTCAGCTCAGGGGGAAAAAAAAGCTGGGAGGGTAAAAAAAAAAAGAAGGAAAAAAAAAAAGGACTTGATGGTCTATATTGAATGAAGAAGACTCAACCGTAAAACTTCGAATCTTAAAAAATACATTAGCGCACTGTGGATAATTAAGATAAAATTATTAGTTAATTACTTGGTAGGTTATTGAATTTGGTTGAAACACTTTCCTAGCAGTCATAAGTAATAACATCACATCGCGCTAACTCTGCGAGATCTTAATCACTTGAAACTCTTCACTTTTACTTCTTGAAAGTTACAGTAATACAACAATCTTCTGACATAAAATTTGTAATGGAAAGACGAGTTTCTAGACTTAAAGCTTCAGCTTTTTGTTATCCTAATTCAATTTGAAACGTTATCAACCTTCCTAAATTCAATGCAGAAGGCTCATTACTCCAGATCATTACCTTGTAGTTTTAAGCACTATCGGCAATATAAGCAACTCTTTAAAATTATTAAAATATAATGCAAAAAAATTAATATCTACCCCTTTGTAAAAATTAACGAAATAGTGATTTTTTAGCCTCGGATGATTAGGAATTACTTAAACGATGAATAGTCCTGCAAATTCTCTTATAGTTGAAGTATTCAGAAATTTAGAACGTTTCCTTTCGATGAACATGTCACAAAACACAGTGAAAACTACAATAACAAACCCTGCTTTCAAATGGGAAGCGGCTAATGAAGGGATAAGGAATGATTAATGTGTTTGTGTGTGTGTGTGCCAAAACAAAATTTAGAACACCCGGAATAATATCAAGCAAACTCGGTAAGCATATAATATACAATCTGGAAAATGTTTCATAAAGGGTAAGAGACAACTAGCACCCTTATTAGCATGTGATAGGAGTAACATCTAAAAATAACGGAGAACGGCCAATATTAGTGTTAAATGAATAGTTTTTGGGGTCTCTAAACCTATTGATGACAACCTCGGTGGCCCTAGCCCCTCCAAGACGGTCGACTGGGGTGAGAAATAAGAATACAACAGAGGATCCAGATTAGTGTAGAATCCAAGATTATCGGGGTTCCTAAGCTGACTTGTAACAGACCAGATGGTATTTAAACCCACGTTTGACTGTAGTGCCCGTAAGAGTTGAAGGGGTGGGAAGGAGTAAAAAAAAGTAATAGGTCAAAAGTGTTCGAGATTAGTTTCGAATCCACAGTTTTCGAGGCTGCTAAGCTGATTGGTGTCAGCCCCGATGGCATTTAAGCCCAATGTTGACCATAGCATCAGTAAGGGTGAGAATGAGTGAACAATAAAATATTCAAAATTATCGAGATTAGTGTTGAAACCATGGTTTTTGCGGTCACTTATCTGATTGGTGACAGTCTCGATAACATTTAGGCCGAAATTTGACCTCTAGCACCCCTAAAGAGGTAGGTAGTGAGAAGGGATAAAAATAAATTTTTAAAAAATTGACAGAGATTGGTGTCGAATTCATAGCTTTCGGGGTATCTAACCTGATTGGTCACAATCCCGACGATATTTAACCCCAGGTGTAACCACTAGCACTCTAGGGGAAGAGAGAGTGAGATTTAAAACGACAAATTACCAAGATTAGTGTCAAATCAACAGTTTTCGGATGCCAATCTGATTGGTGATAGAGCAGATGTCACTTAAGCCCTAGCACATCCTGGGGGATGAGAAGGAATGAAAAATAACGTCCAAAATTACTGATATTAGCTTTTAATCCACAGTTTTCGAGGTATAGTCCAGTTCTGGTAACTGTAGCCGTCTTGGTGAATCATAAGGCGCGTGGCAGGAGGAACATTGCCGAGTGGGGGAGGGAAGTAGTAGTCATGCGAAAAAAATCTTATTAATAATAATCCATCCATCCATCCATAGTAATTCTGCCCGAAGGCAGGTCCTTCACTGCAATCATAGCATTTTTATGCTATGCTTGCAGCTTTACTAGGGAATTGTGAAGGTGTGGTAGCTTCCCCTTGCTTTCCACACCGGTGAAGGATGATGATAATGATAATGGTAAGGATGATAATGATAAGGATGATGGCCATATGACTTCGGGGACCGTTTGGGTCTTAAAGTTTTCCTGACATTTGTCTTACAGGTGAGTAAAAACCCCGATAAAAACCTCACCCAGAAAAACTGCCCCGACCGGGGATCGAACCCGGGCCCGCTGCGTGACAAGGCAGCACGCTACCTCGAGACCACAGCGGTGGACATATTAATAATAATAATAATATGTAATAAAATAAATTGTTATAAAACACTATTCTATAATGTAAACTCCAAACATATGATAAAACATAAGTATTCACTAACACAGAAGTAGTAGATAAAAAATCAACGTATAGTAACTATTGTGTTTTCAAAACTGAGTGTAGTTGCTGCAAGTCGCCCTCCCCTCTTACCGCACCGCACACAACATAGACCCCTCAAATGGAGCTAAAGAATCCAGAAAAGCTCATTCGTGGCAATTCGAATGCCATATAAGCCTAAGTCCAAGTTTGAGAAGGGGTGAAAAATAATACATTATCATAATTAATGTCTAATCCATAGTTTTCGGGGTCGCTAGGCTCTTTAGGCACAATCCCAATGATATTTAATCCCTGCAATGAGAGGGTAGGAATAATCATAATGAATCTATCATTAGTGTTGAATCCATAGTTCTCGGGGTTACTGAGATGAACAGTGACATTCCCAAGTCAAAACTCAGCGCCCATCTACTGGATGAGAAGAGGAGAAAATAAGAATTTCCAAATTGACCGAGATTAGGGTAAAATCCATAGTTTTTTGGGATCACTAAGCTAATTGGTATCGAGAATATTGGTATAAATAAATACACGGGCGATGCGGGACAATCCGCTAGTAATACACTATCTACTAAAAAGCAATTGGGCACGTGTTTGGTTGACTGTTGTGGTTGGTATGTGTTGCAGTGAGTCAGAGTGCCAGTTGAGAACGAGATGGCACATGGTGCAGAGCTATCGGACTTTGATAAGGGCTTAATTGTGGACTGCCACCTCAGTATACTGGCTAACAGGGCAATAGCTAAGGTAAATAGGACCAAATCAACAATCGCATTCATCATACGTAAGTGGAAGGTCGATGGACATTGCAAAAATGGTCAACATTCAAGGCGACCCAAAATTCTGACCAACAGAGATAGTAGAACCTTCAAAAGTGAGATGATAAAGAACAGAACTCAACAATGGCTACCATCAGACAGGTGTTTCAAGCATCAACGAACGTGGCTGTTTCCATTGGAACTTTACGAACAGAGGCCCATCAACTCGGATACCACGGAAGAGCAGCATCACGTAAGTCGCATATCACGAAGACAAATGAAGCTCATAGACTCAGGTGGTGTTTGGACCATCGTAACTGGACCCTGGAGCAATGGAAATTGGTTATATGGAGTGACGAGTTGAGATTCACATTATTTCGATCAGATAGAACTGTAATGGTGTGTGGCGCATACCAGAGTAAGGCTTCTACCAGAGTGTATAGTGCCTACCAGGGAATTTGGTGGTGGTGGTGGTGGTGGTGGTGGAGTGATGGTGTGGGGGTGTTTCTCGTACTACGGTGTAGGACCACTGGTGATTGTTCGTGGTAAAATGAACTCTGAGGCATACTGTACAATTCTGGATAACGATATGCTCCCAACACTGTGACGGTTTTATGGAATGGACCTTTGTTACTTTCAGTATGACAATGCTAGGTGCCATGTTTCGGCGGATACTATGCGGTGGTATGCAGAAAATAATGTTCACCGGTTGGACTGGCCCGCTCAGAGTCCTTATCTTTAATCCCCTTTGGGACGAATTGGACCGGCGTGTGGGGTCTCAGAAAATGCGGCCAACTTCCATTGTCCAACTGTGTGGCATGATGCAAGAGGAATGGCGACGCATTCCAGTGGATATTCTACACAAAATAGTGGAGAGCATGCCAAACAGAGTAGCTGCGGTTATAGCAACCCGAGGTGGACCACGAGGTTCTAGAGGACAAAACAAAGTGCCCAATTACTTTTGGTAGATAGTGTGTGTATATATATTATGTGTGTAACGTAACTCTCGAACACTTGGAGTAATTTCAACAATTTTTATGCATATTAATCATCATCATTCACGGATTAAGCCCACGTGGCTTGTTACGGTCTCATGGATTCTCATTCAAAAAGTTAAAATCCATATATTTTTGGTCTACCAACATTCCTGTCTCCTTTTGGTTTGTAATTAAGTATAAATTTTGGTATGCGGTCATCTTTCATTCTTTGAACATGTTCTTTCCAGTTTTTTTTCTAGATTATTTTATTTTATCTATAAGTTTAAAATAATATTTAGCTCTTTTCTAATATCTTCACTTCTTTGATCCAGAAGTTTGCAGCCAGCTATATCCTTCTCAGAAATCTCATTACAGCTGCTTCTATAATCGTCTCTTCTAGTTAAAACCCAAAATTCACTAACATATAACAGTAAGGGGACTGCCACAGCTTTATCAAATTTTAGTTTTGTTTCCTTTCTTGTAATTTTAAATATACTCTTAATTGTGCCAAATTTATAATTAAATTTATTAAGTTTGTTAAAAAGATCATTTTTAAAACAGGAGATTTCATAACCCAGGTATTTCAAATGGTTCACTTGTTCAACGGGTTTACCCTCCAGAATCCCATTCCCGGGGTAACAAGGAAGAAGTCCTCAACGGTCCATAGGGGCGGAAGAGGCAGCCCTCCATTTCGGGTTCATACAACTGGGGGCTATGATATCTAGCCTTAAGATGGCAATCCTATCCACTCTACGGAACGCCAGTAACGTACCCAGAGGAAGTATTATTATTACTAAAAATCTCATATTAATTATAATCTTGCTGTAATGGGTGTAAAAAATACCTATCTCCACTAGGGGGTGAGAGAAGAGGTTGAAATGGAAAAAACATCAACAACGATCAATATATACACCAATATACCAGTATAATTAAATATCTAACCAAACTCGGTACGCACAATCCGTGGAGGTAAGACTTCTATGAGAGGAAGCTATCTAAAAATAATATAATAAGACCGATATTAGTGTCGAATTCATATTTTTTGGGGTCGCCAAGTCCATAGGTGGCAGTATTGGTAACATTATAACAAATTTCATCCACAGCAATCCTAAGATGGGTGACGGCGTTAGAAGGGGTAAAAAAGAAAGAAAGAAAAAGTTCGAGATTAATGTCGAATCCATAGTTTTCGCGGTTGGTACAGCTGATTGACAACAGTCCAGATGATATTTAAGTACAAGTTTGATCGTAACATCATTATGACCAAAATGATCGAGATCAGTATTAGAAACATGATTTTCTTGGTCACTTATCTAATTGGTGACAGTCTCGATGACATTTAAACCCAAATTTGAGGACTAGCAACAAGGTGAGGTGAAGGGGGTGAGAAAAGGTGAAAAACATGGCCGTGATTAGTGTCAAACAATTAGTTTTCGGGGTATTTTAGCTGATTGGCGACAGTGCAGATGTCACATAAGAACAAATTTGACCGCTAGCACACCTAGGGAGGGTTAGAAGCGATAAAAATAATGTCAAAACTACCCAGATTAGTGTCTAATCAATAGTTTTCAGGGTCAATAAGTTCATTGGTGACAGTGCAGATGTCATGTAAGCCGAAGTTTGTATCCTGCCACCCCCAGGGGATCGGAAGAGGTGACAAATTATATATATATATAATTGCCGTGATTAGTCTCTAATCCATAGTTTTGGGATAGGTAAGCTCATTGCTCACAGTCTTGATGACATTTAAGCATAAGTTTGACCTCTAGCGGAGTGAGATATAGAAATAATAATAAAGGAACAATCCATCCATAGTAATTCTGCCCGAAGGCAGGTCCTTCACTGCAATCATAGCATTTTCATGCTATGCTTGCAGCTTTACTAGGGAATCGTGTAGGTGTGGTAGCTTCCCGTTGCTTTCCACACCGGTGAAGGATGATAATGATGATGATAATGGTAAGGATGATAATGGTAGGATGATAATGATAAGGATGATGGCCATATGATTTCGGGGACCGTTTGGGCCTTAAAGTTTTCCTGACATTTGCCTTACAGGTGAGGAAAAACCGCGATAAAAACCTCACCCAGAAAAACTGCCCCGACCGGGGATCGAACCCGGGCCCGCTGCGTGACAAGGCAGCACGCTACCTCGAGACCACAACGGTGGACAAAGGAACAATATTCGTGTATAATCCATAGTTTTCGGGGTCACTGAGATGAATAGTGACACTCCCGATGGAGTCTAGTCCAAGGTGAAAAATAAAATGTCCAAATTCACTGAGAATAATGTACCCGTAGTTTTCGAGGTCACTAACCTGATTGGTTCCAAGAAGATCGGGGTAAATAAATACGCAGGGAAAACCGGACAATTACGCTATATTTAATTATTAAAACATATTAAATGATTTTGTCAACAAATGGACATTTACATAATTATTGGGTATACATATAGACACTATATAAAAGTTGAGTTTGAATAACAATGTATAATAACTCTTCTTGGCCTGTCGCACCATGCATTTTTTTTCATCTACTAAAATACAGATTGTATGACCAACAGCTTGCTCTTGAAGACGAAACGTGTGAAAGAGCAGTTACTGATGATGGGCCTAATTATAAATCTATTGCAACATAATATGACTTTTTTTTATTTCCTGGAAATGTAAACTGAATTTCTCTTTTTATAATAATAATAATAATAATAATAATAATAATAATAATAATAATAATAATAATAATAATAATAATAATAATAATAATAATAATAATTAATATTATTATTATTATTATTATTATTATTATTATTATTATTCAGTTTGCTATTTATGTGTAGAAATATCAATCATGAAAAATTATAATCTGAAAGTAATGTATTTAGATTGCCTAACATATGAATAGGCCTGATATCATTAATTTAGTTAAATTCACTATACCAAAATCACAAGACAAAGGAAAAAAATCAAATTTTTCATGTGTACAAACAATTATTCACTTCTGAATATACAAGATAGTAATGGGCGACCACATATTCTGGTATATTTTGTTCATATCAGATCTAAAGCGCCGAATTTAGGACACCGATCAATACTTAAATGTCGTAACATTTTGTAGGATGTATTGCTGCCCCACTTGGCATACAGGGTTGAAAGAATTACTTGGAAAAGTTTCTCCGAACAAACTTTCATAGGTTATGGGAATAAAAGGGTTATTCTTCCTGACTTCCAACGGTTGTCGTATTCCTCAGTGGCATGTCAATATATATACGTGTCAAGCTTTTTTTCTTTAAGATGAAGCTAGTCTAACATCTGGCTCATATTGTTTTCACTTTCATCCTTTTTTTTTTTTTCGTCTTCAAGCTCCTTTCACAAAAATGAAATATTCACATCGAATAACACAGTTTCTTCCAAGTAAGTTTATGTATATACAGTATTTAAAATAATATTACGATTAAATCATTATATATAAATAAATACGTTAATGTTAGTTTATTTAAAATCTCAAATCACCTAAAGTTCTTTACCGATCTTCATGAACATTTGTACATACAGGTTTTGAGATACGGCGAATGTTTAGCGGCTATCTGTTATTCTCTAAAACGATTAGGTGTAGTAGTTCACTTTAAAACGAAAAGTTAAAAATCGCTCTAGAGGCCGTACTTTTCGATGTTTCACAACGAAATTCAGTATATACTATTGAAATAAACCGAGGTAGGTATTATAAAAAATCTGTAAATTCCGACTATTAGAAGTGGGGGTTTATCAGAAAACCGAAATTAAAAATTTACTACAGCAACCCACCATTTTGATCTAGGGTATTTCATTTTTAGGCGTACGGGTATCTAAAAATAAATAAGATAAATCTATAATTATTCTTCTTGTTACTTATCAAATTAAAAATAAAAACATTCCATTTATTTAGGCGTAGCAGCGCACGCCGAGTATTAGCTAATTGTTTAAAGAAATTAACTCGATTTCGAACTACGAATATTTGGCTTTTTTAATGCGTTAGTATATGCTAATGAATGATATTATTTTATATTTGTGTTTTATAGTTGAAATAATTATGAGCAATAAAACTGAGGAGGCTAATCCTTGAATTATAAAATATTTTTAAAAAATATATAGGCATATATATTTTTTTTGCGTCTCTAAATTTTATTTCAAAGAATAGATGCAATTCTTATGGAAATTCTAGATAAAATAAAAATATGTGAATACCTCAAACACCAAGCAGTCTATAGCATCATACCTTTGTGAGACTACGTGCTCAAGCTGGTTCGAGTCCCATGAGGAAATTTTTCTTATTCAGCCAGTATGGGACCTGTGGTGACAAAGCATTGTTAGGAATTTAGACGGATTGGCTCCAGGAGAAAAATAACACGTGTCACTTTATATACTGGGAGGATTAATCGCCCACCTCTGTGATTGACACATGTGGATGAGATGTTATTAGTCTTCGTCTTCCCCACCGCTCGTATGTAGTATTTGCTAAACAAAATAAACCACAAGCCGACCTTCTGCAACTGTTACACCATGGAGAAAACATTAACATTTTATAGGATTTTTTTTTGTAAATGTAAATATTTACCACAATATTTAAATTAATGAATTATTTCATGCACTGTTTCGACAATTTTATTTTCGTAGGCATATAGGTTAGAAAGGAAGACCAAAACATCGGTGGAAAGATCAAGACCATCTTCGCTAGGTTTACCGTACAGGCCACATGGCCTAAAACGAATTTGTTCATGATGATGATGATGATGATGAGGTAACACCACCAGGGTGTTTCAAATTTGTCTCAAAATTCCTGGCTCGATCAAGAAAATGTATGCGATGAAATGAATTAAATGCCCCCAATATAATATATATATATATATATATATATATATATATATATCCCGTTCAGACATTTATTTTCCTTTTATGTCATATTAAGCTTGCATTGCTCAGTGCAAAAAAAAAAATTATATCATCCATAAAGCGTCACTGCTATAAAGTAAAATTATTCTCTTTAATTTGTTTACTTGTTATAGTTAGCTACCAGATGGCAGTGAAGACAGAGTTCTCTACATCTAGTAATAATGAATATATATAAATAAATAAATAAATAAATAAATATATATATATATATCCATCCATAGTAATTCTGCCCGAAGGCAGGTCTTTCACTACAGTCGTAGCATTTTCATGCTATGCTTGCAACTTTACTAGGGAATTGTGTAGGTGTGGTAGCTTCCCGTTGCTTTCCACACCGGTGATGGATGATGGTGATGATGTCCATATGATTTTGGGGACCGTTTGGGCCTTAGAGTTTTCCTGACATTTGTCTTACAGGTGAGGAAAAACCCCGATAAAAACCTCACCCAGAAAAACTGCCCCGACCGGGGATCTAACCCGGGCCCGCTGCGTTAAGAGGGCAGCACGCTACCTCGAGATCACAGCGGTGGACGTTATATATATATATATATATATATATATAAGAAAGATAAATGTTTGTATTGGATTTGCCCATTGGTGTAATGGATAGCACGCTGGGGTATCAACCCAGAGGTCCGGGTTCAAATCCCGTCCAGGCATTTATTATTTCTTATCGTATCATATATCCATCCATCCAAAGTAATTCTGCCCGAAGGCAGGTCCTTCACTGCAATCATAGCATTTTCATGCTATGCTTGCAGCTTTACTAGGGAATTGTGTAGGTGTGGTAGCTTCCCCTTGCTTTCCACACCGGTGAAGGATGATGATGGTGATGATGATAATGATAAGGATGGTGATGATAAAGATGATGGCCATATGATTTCGGGGACCGTTTGGGCCTTAAAGTTTTCCTGACATTTGTCTTACTGGTGAGGAAAAACCCCGATAAAACCTCACCCAGAAAAACTGCCCCGACCGGGGATCGAACCCGGGCCTGCTGCGTGACAAGGCAGCACGCTACCTCGAGACCACAGCGGTGGACATATCATATATATACCCTATTTATTAATTTGCGAAATACATATTCTACAGTTTTAGTAGTGTCCAGCCAGCATCTTCAGAACCATATGCCATTCTTATACTGGCAGGATGATCCACTTCTGTCTTTAACACATGCGGATGTTAGACCAGCAGCCGGCAGAAGATCAAGGGCTTCTAGCCTGACGCGTCATGGAAGAAATGGTCAAATATATCTTATTTATAGTCTTGTTAAGTCGAAAGTGAATTGATAAGACATTTCTAAATATTTTATTCCCATGTTTTTACCTTCAAGTGCAATTTATAAAAAAAAATAAATAATAGTTTTAAAAAAAACTAAAATAACACGCTTTATTAGAAAATCGAACTAAAAAATGAAAAATAATTTTAATTTCCACCTCGATTGGGATAAATAATTTTACCATCAAAAGCGTGGGGTGCTGTTTATCAATTAATATATTTGATAATAAATAGATATTGTAAAAGTAAGTCTCTACGAAGAAAATGTAAAAATCATAAAAAGCACCCCACGCTTTTGATGGTAAAATTATTTATCCCAATCGTGTTGGAAATTAAAATTATTTTTCATTTTTTAGTTCGATTTTCTAATAAAGCGTGTTATTTTAGTTTTTTAAAACTATTATTTATTTTTTAGTTTTAATATTTTACAGAATAAGATAAAAATGTAAAAATCTTTAAATTCGATAATATTGCAGTATAAGCTAAAAGTAATACTCTCCTAAAAAAAACTCCCAGCCGGATTTGAACCACCGACCTATGGATTACTGAAATTATATACCACTAGAGTTCACCGCTCTACCAACAGAGCTCTTACAAAGATTGACTAAAAAGTCGATAAGTCCGCAACCTATTATACCAGTTTTCATTTTTTTTTTCTGATGATTATGGCCAAGATTTTAGAAACAAAATATGAAATTATTGTATTGTCATGGGTCCTTTACAAGTATACAAAGTTTCAAGTCGATCCAATGTTTCTAAGTGGGTGAAAATCGTGTTCAAAAATTCCGTTCCATAGATACAAAGACACTTTTTTTGATTATCTGACGATTCTAGCCAGGATTTTAGAAACAAATATGAAGATATTGTATTGTCGCGGGTCCTTCACTAGTATACAACGTTTTAAGTCGATCCAATGTTTCTAAGTGGGTACAAATCGTGTTAAAAAATTCCGTTACATAGTTCCAAAAACACTTTTTGATTTTCTGATGATTCTGGCCAAGATTTTAGAAACAAAATATGAAATTATTGTATTGTCACGGGTCTTTTACAAGTATACAAAGTTGTCGATCCAATGATTTTAAGTGGATGAAAATCGCGTTGAAAGATTACATAGATAGACAGATACAGGTCAAGCTAATATAGAGCGTGTAATAACTTGTTGAACTGCATGATCATTGTTTCTAAATATCAAACAAAAGGTATATGTATCGGGCCCGATCTGCCTATTGTAGAATGCTTTGGTATGAGTCTACTTGTATGAATGTGATTTTTTTAAAAATAATTATTGCAGAAATTTATGAATCTAAAAATAATCAGTGCGTCAGAATCAATGCAATATGCTGAAAAGTCATACGCAAATAACCATAAATACAATTTTGAACGTCGCTGTAGTCTACGAATAAAATCGTTGCCTCTCTCGCAGCGGGAATACCTCTTGATTCCCAGTCGGGTCGAATTCTGTGGTTGAGGTTCTTTAAGAAGGTAAATGCTAGAAAATTTAGACCACAATTTCCTTAAAAAATTACGGCCTTCATATTTATCGTGAATAATATCCATAGTAATAAATTAAGTCCACTGCTGTGGTCTCGGGGTAGGGTAGTATGCAGCGGGCCCGAGTTCGACCCTCAGTCGGGATAAATTTCTTGGACGATTTTTCTTTCGGGGTGTTTCCTCACCTGTAAGACAAACTTTAAGGCACAAACGGTCCGGGAATATTTGGACATCATAATCACCATAATGTTCGCCATGTTTATTATGAATATGTGTGTGAGAATGGCCGTGTTTCATCTTAATGTTATGATGTCTCGGAGCTCGTTCAGGGAGATGCTCCATACCCTCGTGTTGTGTAATCCACAGTCTCTTTCCCGACAGGTAGTGTCACTGTAAGGTCCGGGTGGCGAGTAATAAGCACCTATAAGGTGAGACTAAGATAAAGTTTTAAAATATATCCAGTTCACAATGATTAATCCAAAGGATACTTCAAATGTTCAACCCAGAGACCTCCTCTACGGTTTTGGACAGAAAAACAACCATATCAAGCAGTGAGAAAGTTCGTCGGATGGGTCCTTACTCAACGCCAAGAGGACATCCGCAGACAAAGAAGAAGGGATTAGATGTAATCTAACAATAAGTTAGTAAATTAAGTATTAGTTTTAACGCTTAGGTTAAACAACACCATGTAAATATTACTATATTAGGTGGTAGATTTAAGACTTAAGACTTAGGTTAAGGATTAATATGTAAACATAACTGTATATAAGTAGTATTAAGAACAAACACCCAAAACTTGTATTCACAAAATGAACAAAATAAAAACAGCAGAGAGTAATTAAAGGTCAAGAGCAGACCTGGGGATATGGGCATTAAGCCCGAGGAAACCCAGGGGGATGGTGGTGGGGCTCTTAATAAAATAAAAAATGTTCAACCCAGAGATACAATTTGGTATATTGGAGGAGTTTAAGAAACCTGATGCCTTGTTATTCGTTAAAGAGCATCTCTTACGGATAGTGAAGTGCTCATCGGATATATTACCACTAACAATAAGTACTCCAATCATTACGCCAAATATCTCTAGCGCGTGAGAAAAATAACTTCCCAGAGCGAACTTGAGAATAGTCCTAATCTAAAGAAAAGTTCCGATATGGCCATGCTGTGGTAAAACAACTCCACGGCGCCTTGGGCCTACCAAGGCCCTTGATTAAAAACCGGCTGCTTTTGCCTCATATCCAGAGGTGAGGGGTACAATTACCTAGCCAGTATAGGGGTGGCCTGTGGTCAACATGTCGGGTCTTCCAGCTGGTATAGCTGGTTTTCTCAACCAGGAATCGTTATTGTAGCTACCCAAATTCCTCACGATGCTGCATGGGCACCGGTCGCATGGGGATTCGAACCAGATTATGCCCCGTAGCTCTGCACTAAGACATAATGCCTCGGTAAAGTACTAGAAATAATAAATAAATAATATTGAAAGTACAGCCTTTATTGGATAAAGTCACGAATTACAGACAGAAATGGATTGATCACATGGATGGAATGAATAAGGAGAGATATCCATTGTTAGCAAGAAATTATCAAGCAAGAGGAAGATGTGATGTTGGAAGACCTAGAAGACGTTGGGCTGATGCATTATGAAGTCGGAACGGGCAATTGCCTAATCCCTGGAGTGATGATGATGATGAATATTAAAACGGATTTTGAAGGAAATAGGCGTAGTAATAATGCATTTTTGTCTGAAAGTGTTCTGATTAATTAAAGAAGATATGTCAATATTTTTAACTGATTATTTGCTCTGCGTAAATTAATACACAATTTAACAATACAACCATAACTTGTTATTCAATTCAACAAGTTCTTTGTTCTCCGCCACGTGGGTGATGCATGCATGTACAGCCCACTAACGAGAAAAAAAATTGTTGGCGTACAGGAAGTAGAAATTATTTATAAAAACTATAACAAATGTAGTAGACTCGTCGTTCTCAACTGTGAGTATGAGTCTGAAATGACAAAACACTATATTTTCAGTGAAACTGTGCTTGTTTTTTGACATGTTAATCAAATAGTTTTCGTTGCTAGAGTTTATTACTTCAAAATCTAATTGAATAAAGTTTAATATCAATAACACAATAATTTACAAATACAATTTTTAAAAATGGTGTTCTTAGAATATTTAAGGGTCATCAACGTTTTCAAGAAAAAACAATATTAAATACTAAACTATCTCAGTTTGTTATCCTTTAATAAGAGTTTATAGTTTTCTATTAAACATGGGCCTATTTACATGGTAGGTAAGATAAGCAGTTATTTCTATTATTTAAAAATATAATTTTGCTAATCAATCAAACGTCGTCTTATACAAATTTGTCACATAAAATTGGCGTGCATAGCATTAAACCATATATATCATCATCACCATCATCCAGGCATTAAGCCTGTTGGCTCGTTCCGGTTTCATGAAAGCTAGAATTGTCAAAATTGTTCAGACCATCTTCTGTGTGGGTGTCCAACATTTCTCCTTCCGTGGTGTGGTTTATAATTTAGCAATAATTTTGGAAATCTTTCTTCTGGCATTCTATCAACATGTTCTTTCCAGACGTTCTTATATTTAATTATTCGGTCTGTAAGTTTGAAAATATTTAGTTCCTTTCTTATATATTCATTTCTTTTCTTATCCAGCAGAGTATATTCTGCTATATTTCTTAAAAAATCTCATCTCAGCTGCTTCCAATCTTTGTTGTCTTTTAGTGATCGTCCAGCATTCAGATCCATTCATCAATACAGGGTACCTGTACACATTACTTTATAAAATTTAATTTTTGTTTCTTTTCTTGTGTTTTAAGGGTTATTTTAATAGTGCCACACATTAGATCAAATGTATTTATTTTGTCAATAAAGTCTTCAATTTTAACAAATGATAAATTGAAACCTAGATATTTAAAACTATTCACTTGCTCTAAATTTTTATCATCCATTACTATTTTTGCTCTTATGGTATCATGATCTTTAAACGCTAAAATTTTAGTTTTATTCTTTGAAATTTTTTTATTATAATTGGCACTTTTTTTTTCCAAATTTTAAATGAATATGTTAATAGTGCCATTTTTCGATAAAATTAAAAAAAAATATTATTTTGAAGAAAATGGCAAAAACTATGTGTAAAGAATAATCCCAATGTAGCTCATGCATGTCGTAAAAGGCGTCTAAAATGAGAACTTACTGCGGGGGGGGGGTGTAGTCTGCTCATCCTTGTCCCAGGGATAATAATTAATGATCCTGGTCCTCCATGTTGGGGGTTGGATCTGAAGCAGACACTTCTACATCTATATAAAACATCGTTGAGAAGTCTACCAAAACCTGGGATCCGAACTGAAGATCTTCAACGACTCGAGAACAATGACATTGGACAGGGATAAAGGAGGCCAATGCCCGACACTGGGCTGTGATGCTATTATAAAGGGAGAATAGGAAGAAAAGGTGCATTCGAACTAGTTTTGTCCCTTTACTCATCAATTCATCATCTTCCGGTCATTATCTCCCCAAAATTGTATTTTATTCTGAATGAATAAATCTTTCCTCTACACTCTATTCGCTATTTTATTTGCTTTGTCTACGTTCATATTGCATCTTCTAAACCCTATTTTATATCAATTATCTCGAAATATTCAATCATAAATAAATACTAATTGCAAAATCTTACTGGTTACAGCTATCACCGAAAGATATAGCTTATATATGTTTGTCACTCAACTGAACGTGTTCCACACTCATTCCAGTGATTAAACCGAATTGTACTTAGTAAGAAAGATTTCAATTCAAATCTACCGATGCTTAAGAGTAAACTCCAAACTTTAATTATATTTTACATTAATTTTTGATAAACACCAATATATAATAATTATAATATTAAAATAAATGTAGTGAGGATCTCGGGTCCACAGACGTTGTAGCTAGTTTTCTGGACATGGAACCGCTATCCACATTCCTCATGATGCTGGGAAGACAGAGGACAGTGGTCCCACACTGGGTGAAATTCAATTTTTTTTTCTTTCTCCATGGGGACTCGAACCTGCGTATGTCCCTTAGCTCTACGCTCGATTACGGAGCGTGACAGTAAATAAGTAAAAAAAAATATAATAATAATAATAATAGTTGAACTAGAATTTATGTTATCCAATTTGTAAGACATTGCAGTTGGCATTGTTATACAACGGGACCTAATAATTAATAATAATAATAATAATAATAATAAAATACAAATTACTATTTTAAATAATGAAAGTAATATTATTTACACAGAAAATGACTCCGCTGTATTATTTTCAAATTAGTGAAATGTTTTATAGAAGGTTTTTTCGACACACACAGGTCTGTACGTTTTTAGAAAATAAAATGTATGAAATCGTTCATAAAAGAAAATTCATTATGCTGTACGGGTTACGAACTATTTTTGTCACGGGACTTGGGCAGTGTAATACCAGGTTTAAAGAGACAAGACTTAAGAATTTTTTATGGAGAATTTAAAGCAAGCTCATTCCCCAGCAGCGACCCGTGTCTAAAATTGGAGACTTGCAGCTCCAGGAGCAGGCTAATGTACTCCAGTTCAGTCCTCCCTCCAGAGACCAAGTTTTTATTATAACGACATTCTAATAAGACAAACAATTCCATTACGTTTAAGTTATTTTTTTAATTATCAACACTGCGAAGCAAATTAGCAGGTGTTTTAGTAATTAATTGGTATCAGACTTATATGGATGGATCAGAACACAGTCTAGTGTGTCATATTTGGTAAAACAAAATATTAACATTTAAAACTTAACAATACGCAATTAATTCTATGTAGCCTATTTCAAAATTCTGCAATCACATTTAGATTTAATGTTAAACTATGATAATGGTGAAAAGTAGTTACAATTATTTTGAACACACAGTGCTCCCTTAGTGTTCCTCTTTTTTTTTTTTTTCCCCCTCCATGAAATATACCTAGCACAGCTTTAAGTCTGCTCGTGCTATATAATTTCAACATCAGCATTTTAAAATTGGATACTTATCAGTACCAAAGAGCAAAATGCCAAATTTATAAACTCTAAATTATTAACAAAAAATTGTCTCTAAGAAAAAAAATTGTGATATTTATATTTGGAGATTCAAACAAAGGGGTACGAATTACAAATTTTAACCAACCTTTGCCAGTAGATTTATGATAGCATAACAAAAAAATATGTATACATATTTATTATGAAAGCTGTCCTACAAAATATTAAAAGATGCTATGTTCCATTCATTACGGTATTCACAGATCTGCAATAGTATTCTTTATAACAAAAATTCCTTCTGCGTAAACTGTACTGTTTAACAGTGATCTCAAATAAGCAACTTCACTGTTTACAACACATAAAGAAAACGGAGGGAAATGGCACATTGCACAAATGTTGTGAAACAGCTTGGGATCTTAGCACTACTGCCATCTTTTGGTGATCTTAATTAACACTACAGTCTCCTCTGAACTTAGCCCTGTTGATACGTTGATACACAATGCTCGATGGCATGTTGCACTATCCTAGTGTAAGATCTATTTTTTTTAATATGGCACTTTGCACCTTTCTATCGATACGTATCCAATTATTCTATGTTATTTTATAACTATCTAACATGCTTACCTACTGGCACTATCGAACACATGGGTTTCTTTGTCGCGCCGCACATAAGCTCACCATATATTCCTATCCTGAGCTGTTTTTCAATCATCCCCATATAATATTCTTCCCTCAAATCATGGTTAATATTATTACCCCATCTCAATCTAAGCCTGCCTACTGGGCGTTTTCCCAATGTTTTTCCTACAATGAGTTTTCATGCCCCTCTTTCATTCCCCATCCGTGCCACATGTCCTGCCCATCATAATCTTATTATTTCCAGTTTCTCATAAAGACCATGTGGTTCACTGTTATTTAGTATTTTCCATTCGCCTATCTGTTCATCTCTCTTTGGTCCAAACACTCTCCTAAGAATTTTATTCTCAAACACTCATATGTTTTTGTCCTCCCTTAAAGTAAGAGTCCATGTTTCGCATCCATATAATATAATTGGGTGAATAACAGTTTATATATTTTCAGTTTAATGTTTTTTTTTTTTTTTTGAGAGAAGTAGGGACGACACGAGTCCCTGTAATGCATAATAGCATGCATTTCCAGAATTGAGCCTATGTTTAATTTACACGTATTTATACACCTCATTCTTGCTTGTAATTATTGTTCCTATGTATATGAATTCAGCCGCTTCTTCAAAATTTCCCTCATTTGTCATTAGCTATTTCCATTAAATAATATTTTTTATATGTGACTTTATATTTAGTTTTATTCATGATTACTTCCAGTCCCAATTTCATAGTATTGCAGTCGCTTTATTTACAATAATACGTAATATCACAACGTCTCTACAGGTTATGACTATTTTTCTGTTTGCTATGTAAGTTCCGCGTTCTCTCTCTTCCTGGAATATTTCACTTTAAGTCTCTCTCTCTCTCTCTATCTCTCGCTCTCAGAGGCACGATACTCCGTCTGATGAACGGGAATTTAATTTCAGTGATTGATCTGCAATTATACTTCGTCAAATATCATTGCACTTTGGATTTTAAACATCTCGAAAATACATAACGCATCTCTGGAATGGATATTTCAACTCACCTGACTCTCAATCGCGGCCGACTTTGATGTAAGTTGATTATAATTGATTCTGTGATTTTATTGTAGAGAACTGGTGTCTTTACTTAATTTCATATTAAAATGATTAAATTATTATGGGGCCCATAAAAAGGGAAATCAACTGATCGGGACTGAAACACGGGCCCCCTACTGCTACAGTGCGTTAGAAAAACGTTAACTCTTTATAACAGTGACAAATGTGTATTAATTATTTTAAGATCTTTTATACGAATTAATTTTATTCAATAGGAATTTGTTACAATAATTAGTTCAAATTGTATTTATACAGAGCGATCAGTATAACATTGGACAGCAGATGCGGGTATTTCACTGTACACTGCTGACGCACTCGCTGGCGGGGAACGGACAGCGTAGGATAGCGGTGATACAACCACACACATTTTCGTAACTATTTTACATATTGTCGTATTTACCAACTTTTTGACGCAGGTGCTGGAACTGTCCACTTTCGTTGTCCATACATTTTTTACACCTCTTTATAACATTTCTCATAACTCGCTGTAGTTCTCTTCTACTGATGTTATTAATTTCGTCACGGATATTACGTTTTAGTTTTTCCAGAGTGCAGGGGTTTTCTTGTACACAGCATTTTTCAATTTACTCCAGAGGTAGAAATCGCAGGGGGTTACATTGGGAGAAAGAGCAGGTCATAAATCCCTACTAATAATTCTGTCGTGGAACACGCGGTGAAATATTAGCTGTATGAGCTGTAGCTGAGTCTTGCTGGAAGAATGTGAAATCACGCTCCCTGTCAGTTAATTCCCTGAAGAAGGGTGACAAAAGTCATTCACATATGTATGAGAATCGACTGAGTTCCGAAAGAAAATGGGGCCTATGATTCTTTCGCCATTAATGGGGCACGAATTTCGCATCCCGGAGGGGCACTTCATGTACGATATTAAGGTTCTCAGGACCTCAATGATGATTGTTTTGCGAACTCACGTAACCATGGAGATGGAGCCACATATCATCCGAAAAATATATTAAATGTGGGTCTATTAGGCCATTATGAATATTATTTTGCATCCACTCACAAAATGCGCGCCTACGAATAGGGCATACCGGTTGAAGAGCATGTGTCTTGGTTATTTTATATGGATGCAACTTCAACAATTTAATAGCTTTTTGTACAGAGCCCTAAGGTATTCCTGCTTGTTGCATAAGGTGCCTAAGTGATTTTCTAGGATACTGTTCCGATCGATAACCGATGTCTTCTATTGTTTTTTCTGTGAGAACACTACGCGGTTTGTGTGGCTTCTTAGGCTCGACACTTCCCGTTGCGTGAAATTTGTCATAGATATTATGAACTGTTGAGCGTGATATCATTTTTACACCCGGGAATCGTGTTTCAAAGAGTATTCATCCTTGGCTGGCAGACTGAGTTAACAAATACTGATCATAAATAAATACACATTGTTCAGTAGAAAAATAATTAGGCAATATACAGTTTATACTTATACACGCGTTATTCAGTTACACACGTCATTTAGTTCACATGGAAAAGCGATCGAGCACCTTATCCACTCGAGGCACACAATCTAACTGCGACCGTGAATGTGTGGGATTACTCGTATATTGCTGAGTGAGCGCACATTTCAAGTCCCGTGTCTGCATGTGTAAGCCTTCGTTATCGCACAGCACAAACCCCGTGACTGCTGTCCAATACTAAACTGGTCGCTCTGTAATAACTTTTTCTTTGAATAATATGTAGGTGAATAATTTCTTTCTACCAGGGTACGTTTAATTACGTTTTTAATATAAATTTACCAATATATTCCAAACAAAAACGTTTACCCTTAGACAGTTCAAAGAACTGCCAATGATCTAACGGTGAATATAATGTACTACAATTAATTAAGGGGGCACGCCGTAGCGTAGTAGTTAAGGCAATACACTGCAAGCAGGAAGGTCAAGGGTTTGAGTCCGGACGGGTCAGAATTTTTAAACTGGCCCAAGCCTTCTGGCGGCACTATTGCCCTAGTGTCAACTCAGCCTCTAAAGTAAATTACTTCTAGGAGCTAGTTCTGTGGTAAAGGCGGCAGTCACGCAGGACTGACATCAAGTGCCGATTGTCTAGAATAAATTGGTGCCTTAACCTCCTACTACCCCAAGGGTCTCCTAAGGTCTGTAGTGGGAACACTTTACTTTACAATTAAATAAGAGTATTTTAATTACCTCCCTCGACGTAAGTTACGAGTACTTCAACCGTTGGAAATTGAACTGTTCGTTATTTCCGAATTACAGACCAATTACAAGCATCACCAAAGCCTATTTGGAAACTAACACCAACAAAACGTAAAAATCAACTAGCTAGTTTAATATGAAATAGAATCTACAGCAGCAAATCAACCGTAATTTTCTATTACCTGCTAATAAACTAAACTAAATGAAGCAAGTGCCAGTGCCTTCAGGCTACTCACTACGGAAATTACAAATGTGTCATTTCCGAAATAATTCAGAAGCGAATCACCTAACATCTGCAGTCTAATTCGTTCTCATGTTTATTTAAAACAGTTGATGAAACACAGGAGTCATGTTGAAAAACACATATCTCTCAACAGTTGCACTACGTATCTAAACAAGAGTCTTCTAACCTCAACCATGTGTAGTGTTGCTTTTTCTCTGTATTAACATTCACACACAAACACCATTAAAAATAATCAATACAGGATCTACTCGCTTTCTCGTCGTATCTGTATCAATTACTCATTTATTATCCGTTATTCGAAGTGGTTGGTTTAAGTCTACCATTCCGGCTACCCATTTCTGATGGTTAGACGCTCGCCTCTCACCGCTGGGGTCCCGAGATCGGGTCTCGGTCACTCCATGTGGGTTTCGTGGTGGACGAAACGGAGCTTGGGCAGGTTTTTCTCGGGGTTTATCCCGTTTTCCCCTGCCACAATTTCATTGTACCATTTCTCCATACTCATCTCATTCATTTCGTTTATCTGCCCCAGTGATGGTCCGTCAGGCGTGGTCGGCCGGCACCCTTGTCAATCACAGGCCTCTATATAAGGGCTTCATCTCATCTCACCTCTTGACCCGACCCTGAGTTAGATACGAGTTAAGGATATAATAATGGACTTTAAATCTTGTCTTGTATTGTTGTTGTCTTCGGCAGTGGTTTTAAAATACTGGTAACCACATATCCAGGGATACCCATCATTGTTTACCTGCCTTATAATGGTTCAGAATTCCTGCTCTATTATACTGGCTGTATCGGTGGTGGTACAGGATGTTATATACATTTTACGATAAAAAAGTAATACATTTACAGGGCACGCCGTAGCGTAGTGGTTAAGGCACTGAGCTACAAGCCAGAGAGTCGAGGGTTTAAGTCCCGTTGGGGGTCAGGATTTTTAAACTGACCCAAACCCTCTGGCGGCACTATGGCCCTGGGGTCGACTCAGCCTCAAACGAAAATGAGTACCAGACGCTTGTTCTGCGGTAAAGGCGGCCGTCACGCAGGCTGACATAAAGTGCCGATTGTATTGAAAAAGTGGGAGCCTTAACCTCCTACTACCCCAAGGGCCTCCGGGCCTGTCGTGGGATCACTTTACTTTATACATATTATACATTTACAGTAACATTATGTCATCGCGAATATATAGCTTCGTACTGCAATGTCGCGGGATGTGTATTTATAAACAAACGTTCCATTTGACTCCATTTCAAAGTTTGTCATAAAGTCACTCAAACACCCTGTATACAGAGGCACAGTAAGTATAAAAACCACGCCCAATTATAATAAAGTATGTATGAATTAAGTGCACGTTTCATTCACCCCTGTACGCATGC
The DNA here is from genome assembly GCA_030220185.1 of Diploptera punctata. Lineage (NCBI taxonomy): Eukaryota > Metazoa > Arthropoda > Insecta > Blattodea > Blaberidae > Diploptera > Diploptera punctata. Next base: position 2,230,111 of record JASPKZ010010240.1, read on the forward strand.
CCACACAGTTACTGAACACGTTTCAATAATCTAAAATTGGTTGTATGTACACCGTATTATGAAAATGCAGCAGGTATGGACCGGTTACGCCCGAGATACGATTTAATGTTACAAAGTTAACTGTCACAAGTTTCTGTCGAGCCAAACATGGATACTAGACATATTTTAATGACTGAAATGTTCACTAATAAATAAAATTGCAATATATACTGATCAAAGATCTAGAAACATTTTTAAAACAGAGAGAATTTTTAATTTTTGAACACGGAGTGTTATATGGTGAGTTTATCACAAAGTTTGAAGTGTGATAGGTGATATCAGAAGGAACACATTTTGCTTATATATATATATATATATATATATATATATATATATATATATATATATATATATATAAAGGTATCTTTGACGCTAGAGCTGCATGAGTTTTTCTTGTAACAGTTTTGACTCGACCTTTGCTGCATAAAATGCCTGGAATTATGCAACCTTCCAAACATTACATTATAATATTATAATGATATTGAGAAAAGAAAAATTAATGTGTGAACCAGGAATCGAACCGTGGACATCTAGTTCTCCAGACTAGTGTGCAGCCCGCTACACCATTCCACATCCGGCACAAACACCAACAATTCTTTCCACATATACAAATCTATAATTCGAGTTTCGTCCGCTGTCAGGTAGATGACACTGCCATCGCCAAAGGCCGGCTTCGTTTAGAAGTATCTATATTTGAGAATTTTTTTACACCATCACTTTTATAAGTAGTAAACGATGTTATTTAACATTTTCCAATACTGTTATTTTAACACAGTTCCAATAATGGATCATATTATAATATTATAATGATATTGTGAAAATGCTAAATAACATGTTAAATATAAAAGTGGTGGTGTAAAATTCTCAAATATAGATACTTCTAAACGAAGCCGGCCGTTGGCGATGGCAGTGTCATCTACCTGACAGCGGACGAAACGAGAATTATAGATTTGTATATGTAAAAAGAATTGTTGGTGTGGAATGGTGTAGTGGGCTGCACACTAGTCTGGAGAACTAGAGGTCCACAGTTCGATTCCTGGTTCACACAATTTTTCTTTTCACAATATCATTATAATATTATAATATGATCCATTATTGGAACTTTGTTAAAATAACAGTATTGGAAAATGTTAAATATTACTACATTGTATAAAATGCCGGAAATATGCAACCTTTCAAACATATTACAACATTTGGTTGAGTAAATACTTAATTATATCAATTTTGTGAAGTTGTGCATATTTTAATCGATTATATTAAAATGTATATAGTGACTTTAGAGGCCTAATGTGAAAGCATGCACTTGAATTACAAATAAAAGAGGGATGAAACGAGTTACTTTAACAGATTGGTAGTTATTACTTCGTTCCAAGCATCCAGCCAGTGAAAAAAAAAAAGTTAATGGTAAAACGTTTTAAGAGTTTGTAGCTTTGTAGTAGAGCGTCGCCGTATGCAGGTTTATAAGCAATCGTTCTATATGACACCATAACTCAAAGTGTCACAAACTAGCCGAACATGGACAGAACAAAGCTGTACTATTAGGAATTGGAGTGTTTATTTTAAGCTCTGTACTGTATATACGATAGAGTAATTGCACGATGGGATTTATCAGAGGACCTCCCCCCCCTCAGTCGACACATCACACCATGATGATGAAAGTCAATCCTCACAACGAATAAAGCAATTATCAGTGCTTCGCTGCGCTCGCTCCGCAAGGTCAGCCACCACTATGCAATTTAACATTGCTATCAGAATAAGACTTAAAACTGCATCTGATATATCTTATTCCTTTAATTAGTGCTGAATACGTTCTACAGTATATAGTCACCATAAATACTGTTCAGGATGCATTTTTTTTTCGCAAGGAAGCTGAAAATTGAATCTAATGCATTTTTATACATTACTGTTGTATTATTTTACTTCCCCTCCATGGTATTTTTACTTTGTCCTGGTGGAGTGGCTTGCATGCTTAAATGATCCCGAGAGCTATGCAGGCGGTAGAATTGCTGCCGATAGGGTTACCTATCCCGGACTGGTCGAAGGTGATAAGCCAGACGAAAAAAGTACCTTGGTCGAAAGAGTGACGATCTTTCACCGTAAAAATACAACCGTCAAGAAATGCGGACATGGGTTCAACTGGGGTAAAATTTTCCGGAGGTCAAATAGTCCCCCAGTTGGTTCTCCGGGCGGGGACTACTTCAGGGAACCCATGCCAAAGGCTCAAACATAGGGACATGTTCCTAGGAACATGGAATGTTAGGACTTTATACATTAGATGGCCAGGAGAAGGTAGTCAGGAATCAGGAAGCTTTGCATTATTTGAAGGAAGTAGATTATACAGGGGATGATTGGAAAACACTGACTCAGGATAGGGATATATGGAGAGTTTATGTCCGCGCGGCCTTGAACCTACGGGTTCGATAGTGCCAGTGAGTTAATAAGTTATTATTTTACTTCACAATGCGCTAAGGTAATTAACGTCGGAATTATATGAAATGGCAGTCAAATTTTGCTCAAAAGCGTCATACTTTAGGCTTGAGGTTGTTTCATTGCCGTATATATACGACCACGGCTTTAGTTCTCTTCCAAAGGAACCCATACCCAGCATTTTACGCCCAAAAAATCATCGTTCCCTATCAGTTTTGACCCCGCGAACCTTGAAACCAGAGGCGAGCATATTTAACTTTAATCCATCAGGGCAGACGTTTTTAATACAGCATTTAAATGTGTGAGAATTTTGCCCCAGGCACGTAGATTCTTTTTTTGACATTCGATTTTCGTTAAAATGCTTCTATAAATTAGGTTTTTTGTAGTAAATATTGTAAGTTATAAACGTTAACATTTTCGCATCCTAGTCTCCTACATATAAGCTTGCTTCTATCTACAAATTACTGGAGCTATCAGTCAGAACATAGTGATATTTTTCTTCTGCGGATGTTTACGTTGGAAAAGATATATAATCCTATCAAATCAAATGGGAGTTCCATGTAAAGTACTGCTATATCAGCAATTACAAAATATAGCCGAAAGTATTATACACAATTTTTATGTAAATCAAAATGGGGTGTACACTTATAATTTAATAGTACATACACAGTATTTAAATAAAACTTTATAAACGTGTTTAAGAAAAAAAGGTACATAATAGAAGCTTCCTGTTGGAAGAAATTTTAATTGAAACTTATTTAAACTCAGGATTAAAATAACACAGTTAAGATATTGTGTACATATATCCTATATGCTGCACCCATACAGGCACTGGATGGATGATCGTCTATCTCTGTGATTAACACATGGATGAGAATCCAGCAGCCGTGTGGTAGGCCAAGGGCCTTCTAGGCCTGTCGCGCCATGGAATTTAAAGTTATTATAAGAATGACAATTCTTTTGGAAATTTATGCCTTGAATTCCCTGGCTTTTAACTCACAGTTAAGGAAAATTCAGAACAATTTAACGAAGATAATCAACATGACGGTGAACCGAACTCAGGCAGCTGCGTTCGAAACAATTACTCGTACACCATAACGGTGGTCTATCGCACCCACCCTGAATGTTAACCTGCCTCCCAATATCATAATCTGCGTTTTTGATTACAGAGCAAGAGGCCAAGGTTTCGTTTCATGACGGATTTTTTCTTAAAATATTGTCTCAATTCCATCATAATATACTGTAGATGTGTGAATGTCTGTCTTTATGCTTAAGTGTATGTCTATGTGTATAACAGAAGAAGGTAATAGGATAGAAAAATAAAACAAGAAGGTAAAAAAAGTAAATGCATACAGGTACGAAAAAGCAAACAAAAATATTATAAGGAAAGCATGAGAATTGAATGTTGTGTTGATGGTTTAAAAAATTAAGAAGTCATCATCATCATAGTACATTCACGAATTTAGGCCATTTGTTGACCTGTTTCGGCCTCAAGAGAAACACCATCCAGATGTCTTTTGAGTGGACGTCCTGGTCTTCTTCTTCCTGCAGGTTGATATCATAACATTAGTTTGGGTATTCTGTGATCTTCCATTCGATGAATATGTTGTACCCATCTTGACTTATAATCAGAAATTTTGTTTTCTAAAGATTCCATGTGTAATTCTTCTAAGATGTCTTCATTTTTTTTGTGATCTAGTAGGGTGTATCCTGCAGTCCTCCGAAGATATCTCATTTCAGCAGATCTAAGTCTCTGTATATCCTTCCGTTTCAACGTTCATACTTTGCTACCATACAAAAGAGTTGGAAGAGCCAGTGTTTTATACACTTTCAGTCTTGAATGCTTTTGGACTAACTGTGGCTTGAAGATAGAATTTATTAACCCTAAAATTCTTAAAAATCTAGATATTTTGTCCTCTTCTTTTTCATGGATGCTTCGGACATTCCAGGTTGCATTCCTTACAATATCATTGTGCCGTTTTCTTTTAACCATATTTCTTTGCTGTGGTCATATTTCAATTCCTTCTGGATTTTTTCGTGTTGAGACTTGAAAGTAGTTTTGAAGTTCCTTAGGACAGGTTACTGGCCCGACGCTAAGTAGTCCAGTGGTAGGGCTGCTACCTTTTAGTCTCTGGACAGACATTAGGATACCGCGTTTACTCAGTACCTGATGGAACGGTTATACCGCCGTGACTCGGTCCTCAGAGCCTCGTTTGTGAAAACGGGTTGTACCACGAGAAGGTGAGGATGAGAATTGGGTAGGAGAGGTTATACACACGTCACTACCCCTTACAACCCAAAAAATTAAGAAGTGAGATTTAAAAAAAAAAACGTTACCATGGCCTCAATTATTTGTCTTGACTACTGAGGTAAGGGGTGGAAGAAAGGCAGCTGAACCCTGCAGGGAAGCAACCCCTGCACGAAAATCAAGCTAATTCCGGATGTTGTAAATCAAGCAAGTTACATGCTCTCTACTAATCCTACACAGACCGACCTTTCCCTCAGAAATTGATATTCCGATAACATTTTTAGTAAAAATATGGTCTGGATCTAGGCTGTATTTTTTACAAGGAAAAGTAGCAATTCTGATTTAGTCTAACTCTTAAAATTTATAAAAATCGAATTTTTCGTTTCAGTTATTTAAAAGGGCTACAGTGAAAACAAAATAATATAAAACTTCAAGTTATTATTGTATATTGTGAATTTCGACATAATTTTGAGTAATTTATACTCGCTCATTTTTTATTGTTGTATTAAAAATATTAAATAAATTAAACCAATGTATCTTATAGAATACATTGCCAATTTTAAGTGTTAATTTCTATTTCTTTCTCTCTCTTCTTTTTTTTTTTGTATTGGGATCCTTGGTCTGTTCCATTCACATTGAAATTATCTTTCGTCTCCCTCGTCCGTCTTCCCAAGATGTGTAAAATCATCTAGAATAATTTGTCTAAGCATCTGCATTTTTAAATTCTATCAGGAATCATAATGTTTTTTTTACTTACTTTGTGTGTGTGTGTGTGTGTATATATATATATATATATATATATATATATATATATATATATATATGATATGAAAAGAAAAATGAATGCTTGAGTCGGGATTCGAACTCGAGTTCGAATCCCGACTCAAGCATTCATTTTTCTTTTCATATCATATTTGCCTTCATTGCCAAATGTCAAAAATATATTTATAATATATATATATATATATATATATATATATATCTACACCGGTATATTCCGCATGTTAAGTATGAATGTGTGTGTGTGAATGCGATACCTCGGAGGATGCCTTGACATTGACCTGATCACTAATTCAGGAAGGTCCTCCATGCCTTTGTCTGATCAGAAAAGTATATGTGTGATCCATAGTTTAAATTCCCTCTCCCGACAGATCGTGCCACTGTAAGCCCCGGGTGAAATGTGGCATTTTAAAAAGGCCTGTAACATGTGGGATTAAGCTGATATAAAGAAACAAAGATTACATATTTAATGTAATAATGCTTTGGCATATAATTTTTAAAAATTACATACGTCCTTCAAAAAATCAATATTTAATTATTTTATAGATGCCTCAACATCCTAGAACAAAGTCTAGAATATTTAGTTACATTTAGCAAGCCGTATATTTATGATGTGTCTGCTGCGTGTTTTATGTAGAGAACTTGACTTTATTTCTTTAATTACAAAATATTATAAATGGTGGATGACTGGTTACCATGCTCTCCTGTAGGTTCCGAAATACCCAAGTTCAAATTCGACTGGGGTGGATGAGTCTTTACGGGCACAAACATCCTGAGGATGGCTTCCGTCACACGTTCCTGGTCTCATGTTCCCTTGACCTAACGGGGGCTGAAAACCAGGGGGCTGGTTCTGTGTCTGGGAAACCAGACTTGCTGACTTTTTCATAGCCTAGCATCGCACTTCAAAACATCCAGACCCCTTCTTTGCAACACACAAGATTAACAGCAATAATTCACTATAAGTCTACATGGTAGCATAAAAAAAAAAGAATGGAGTGGCTTCACAGAACGAGGATACCTTTTACATTAATGTCTTGAAAATTTTGTAAAATTATTACTTGGAGTTATTTTTTAATAAAACCCTTGTTTGTCTTATTTGTGTCCTTGCCTTGTCATTTCTCGTAGTTTCTATGGCAATGAAAATAATAAAAACATAAATCTAATGTTATAAAACTGCATGAATAATGTTTAATAATCGTATACTGTAAAATAAAAGCTGATAAATTTCTTGCAGCATAACTGCGAGATACAAATGATAAGTTATCGCAAGCTAAACCGATTTCCTTATTCACTTCCGCCATCACAGGTTGAAATTAAAATGTATTGGAGAAACTTGGTTAATAAATTATAGCGTGAAAATTTTTTTTTTTTAAATTTTAACCTACCATTTCACGGGATATATAGGCATATGTTCAAAAAGAAAGGTACAAATTACGAATATATTTACCCTGCAAATAGACATTTAGTAAAAGTATTTCTAAATTATCAGCGCAATGTAATTTTTTTACGAGTATAGAACACTTCGACTGCAGACCCTTATCTTAGGATGTTTCCAAAACCTCGAAAAGTTCGCAAACAAATAAAATTTATCCAAAAAAATGAACATTTCAAATGAGGCGCCGCCTTGTGTAATTATAATATTTATGTACCTTATGAACATTCAGAATTTTATAATTTTAATTTTATAATGTCAGAATAATTTAAGCATATAAAGCATCGATATTGCTGGGAATTAAAATTAATTAAACATAGTTATAGTATTTTAATTACCGGAGTTCTAACAGCTCACGTCACTAGCGTCACAATTCAAATTTGGGTTTGAAAGCGCCGACACATTTTGTTCAGATGCATCTTATTTCAAGCTTGAGGTTATTTTATGTGCCGTAAATCTACGACCTGAACCTACGACTTTACTTCCGTTCGGATGGAAGCCATTCTCATGACTTTTACACCTTAAAGATTCATGAATCCAATGGAATCATGTCGAGCTTGGTCCACGAAGACTGGCAGATAAAATAAAACGAAAGAATTTAGGTCTAATTTAAATTTTACGCAAATTGAAAATGAACCAAAATATGCATTGTGTACTGAAATGTAATGCTTCCACACATAATTTTAAACACCCTATAAAACATTCCAACTATTCCAACGGGTGTGCAAAATATTTTCAGCAGTTCATAAAAACATTAATTCCGAAATGTTGTGAAGAAAACAGACCACGAATAGGTTAACTACAGCCGTCAAAATTCACTCAACTACAATTAATCAGTTAAGATGGCTTCCACTAAAATAAATCGTGTTGAAATGAAAACGAAATTACGCCGTTAGTGAAAGAAACCATTCAACACATAGTACTGCAAGTTTGCAATGGAACATACCGGAAAATATGAATACAATAAATAAAAACAACACTCTTTCTTTGCTTTCTACAATGCACTGTACCATTACTGTATTATGTCCATTGATCACATGGAATATGCTCTATATTAGGTCATACGATGAATTAAAACTTTTTATGTGAATTTTTGTTGTTTCTATTAGTGATGTTGGACTTGTTTAACCGGATAACTGTGAGCTGTAGGACGCGAGGAACATGTAATGGTAGAAATCGAAAGTGAAAGATGATTCAGTCTTTAAAATGCCATGTCTCAAACTTGATTCGCTACTGCAGTGAGTGATGCAGGCAAATTTGTAATCATTTTTGGGAGATCTTTTGAACGAATGAACCAGGTCATACAATGCGGTATTTCACAGATCGATCATAACAGTACGGAATATAACACAATGCAAGAAATTCTTATCACGAACAATTGCAATCAGAGTTACTTTAATTCTCATCTCATTTTAAACAAAACTCTTATGTAGTCTCGAGTTTAGGACTTGTTCCCGACAGAATGGTAATATTTTTATGGCTCTAACAACGTCTATACGATAAGACCCTAAGAATGAGTTTGTTATAACTGAGAATTTTTTTGCCAGTGATAGATTTTAAATTTCCAAAAGTTATTTTATGAACCACGGTTCTCTGAGGCATAATTTTAACTTACAGCCTAAAAGAATTCGCACTCTCAAATTTGTACATTGAAAAAAAAAACTAAATTATGTCACGGCTATCCTTTGGACTAAGGGTTGAGTTTAATAATAAATCCGTGATGTGATATCTCAGAAGAGTCGAGGAAGCGTTCTGGTTGATTGAATCAGTTATCAGATGATCATACGGGAATTTGCGGTTATCGTGACACAGTCGCTCAATTTCAGTTTGAACCTTCTTAAAGAGATTTTGGTACTTGCATCAAGTATTTACTCGGTCATCCGCACAAGACTGATTGGATCCAGTACCATCCGGACCCCCTAATATATATTAGCCTACTACCGGGATTCGAACGTGGAATGCGTTAGTTAGACGTCAGGTTTGCTTAGCTTAATTTAGTATATAGTACTGTGTGTATATATATATATATATATATATATATCTTCCTTCCCCAACGCAGTTTAACCTCTCACCTTAAAATGATCCCACTACAGGCTATGGGAGACCCATGGGGTAGCAGGAGGTTAAAGCTCCAACGTTTTCTATACAATCGGCACTTGATGTCAGCCGGGTTGTCAGCCCTACGTGACGGCCGCCTTTACACAAAAACTAGTACTCATTTCCTTTAGAGACTGGGTCAATCCCAGGGTCATGGTGCCACCAGAAGGTTTGGGCTAGTTCAAAAATCCTGACCCTATCATGACTCAAACGCTCGACTTCTGGTTTGTAGCGTATTTCCTTAAACAACTACGCTACGGCCTGTCCCATGTTCTCACCTTATAGGTACTTTTACATGGCCCATGTCACCTGGGTCTTACAATGGCACGACCTGTCGAAGGAGGGATTTTAAACTATTCACGCGAGGACGCGGGAAGGTCTCCCGTATGAGCGATCAGTTCAATTCTGGGCCTCCTCCGAGACTATACAATGTTAATACGAAACACGCCATTCGCATGATGATGGTTATTATTGTGGTCAGTTGAAATTCGGGAACCATTCGAGCCTTACTGTTTCCTGAAAGTTGCTTACAGGTGACGAAAAATCCCGAAAAAATCATCACCCATGAAACTTGCCTCGACCGGGGATCGAACAAGAGCCCGCTGGTACAGGGCAACGACGTTCCTCCGAGATCATAGCGGTATATATATACACACAATTAAAATAATGATAAAATTGTATTGAGGTATTAGTCACAATATAAAAATTCAACATGAAACTATAAAAATAATACCTGTAAAGTCCTCAACTTGACATTTTCTTTTTAACTGATTCCATTCTCAGCAGAATTCTTTTATTGTGATGATTCTGTAGAGTTAATAGGCAGTAGCCTAAAAATATCTTGTTGAAGATGGAACCAGTTTCCGAAAGGCATTCAGTTTTTTTATAAACAAGTTGCGGACAACAGTACCATACAAGTATTAATTTTATAATAAAATGTTTTGATGTATATGTGTTCAAGCAGTTGTTTCCAGCTTCATCTCTGACATACTTCATATTTATCCCTACGTCTCATTTGTTTCATCACATAACTTTGCTCTCCTACTACTTTAAGTGTATTTGCATAATAATTTAGCTGTTTTAAGTTTATAAATTTACTTATATACTCTATGTTAATTTTTAGGTTTACCGGTACCTACTTACTATTTCCGCATGTTTTTCTTTTTTCTTTTAGGCTAAAACTCTTCATACTACTTAATTACATTATCTTCAACTTTTTTAAAAGTCAGAGAATTTCGAAAATTATCTAATTAAAAAATACGCCATCCATAGAATACTTCTTGAAAGAACCCTCTTATTTAGAGACTGTGATTGGGGCTTTTGGAAATATTTATATTGCGATTCTCTAATTTCTCGTTTTTAATTGCAAAAATATCGCCAGACTGGGTTTGAATTTTAGATTACTTTTTAAAAAATGGCTGTGTATATTTTAGTTAAAAGTATTATTCTATAATACAACTAAATTGAAACAAACGTGGGAACTACGCTTACATTTAGTAAATCAAGGACACAGACTACAATTAAAAATAAAAAGAAACCATAAACAATCGAAACATTTCTTACTATTCCGTCCTGACCAAAAAAGAATGGATGGGATGTATTGTAATCAATACGTAATACTAATATATAAACAAAACAATATGTCAAAACACTCTCTGCTGTTAATCAGAATTAATTCACTGGTCTGGATGTTAACTAAATCAGAAACTCATGATCACCATTATACAGTCTAGTATGTACATAGTTAAATTATAGGGTCATTCGAAGTACAAACAAAACCTGTCCCTTCCAGAATAGGTTCATTTTTTGTTTACTAGTGTTTCATATAATTATATCCATCCATAGTAATTCAGCCCGAGGGCAGGTCTTTCACTGCAATCATAGAATTTCCATGCTATGCTTTGCAGCTTTATCGGGGAATTATATAAATATATTTATTTATATGTGTGTGTGTTATATATTATTGCTTCAAATAACTTCTGGCTTATATTACATAAATTAAATTGAAAGAACTTTCAGTAATTCTCAAAACTTTTCATTCCATAATATATTGGATTTCCACTAAATAAATGTAACCCATAAAAATTATATAAATAAATGCAAAGGATTTTCTAAATAAAACACACATTTTTTTATTCCATGGCGCGACAGGCCTAGAAGGCCCTTAGCCTCCCAGCCGGCTGTTGGCCTCACATCCACGTGTCAATCACAGAGTAGATGATCTAGTCAGTGTGGGGGTGACATGTGGTCAGCATGTCGAGTCCCCCGCCGTTATAGCTGGTTTTCTCAACCTGGAACCGTTACTTATTGTAGCTATCCAAATGCCCCCGATGCTGGGTGGGCACCGGTCCCATACTGGCCGAAATACCATGAGAAAATTTCTTCCCCCATGGAGACTCGAACCAGCGCAAGTCCCGTAGCTCTGCGCCAAGGCTTCCTGCCTTAACCACTCGGCTACGGCGCGATATATATATATATATATATATATATGTATACACATACACGCACAAAGATATTCAATAATTTAATCGAAAGATCTTATCTAATTATACAGCTATTGTAAACAAAGTTCTCAGATGAAAAATAACTTGCATATAAATTGATGAAGTTGTTTACAGCTGATTCTCATAATCCAGTTTCAAGCCAAATAGGGATGCCGAAAGGTTAGGGACAACTTCAAACTTCATTAGAGCCTGGATGAATCCCAAATATAAAGAACTAATGGTCCTGTACATCAACTATACGTAGACTTCAAAAAAGCATACGATTCAATTAAGAGGGAGAAGTTATATAGTATTCTGCTAGAGTTCGGAATTCCTAAAAAGTTAGACTTATACGAATGTGTCTAAATGGCACAAAGAGTAGGGTGCGTGTAGGCAAACAGTTTTCTGATACTTTTGAAATCCACAAAGGGTTGAAGCAAGGAGATTCATTATCTCCTTTACTATTTAATTTTGTACTAGAACATGCCATCAAATCTTTAGAGGACGAAGAAGGCCTACAACTCAATGGTATTAATAAGCTGTTGGTTTATGCTGATGATGTAGTACTATTGGGCGATAGCGAGGAGATACTAAAGGCCAACACGCACACACTAGTAACACTAAGAAATTGGGACTGGAAGTAAATATCAATAAAGCTAAATATATAGTCACACATAGAAATACATTATATAATGGAAATGGGCAGCTAATGCCAAATGAGGGAAATTTTGAGGAAGTGGCTGAATTCAAATACCTAAGAACAATAATCACAAACTGGATGCACAAGGAAATTAAACATAGGTTCAATTCTGGAAATGCGTGTTATTATGCATTAGAGACTTTTGACTTCCCAACTCCTTTCAAAAAACGTTAAACTGAAAATATATAAAACTATTATTCTACCAGTTATATTATATGAATGCGAAACATGGACTCCTACTTTAAGGGAGGAAAGGAGATTACGAGTATTTGAGAATAAAGTTCTTATTAAAATTTCTGGACCAAAGAGAGATGAACAGACAGGTGAATGGAGAAGACTGCATAACAGTGAATTACATGGTCTTTATATGAAGCCAGATATAATGAGAACAGTTAAGTCTCATAGGCTGCATTGGGCAGGATATATGGCACGAATGGGGAATGAAAGACGTGCAAGGAAGCTTCTTGTAGGAAAACCAGAGGGAAAACGCCCAGTTGGTAGACCAAGAATGAGGTGGGAGAATAACATTAACTATGATTTGAGGGAAGTAGATTATACAGGGGATGATTAGAAAACATTGACTCAGGATAGAGATGTATGGAGAGCTTACGTCCGCGCGGCCATGAACCTACGGGTTCGATAGTGCCAATGAGTAAGTTTAATCTACCATGTGCAATAGCTTTTACAGAATCTGTGTATTTGAATCAATTATGTAAGCAATATTTTAATGATTGGTTCCCAATAGGTGGGTTAGATGTAATTAAGGTCGTAAACCAGCCTATTATCTTTCTGTACACCTATTCAATTTTTATATTAGATTATGAGTATCAAATGCAAACAAAAAAAAACCTAACATGTGAAACTCAATTTTTCGTATGAGGCTCTGGATTCGTCTCCATAACGCGAAAGGAAATATAAAGAAAATTATGAAAAAAAAAACATGGGCTGTTACAATAACGTTATAAATTCTATCATCATCAGAAGGCCCTTGGCCTATCCCCAAACTGCAAACCTCACATCCACATTTTAACATGTACACTCTGGACCCCCTATATAAAATTGCTTGTCCAGATAAATTTCTTCAGGTCAATTCTGAAATATTCTGTATTTTCTTTTTTTCCCCAGTTTAACTTATTAAATATAACATGTAAATGTTTACAAAACACATTTAGAAAAGCTTACTTATGTACCAATCAATTTCATATATTATAATTTAAAGTTTTTAAAAGCAAACCTGCTGTATATTACAGTGTATCAATATATAGTTTGGTGCCTTTCATTGTGCTGTACTTACGGTTTTTAAATAGTTTCTAGCTCTTCTATACTGTTCAAAGTGTGTTATTTTCAAAATAAATTTTATTTATTTACTTTTAATAACATGTAAAGTAGCCTACACATGAGTAATTTGTGCTCAATAACACGAAGACTGCGTAAATAAGAGGTTTAATTCTATTGGTTAAAGCACATTATCGAAAAAAAAAATGAAATGTTACAAGCCTATAGTTATCAATGTTCACTAGCATGTAAACGAAGTTACATACAAAATACATTCATTTTAATCTCTGAAAAGTTAAACAATCACAAAAAAAAACTTCACTGGCCACAAGTCACCCCTATACTTGCTGGATGATTATCCACATCTGTGATTAATACATCTGGATGTGAGGCCAGCAGTCGGCTGGTATCCCAACAGCTTTCTAATCATGTCGCGCCATGGAGTTAATAAAGTTATATATCCACTAAATGTATTGCTATCTTTACTTATTTCACTTTATTACTTTTTTTTAAATTTCATGTAACCTAAAAAAGTGCATGGATTTATATTATAACTTATAAATTTATTGATTATGTAAATATATTATCATATGTAATATTTATCAGTTCTGAATGGAATAGAAGGCTTTGACTGAACAGTAAATAAAATAAGTTACTTAAGAAATGTCATACTTATAGTATCATTAAAAAAAAGTTGATCCGGATTATAATAAACATTCCACAATGATAAAATACTTATAGGTAATAAATAATTATTGAAATGTATTGTAACCTACCTCGAAAGCTTGGTGATGGGCGAGTTGTGAATGTAGCTTGTAAACAAAGTACCCAGCTCTTCTTTGTATACAGAATTCGGGGGAGTAGAAAAAAAAAAGTACGGTCGATAACTGGAGCAGCTGGCTTATGACTACCTTCTAACCAAAATATGGTTCACTCACGCACAAAGTCCACAGACTTAAAAACTTTCCTTATGCTGTATTTAAGGCTTTTTTACGATAACCCAGCCTGCCGGCAACATGCAATAATATATGTAGCAGACATTTCATGCAGCTTGCAACATGCACTGCCCTCACATCCTTCCAGACTTCAACTGAATGCCGCTGGAAAACGAGGGGAAACCAACCTTCAATGTAGCCACCATGCGCGCAATAAATTTCCCTATAAAACAAATGACTTCTGGTGGGTAACGATCGATCGGACTGTTATGCGCGTAGCCAGAATTTACAGTGAATAAAAAAGGCACCATAAAATAAATTATCGATTATAGAATTTCAAGCATAAAGAGAAAATAACTGTGTTTATATAGCGTCTAGTAAAGCGTTGTTTTCTGAATTCATTAATGTTGAACTTCATATGTTAGGATATTGTGTTTTTATGTTTTATAAATGTAAAATTAGTGTATATGAACCGACATTATGTAATGGAAATGGACAGCTAATGACAAATGAGGGAAATTTTGAGGAAGTGGCTGAATTCAAATACCTAGGAACAATAATCACAAACAGGAATGCGATGCACAAGGAAATTAAACATAAGATCAATTCTGGAAATGCATGTTATTATGCATTACAGAGATTTTTGACATCCGAACTCCTTTCAGAAAACGTTAAACTGAAAACATATAAAACTATTAATCTACCAGTTATATTACATGGATGCGAAACATGGACTGTTACATTAAGGAAGTAAAGGAGATTACGAGCATTTGAAAATAAAGTTCTTAGGAAAATGTTTGAACCAAAAAAAGATGAACAAACAGGCGAAGGGGAAGATTGCTAACAGTGAATTACATGGTCTTTATAGGAAGCCAGATATATTGAGAACTGTTAAGTCTCGTAGACTGCGATGGACAGGACATGTGGCACGAATGGGGAATGAAAGACGTGCAATGGAAGCTTCCTGTAGGAAAACCAGAGGGAAAACGCCCAGTTGGTAGACCAAGAATGAGGTGAGAGAATAACATTAACTATGATTTGAGGGAAGTAGATTATACAAGAGATGATTGGAAAACATTGACTCAGGATAGGGATGTATGGAGTGGTTATGTCCTCGCGGCCATGAACCTACGGATTCGATAGTACCAGTGAGTTAGTTAGAACCGAATTTGAAGAAATTACCTTGGGAAAACTCATAAGCTCTCCATGTAAAAAAAATGAAAAACTGCCAACTGCAGATAAGAGGTATAAAATTTATTGTAGAATTAAAAAAAAACGGAATCTCCAAAATACATTAATTTTATTAATTAGTTTGGTGGTGTATCAACTAGATGCATAAATAATTATGTCTAAAATTGCAGTATGTCATAAGTAAAATGAGGCTTTTAGTTCCTTTTAAATTAAGGATAGCCATTTTTGTTAGATAAGTTTTTATTTTAAAACTTGAATTTTACTTGATTCGAGTTGGACATTGACCAGATACTGTAGACTGAATAATTGCCGCAATTTGGAAATAATGCATGTCAGACTGTCAGTCCATCCTTCTTTACCATAACAGGTTTACATAAAAATGAGACTCAAGTAATTCAATGTTTAGTCCTTTAATTCAGACTGGGAAGGCAGCGGAACCGGAAAGATCTCTTGCACTATCCCAGTATTGTGGAGATTAGTGGAATAGAAGTCTACTCTACGGTGTTATGTAATTTGTAGGTCAGACATACTAGGTTCTAACTCATGAACCATCGGGCCCGTGGCCGCGAGGAGGGGACTACAATTCTCCCGTTGTCCTTTTTTTGCCCTTTTATATTGTTCAAGCTCAGAGTCATGAGGCAGTACCCTGGCTGCTCCATTAGATCCCCGAAATCATATACGTATTTTCAACACCTGTGGATTAACACAATATGAAATGAGATGAAGGGTGATAAGATATGAATGAATGTGAAATGAATTGACATGATAATGTAATGTTAAGTCATACGAACTCAGCATTTAGAAATAAAAATGATTAGTTTTGTTAATTTCAGGCCTACAACACACATCGTGGTGCCCACAGGTATTTTTCTCAGAGGATGTCATAATTATACTACATACAAGTAAGAATTTGTGTTGCCGATAAATAAATAACAATATGCTATAATAAAGAACACTTAAGTATTAGCTTTACAGTACATGATACAGGAATATGTTTTATCCCATTAACGATTTTGGTCCCCAAATGATGATCATGTGCGTATAGGCATACGGTTTTCGGATACTTTTGAAATTCACAGTGGGTTAAAACAATAATTCTGCTAATAAATGTTGTATTAGAGCAGGGGCCATCAATTCTTTAGAGATGAAGAAGGCCTACAACTCAATGACATTAATAATATTTGTTAGTTTATGTTGATGAAGTGGTACAATAAGGCGATAGCGAGGTGATAGGGCCTCCTAAGGACCAACAAGCACATTCTATTGAGTAACACTAAGAAATTGGGACTGGAAGTAGGCTAAACCTCAATAAAACTATATATATATATATATTCACACATAGAAATACATAATAGGTCTATAATGGAAATGGACAGTTAATGACAAATGAGGGAAATTTTGAAGAAGTGTCTGAATTCAATTACCTAGGAACAATAATTATAAATAGGAGTGAGATGCATAAAGTAAATAAACATAAACTCAATTCTAAAAATGCATGTTATTATACATTACAGGAGATCTTGTCCCAACTTCTCTAAAAAAAACGTTAAGCTGAAAACGCTCAAAACTGTTATTCTCGCAGTTATATTATATGGATGCGAAACATGAACTCTTACATTAAGGGAGGAGGAAAGATTAAAAGTATTTGAGAATAAAATTTGGAAAGTTTTTAGAACAAAAAAGGTGAACAGATAGCTGAATGGAGAAGACTGCATAACAGTGAGCTACATGCTCTTTATAGGAAATCAGATATAATAATAAGAACAGTTAACTCTCATAGACTGCGATGAGCAGGACATGTGGCATGAATGGGGAATAAAAGAGGGATATGTAAGCTTCTTGTAGGAAAACCAGAGGGATAACGCCCAATTGGTTGTCCGAGAATGAGGTTGAAGAATAACATTAATCATGATTTGAGGGAAATATATTACACAGGGGATTATCGGAAAACATCAACTCAGGATAGGGATGTATGGAGAACTTATGTCCGCGCGGCCACGAATCTACGGGTTCGATAGTGCCAGTAAGTAAGTTATGCAATCTTTATTAACACAAGGAATATACCCCAGCTCAAATGACTAAAACCAACTGTAAATGCTTTTAAAATATAATGCACCACTTCGAATAGCTATTAAAGCCATTCATGAGGAAAATTCGTGTGCAACCGCTAGTGCCATCCGAAATTCAGACTACTAGCCTGGCTCCGGCGTAGTTGTACAGACGGTAGGGGCGAGACCATTAGGGTGTACGGGAGTGAAGTGCACGCAATAACGACAGACTTAAGTAGGCTGAAGCCAATTAATCCTGTAAACGTTGTTATATGTTACGGACAAGGTAGAGGCCGTTTCATCAAGGTTGAAGCATGGCCTCGTATGCGCAGAAGACCAGTTTCATCCCCCTGACTGCGGGTAGTCTAACGGTACAGGCATACACATTCAATTCCAAAGTAGTGTTACTGTCAGTCTAAAAGATATTAGTTATCGTCACCTTACTTCTAAAACCTCATAAGTCTAATTTAACAAATCTATCAAGAGAGCGTAAAAACGTTTTTGGAATTGCTTATTATTTTGTAATTATGTTAAGAAGTAAGAGCAAGAGGACTGGAGGACATGGAGTGGATGAAAATCTGTATAAAAATAAAATTATGTCTTATTTTGGGGGATAGTCCACTTTATCTTACCTGATATATTTCATCATTATCATCTGCCTTTCAAGTATTAGGCCCAGTGGCCCGTTACGGTCTCCCGCCATCTCCGAAAAGGTCGACCCACAGATCTTCTGCCTCGAGAAATATAGTGAAGAGTAGTGAAGTGCATTCAATAACCTCTCCTACTTAAATCCCAACCTCACCTTCACGTGGTGCAACCTGTTTATAACAAACGAGGCTCTGGGGACCGAGTCACAGCGGTATAACTATTATATCAGGATTAGAGTAAATGCTAATCCTCCTTCATGCCTGTCCAGAGGCAGCCCCACCACTGGACTTACTACTTTTCGGCTAGCAACCGACTGGTAGGAAATTAACTTGCTCTCAAGTCTGATATAGAACAACAGTGCTCATGCGCCAGAGTTTATAGAACCAGCGATAACCCTCCATCGAACCACATATCGATTATCTTTTTTTTTATATATTTAAACACATTTAAAATGTAACGAACCTAAAAGCTAACTAACTGACACTTACCTAATTCAATTACTCTAACCTAGGGTGGATCCCATGAAACGCCCTTTTTTTCACTCCTTAATAATCGCAACCATCGATAACCCACTGGTTCCAACTATATAATATACTCTCTAGAGAAAGTAGCAAATCACCATCACTGTATGTATATTTGAATAAATACTTAAAAATTCTAAAATTAAGTTATAAAATTGTTTTAAATATTTAAAAATATTTTAAAATGTTACTAAATACAGAAGAAGAGTTATAATTCGCAACAATAAACTGAAAAATCAAGGGTGTTTCTATACTTGAGCCTTTTTTGAATTTAAACATTCAAAATAGAACATAAAAACATAGTTACAAATTATAAGTAATGTTAAAAAATGTTTTATGCTTTTCTGAAAATTTTGTTAAATTAGACTTACGCGGTTTTGGAAATAATGTGATGTTATAAAATTGTGGTGTTTAGTGGAAGATTTCTCGTATCTACAAGATCGTAGAACCGTCCAATCCCTATCTCTTCTCTATTAACTGTATAATCTACTTCCCTCAAATCATGGTAACTGTTATTCTCCCACCTCATTCTTGATCTACCAACTGGCAGTTTTCCCTCTGGTTTTCCTACAAGAAGCTTCCATACACCTATTTCATTCCCTATTCATACCACATGTCCTACCTATTTAAAAATTATTTTCTTATTTTTATTACATTAGGTTTGAAAATTTACTACAGGCCAAATGAAGTTCTCGTATCCAATATAATTAATGTAAGTGCTGAGTATATTGTTTGATTTAAAAAAACTAATATTAATATTAACATGAATAATATTTGATAAATTATTGGATTGCAATAATTTTATTCTCATTTTCTTCAAAGTTTTAAGGGCACCCAGTAGTTATTTGGGTTTAAAACAATATATTTTTTTTCTTTTTGCTTCAAAAATCCAGTAAGATCTATTTTATCGATGTGTAATATTATTTTGTCGATTTTGGACATTTAAACACATAAAAATTAATTTTAAAAAATGGCGTCTCTGTGTTCTGATAATGTGCACATTTTTTTTTTTTTTTTTGCATTTTCCCGTAACTTGTATTTTTTAATATTTTGGTACACTTTTCTCTGAAACTATAAAAAATAGCAGAATAATTTATAGCATGGGTATGCAGTTTAAAGAGCCCTATAATAATAAGGTAAATTTATCTTTGTGCTATCGATAGCGTTTGAAATTTTTAAAAAAGCATTCAAAATTTTTAACAAAAAAATGGTCTTTGAATTTTTTTAAAATAAATCACAATCCATATCTAAACACAAGCAACCCTTATTATTGTCATATGAACCATGGACAATAACATACTAAATTTTGGAATCAATTGGATAAGTAGTTTGTGAGAAAATTGTACCAAGACAATACTTTTAACAAAATTTATTTTTTTGTATTTTAAATTACTCATAAAGAAATATGTCTAAAAATGTAACCAGAGAGCCATTATGTTCAGGAAGACTTGTTTAATTAGCGACATAATTTGCATGCACATAACTTAAGAATAAGCTGAAAAACATTATTTTTGTATTTGCATATTTTTAAACCAAGTTACAAGGAAATTAGTATCGGGTGCCCTTAAGGAATTTCACGTGGTACATAGTTCATCATCATCATCATCTGCATTCATGGATTAGGTCTATTGATCCGTTCCGACTTCAGCCCATCTCTTTCTAGGTCTGCCCACATAGTTATTATAATAATTTCCTACTCAGGGTTAATATTTTCATTGCAACTAGTAGCCATGATTTTGCAGATACGGACAAGCCTGCTGGCAGGGATCATTCCCCCCAAGCTCTACGTTTAACTGCGCGAGCTTTGTAGGTCATGCTTCAACCTTGATGAAACGGCTCTAACACTGGGTAATGAGGATGTAATTGGAGTGGAGGATGAGTCTTTTGCATGCATGTTACGTGACGTCATTCTGTAAAAATAGTATGGGGACCTAACTGAAATATATTTGAAGAGAAAAATTATACGCTCAGACCGGGACTTGAACCCGGGACCCTTGGTTCTCTAGACCAAGTGCTCTACCAACTGAGCTACCTGAGCAAGTACCGATCTAAACGCAAATCTCTCTCTATATACATTGTAATTCCCGTCCACCAAATGCTATGAAGCCATGCTTCTATCTTGCAAATGGCGGGGTTCAAGTCCCGGTCTGAGCGTATAATTTTTCTCTTCAAATATGATTTATCCATCATTGAAATGTACGAAATCAATAATAAAAACTTGGAAAAAGCCGTACTGGCTGTAATGTATAATTCCCAAATATGCCTTCTTAATAAAGGAGCCGCCATTTGCAAGATAGAAGCATGGCTTCATAGCATTTGGTGGACGGGAATTACAATGTATATAGAGAGAGATTTGCGCTTAGATCGGTACTTGCTCAGGTAGCTCAGTTGGTAGAGCACTTGGTCTAGAGAACCAAGGGTCCCGGGTTCAAGTCCCGGTCTGAGCGTATAATTTTTCTCTTCAAATATGATTTATCCATCATTGAGATGTACGAAATCAACAATAAAAACTTGGAAAAAGCCGTACTGGCTGTAATGTATAATTCCCAAATATGCCTTCTTAATAAAGGAGCCGCCATTTGCAAGATAGAAGCATGGCTTCATAGCATTTGGTGGACGGGAATTACAATGTATATAGAGAGAGATTTGCGTTTAGATCGGTACTTGCTCAGGTAGCTCAGTTGGTAGAGCACTTGGTCTAGAGAACCAAGGGTCCCGGGTTCAAGTCCCGGTCTGAGCGTATAATTTTTTTCTTCAAATATGATTTATCCATCATTGAGATGTACGAAATCAATAATAAAAACTTGGAAAAAGCCGTACTGGCTGTAATGTATAATTCCCAAATATGCCTTCTTAATAAAGGAGCCGCCATTTGCAAGATAGAAGCATGGCTTCATAGCATTTGGTGGACGGGAATTACAATGTATATAGAGAGAGATTTGCGTTTAGATCGGTACTTGCTCAGGTAGCTCAGTTGGTAGAGCACTTGGTCTAGAGAACCAAGGGTCCCGGGTTCAAGTCCCGGTCTGAGCGTATAATTTTTCTCTTCAAATATGATTTATCCATCATTGAGATGTACGAAATCAATAATAAAAACTTGGAAAAAGCCGTACTGGCTGTAATGTATAATTCCCAAATATGCCTTCTTAATAAAGGAGCCGCCATTTGCAAGATAGAAGCATGGCTTCATAGCATTTGGTGGACGGGAATTACAATGTATATAGAGAGAGATTTGCGTTTAGATCGGTACTTGCTCAGGTAGCTCAGTTGGTAGAGCACTTGGTCTAGAGAACCAAGGGTCCCGGGTTCAAGTCCTGGTCTGAGCGTATAATTTTTCTCTTCAAATATGATTTATCCATCATTGAGGTGTACGAAATCAATAATAATAACTGAAATAGTACAGTAATTGTGAGTCTAAAGACGGGGATGAAATAATAGTGGGTACAAGTGTTCCAAAAGTTCTGAAATATCATATCCAACAATTGAATGAACTACAAGTCAAAGTGAATAAGCACATTCATGCCCAAAAGCATCACGACCCAGTGTGCTAAAATGTAATAATGACCCAGTATTCTTTCACCTGTTCCGATCTCACATTTGTACAGCCCAGCGTTTTCTTGGTCTTCCTGCCGATCTTCGTCCTCCAGGATTATACATCAATGCCATCTTCGGCATCCTATCCTCTGTCATTCCCTGCAGATGCTCTATTCAATTGAATTGTTCCTGTGGTATTCTATTTGTTGAAGAATTGGTTGAACTTTTAGTTCCTTAATATTTGAAGATTGGCCGCGGTGGACTAGTGGTTATGCTCCTTGCCTCTGGTTCGAGGGTCGTCGGTTCAAACTCGGCCGAGGTCGATGGATTTTTTTAGGACGGAAAAATCCAAGGAGCAAGTCCTCCGGGAGGGACTTTAAGCCGTGGGTCCCGAGTCTAAAGATTTTCAGGGTTTTAAAAGATCTTTAAGCCTGAATAAAAATGCCTCTAAACAAAATGTACCAACTTCAACGTCCTAGTAATACCTTAGTTGCTTTTTAGATGTCTCATTGGGTCGGTGTGTTGACCGCATGTCATCTCTGAGCAAATAAGGTAACCAAAAATCAAGACAACATTATTAAATTTCGCATGCTTTAAACAACTGAGAATAACGATCAATTACTCCAGACATAAGGAAATATATAAATATACGAGAAGTGAGAGAGGATCATGCTCTATAATAGATTGCATTATGGTTAATCAAAAAATTAAAAATCTAATCAGAGACACGAGAGTCTTCATAGGAAGCGATATTCATAGTGACCATTACCTATTGATTAATAAAATAGATATACAAAATAAATGGTATAGAAACTGGAATAAATAATTAAAGAAGAAGGAAGAAAATAAAAATAAATTTATAAAATAAAATTGTTAGAAGAAAAAGATTTATACAAAAGAAGGTTAAGATTATACAAATGCAGAAGAGCCAAAAAGGAAATTGAAGAAGAATGGAAAAGTATAAGAAGACTCATACATAAAACAGCAAAAGAAGTATTAGGACCAAAGGAAATAGGAGGAAGAAACAAACGACTAAAAAAATGGGATCCCGAAATCCAGAAATTAGTAAGAGATAAAAAAGAGGCCTACTTAAAATATTTAAACAACAAGAATGACCAAAACAGAATAGAATATAATAGAACAAGAGCATTAGTAAAAAAAACCAGAAAATTAAATAGAGAACATTGGGATAGGTACATAGCAGAAATGGAACACAATCTACACGAAAGACAGGACAAAGTATATAAATGTATAAGAAACCTTAATTCTGAAGTAAAAGACAAAACAAATCTGCTAACTATACAATATATAGAATTAGAAAATTATTATAAAGAACTGTGGACGGACAAACAAAATAAAGAAGAAATAATACTCGTAGAAACAAACAATATGCAGAAGTAAATGAATTAGAAATTCAAGGAAACATTAAAGAAATGTAAAAATAATCAAGCATGCGGGATAGACAATATAAACATAGAATTACTAAAAAATGCCCCAAAGAATTTCCAAGGAAGATTATTAAAATTCTATAACAAGTGCTGGATACAAAATACAATACCAGAAGAATGAAAAATTAAAAAAAAATAATATTAATATTTTTAAAAAGACGATAAAACAAAGCCAGGAAACTATAGAGGAATAAGCTTACTATGTTCATCATACAAAATACATGCAAACATGATCAACCAAAGATTAACAACTATAGTAGACGCAATTTTATCAGAAGAGCAGGCGGGTTTTACGAAAGGAAGAAGCTGCACAGATAGCATATTCTCTTTAAAACAAATAATAGAGAAGAGAAGAGAATTCAACTTAGAAACGCACATCCTCTTTATAGATTATAAGAAGGCTCTTGGTAAAGTTTCTAGATCCAAATTATGGAACATTATAAGTGAAAAAGAAATTAAATAAATGTATGAGAAAAAAATCAAAGGGGACTAATAAATATAACAGGAGAAGTTAGACAAGGTTGTCCACTATCAACCACTCTTTTTAACATTTTATTTTGACATGATAAGATCATGGAAACAAAATGACAACTGGGGTATTAACTTAGGAAATGTAATAATAAAAACATTAGCCTTTGCAGATGACCAGATTTTAATACCAAAAACAGATGACGAATTACAAAAAATGTTATATAAACTAAATTAAATATTAAAAAAAATACAATACGGAAATATCACCAGAAAAATAAAAAAACAATGGCTTTCAAGGGCGCTCAATCAGTTCGGATAAAGATAATATTAGAAAATAAACCAGTACAACAAGTGGTAAGATATAACTTCCCAGGTTGCGAAATATCATACACAACGGAAACAGATATAAATAACAAACTAAATAAGTTTAATTATATAACAAGATCACTAAAAAGAAAAATAAACTCTGTAATGAAATTATACAAGACAATGGCAGTTCATATTATTACTTACGGATCCAAAACATGGACAGTGACAACACAACAATCTGCCAGAATACAAGCTGCTGAAATGAAATTTGTCAGACCAATAATAGGATATCAAAGAACAGACAAAAAATACAACACAGAAATAAGACAGTATTAACAGTAGAAGAATTAAACACAACAACAGTGAAATACAGAACAAATTGGAAAGAACACTTAGCAAGGATAACTTAGAATAGAATACCAAAAGCAACATACAACTATTCATCATGAGGAAGAAGAAGAAGCTTGGGAAGAACAAACAAAATATGGAAACAGTAGCAATTTGGAGCCGGAAAGGCTAGTCGGTAAGCCTAAACCGTGACGAAGAAGAAGAAGAAGCTAATAACTCCTTACAAAGGAGAGGCTATGATTCAGCAATGTGCTATGCCATTATAGATAGATAGATAGATATACGAAGATTATTTTAATCGCAGTTTCAATTTATAAAGGATACTCTAATGAACTGAATTCGACAGAAATCCAACTAGAAGATCATTTTAGATTATGTAACCGAGCCCACTTCAAGGAGGAAAATCTGTAAGAGCACAGTTTGACAGACCCAGAGACTACAGATCAGTAGTTCACAATTGGCATAATCAAACGTGGACTTTGGACGCTGATAGAGCGGTTTCTCCAGACAATTTTAAAGTTTCTATGCATTTCGTCAGTAGATTCAAAAAATAATATAATATTTTGTCCAGGCACATCATTAGGAAAAAAATTAAGTCCATATTATCGGGAAAAGAGCAGGAACTTTTGTGGCAGAAATGAACATGTTCCTTAAAGAAAATATTATAATTAAAGAGTGGATGAGGAATAGTGAACTGGGCAAATATTTTATGAACTGTCATGTTCTTCAACACTATCACACAGAGATGAAAAATCAACAGCTGGTGCAGCATGTTCATGGCTAGGTTTACTTTTGTTTGCAGGAAACACAGGGGGCATTTGGTCCGCATATGCAAAGAGAATAGCAGTAATGTCTACAGAACATCCATGTTAAATGGGGAGGAATAACCAAAGATCACATGAAAAGCTTTTTACAATCGGTCCTCGGTGAATACATTGGTGAGAAAGTCATATTACTTTGTGATTTTGGTCAGGACACAAAGACTATAGCCTGAAATAAATCTGTTTTCTCAACAAGAATATTACGTTAAAGATACTGCCACCGAATACAAACAAATACTGCCAATCTCTGGATGTATTTTTTCTACACAGTACAAACTTTGTGTCAGGAAGTCTTGTTGGTTTTGTACGCTTGCAAATTGAAAAACCACAGATCACGTTACATGATTGATATTTTACCATCCGCTTTCACTCTGCCATCTACATCCAACTTTCTGCACCGAGATACAGACCGATGTTAAGATACGGAAGTTGATACTCCTGTTGTATCATTTGATAATGTCGCTTTTGATATTGGACTATTGCAATTGCGGATACGCCGAAGACGAAGTAGCATGTCTACATATTGCCCTTGACAAATGTGCATATTGTTCCATTACGCTATATTGAAATTCCACATTTGAACTTTGCTGAAGAATAAGGGAAGACGTATAATAATACAGCAACTCCTAGTTTGGGAAATATGGTCAGTTACGTAATATAGTTTGGGAAATATGATCAGTTATGTAATATATGTGTTCATATATTTTGTTTTAAGCAAAATGCCGTATAGCTTTTTGCCAAATAATATCTCATTTATGTATTTTGTGGATTTGCTTATCTTAACTCTCTGTTATATGGTACTGTTTCCTTTAAAAAAGAACGCTTCACTATTCTGAAGTGTCGAAGAGTTGTTCACTCTTAGTGAATTTCAGCTCAATACTTTACCCATTTTTTTTTTTCATTTCAAATCTTGTCCAACTTGCTATTCTCTTAAGCTCTCAAACCAATTCTAGCATTCGACACGCTCGTTCGTTTATTGTTCTATTTCTTACCGTCTCTTTCTTACGTCATCCATACATCACACTACATCACACATCATACACAACATTATCATAGAGTGAACTGCCAGTTCACACACTTTAATACTACAAACATTTCAGCACTCCAAAACTGCTATTTAACTTCAAACTCCCAAACCAACTCTTGCATCGACACTCATTCATTTATTTCTCTACTTTTCTCCGTCTTTTCATTATGTCATCCATAGTATGATACTCATACGCAACATTACCAATACTACGAATTTTAATGTTGGCTTTCTGAAAATAATTTTCTTTAATGAAAATTAAATTCTTGCAATGATGTCGCTCGTGATTTTGTCTAATGATAAAGTCAACCTCGCGTTGGATTTGGAGTGACTATTTAGCGAATAATACAATACCAGAAGCTGAAAATAATTATATTGTTTAATATATATCAAATTTGAGGTTATGTATTCCGATATTATATCCGGGCGATTTCCAAGACGGCAGTATAGTTATAAATAGCATATCTTTACTGTTAAAAACTCTTTGGACTTGAGAAAAATCAATAACATATGATTGTATGAGAAATACCTATTAACAATAATGCAGATTCATTATACAACATTTAATATTTTTTAGAGCACTGAATTAACTTTTTTTTTGTAATTTTTGAAGTTGTTTTCTTTTGACATTTCTTGCTGTACCATGTCGATCGTGCATGGTTGAATCGATATCCTTGTCAAATAAGTTATTTTGCAGAGATAGCTCTCATTATTTACAGGAAGAGGCAATTTTATCAACAGGAAGAGGCAAAATTATCGGTCTATGAGGTAAATAGTCAATGCTATTGCTAAATGTTATAAGCAGACTTCTGGGAAATAGTATGTTTACGTGCTTACAGGTACTGTGCCACTTAACTGTAGTCTGAAACAGAAAGCAATTACTTCACGGCCCTAGTATCTACATAGCTAACGTGACTATTTATTTCAATGTTGAACGACAGGTGAAATAATACAGTTGTGAATATATAAATATGCAAGTTGATAATATATACTAGTTGTAAAATAAGCAGCCTATACCATGTACACAGAGCTATAGGCATCACTAGCTTGCCGTCTGTCTTGACATTGCCTGAATCAGTTGTTCGCACCTTGTACACAAACTAAGTTCGTTTTTTCCGTAATTTCACATATCGGTACTATTTACACGCTCTTTGGTTATAACTATTTAGGGGAAAAAAATACCTTGCGTAAATGGAAGATGGCACAAATCATAACTAGCAGAGAAAGACATATGAAACAGAAAATATCCCAGAGCACAATGTTTGAAAATTAAATAATATAATAAACAGTTCTAAAAGATTAAAAGCTTACATTTCTTGAGGAAAGCATGTAAACACATTACTTGAATTGTCAAATTAAACACAACATACTGCATCAAGGATGCCCACAACTTTTTTATACTGTATGAGGTGCAAAATATTTTACATGTTTTATCCAAGAGCGTTTGTCATTGTACTGTTATTATCATTACACATTTGTATTAATATTATTACTATATCATTACTACTACACCAACTATATTATTATTATTATTATTATTATTATTATTATTATTATTATTATTATTATTATTATTATTATTATTATTATTATTAATTTGTTTATTATTATTATTATTATTATTATTATTATTATTATTATTATTATTATTATTATTATTATTACAAGTCACAGTATTACAATGAACATAATAACGCCGATGAGACTATAATACGAGTATATTATACTGTCGTGAAAACTTTTGAGATTTTATCAGATGTCATTGATAAATTAAAATTTTAAGCTATATGTAGAAATGGTCTATAGGGATACACAACATACATGCAGAAGAATCTGATCTACATAACTTCCAAACAATTTTGCTTAAAGTTTCTTGGTGGAGTCATGACCCTTCGATTGAATAACACGTAATTCAGTGTGTAAAGAATACTAATATGGAAGGTGAATGACAGAGAGGACGAGATTAATTTGAGTTCAGCATCACATTCAAGTCTGATATTCCTCTCACGGAGGCAAAATTATTTGGCACTAGAATAGATTCTAACCTATGAGCATCTAAAACAACGTAGTCCTCTTACATTACATTAACAGGATAATTAAGATATAGACAATAAAGAAAACAGCTGTATTTCTATTTATTCCGAATTTAATAATAATAAATATTAGGGATTTTTTCTACACTACACTTGTTTTTCTTTCAACCCAAAGGATCTTAATTTTTATGCTTCCAAACAAATCCTGTCTTGCGCATCTTCTTCAGGGCTCATTCAAGTAAATTGTTGGCTACAGAAATTGACTTTTGGCGTAGAATGGCAAGGAAATCAAGAATGGATATGATTAGAAAACAAAGAATTAGAGGAATGAAAGTGAATAATTTTTTCTTGAAGTAATTGAAGGGCGAGATCGAGATGGTTTGGAGATGTTAAAAGAATGGGAGAATACAAAATGCATTGCGGATAATTATTTATTTACCCTCGTATTTTTATTTTAATATTATTGTTACGCTTTTAAGCTATAACATTATACTTAATGCGAAGTTATCTAATGTATATATATATATATATATATATATATATTGTTGTACATTTGAATGAGTAAGCAGGCCTATATGTATTCAGCTGGCATATGAAAGTAATTAAATTCTAAAGTCCTTTGACAATGTATAATATTACATCTTTGAGACAAAATTACCTACAAATATTAATTAGGCCTATATGCGATTTTTATCTAAAATAGTAATATTTCAGTTTATAAAACTGCTGTGGTGTTCAATTTACAACTTTCGGATAATTTTGTATGCTCTCTTCTGTTTCTAACTAACTTGATGCTGTGACAAGCCTAAGAGCCTTTGGTATGCCAGCCCGTTTTGTGACCACGCATCCAACTGTGTCAATGACAGAAGTTGTTAATCATTCAGCAAGTATAAGGGTGAATTATGGTTAGCATGTCGAGTCCCCCAACCTTTATAGCTCTTCTTCTCAACCTGGAGTCGATTCTTGTCGTAACTATACAAACCCATCAAGATGCTGGATGGGCACATGTCCTATGAGCTGGCCGAAATTATATAAGAATAATTCTTCCAATGTTACACGAACCAATGCGCCAAGACAAGATGCTTTACCGCTCGGCCATGGCGATGGACCTCCTCTTTCCATCACAACCAAAATAAAAATTAGAGATTTATGTCTACGTATCCAATGTTACAATATTGTATACATTGTAAAGTTTACTTAAACAACAAGTATTGGATGCAATTATAAAATGTAATTATTCGATCACTTTCAAATTACTGAAACGCATAGGCCTACATTCTATCACATCTTGAAAATGTAATGTTGTATCCAGTAGTTGTGTAATTCTACTCATGTGATATTTTCTGTAGAACTTAAAACTGATTTAATTTCAATATTGTTATGAATTAGTGATTACAATGAAATAGGATCTAGTACTGGAATTCTGAGAGAATTAAAAAAAAAACAGTTTGGGCGGAACTAGATTTTGAGCCAGACATCCTGAATAACAGAGTCAAACTCTATAGTCCGAACAATCTTCCTCGGTTATAGTTAATATTTTATATTTTAATCTGTAGACGAATTTAACGCCTAAGCTCATATCACATCTACAATCGTCGATTATACAGTATTCAGTAGCCTATATGTCAGAGCTGTTCAATAAACAATTAGGTGTGTGTGTATATATATATATATATATTCACAATGTTCATCCTCAGAATATTGATGATCCTTCTTAAATTAGTCTCCTTTGGATGCAATGCACTTGTCTCAGTGCTTGTGCCAGTCTGCTAAGATGTGCTGGAAAATATTTTTGACTGGTTCTTCAAAACCGCCTCGCAGTCTTCACTATTTAGTCTGAAGATGGAAAACGCCTCCCGCGAAAGTTTTCTGCAAGGAATAGAAAAAAATTACACAAGGCAAAATCCGGACAATAGGGAGGGTGAGGGACGCACTTCAGTTTGATTTTTGCAAGATATTCAACAACACCTGTGACGTGCGATCTCACATCATAGTGAAGCATCCCGCCTGTTGCACGGAAATGTGGCCTTTTCCGCTTGAAATAGCCTTGCAGAGATATCAGGATATCTTAATAGTACTGACCAGTTGCTATTGTGAGAGAAGGTACGACATGCTCATAAATCATTCAATAAATATAAAAAAAAATAGATGACCGTAACTTTGCCAGCACAACTTTTGCATTTTGGGGAGTTGGTGTTGAAGGAGATTTCCATGTAGAACTTTGCTGTTTGCTCTCAGGATCGTATTGATGTAACGAAATTTCATCAGCAGTGATGATTACCTTTGAAAGAAACTATGGATCAGCTCAATTGTAGCTGTAAGCGGTACTGAATATGAATCGGCTAGAACACCACTCACAGACAGGAATAGAGAGGGATGACGACGTACCACTTGTGCTTGACGCATGAAGCTAAAAAAAATGTAAAACCAACTTTTTTCGTGTTAGATTATGGCGTTAATATAATAATCATTATAGTTTATTAAACAGCCCTCGTATTGTTAGTCATGCGTTTTCTATAGATGTCCATTCATTTAATTTTGATAATGTTATGAGAATGTGATAACGATTAAATGTCCTAGTAATAAAATTGAAATGCTAGTTGCAGAACCAAATGCAATAGAGGTTGAAATGGCGATTGAAAAATTGAAGATGTATAAAGCATCAGGTTCAGATGAGATCCCAGCAGAACTGATAAAATCAGGGGGAGATAAATTGATGGGCAAAATACGCTGGTTGCTTAGTATGATTTGGGAAAAAGAAGCTCTTCCAGATGAATGGAAATAATCAATTATCGTACCAATTTATAAGAAAGGAGATAAAACTGATTGCAACAACTACAGGGGCATCTCATTACTTTCAACTTCGTACAAAATTCTAACAAATATATTAGCCGACTTACTCCCTATATTGATGACATTCTAGGAGATCATCAATGTGCATTTAGAAGAAACAGGTCTACAACAGATCAGATTTTTAGTATAAGACAGATTTTAGAAAAGAAATGGGAATATAATGGTACTGTACATCAACTATATGTAGACTTCAAAAAAGCATATGATTCAATTAAGAGGGAGAAGTTATATAGTATCCTGCTGGAGTTCGGAATTCCTAAAAAGTTAGTTAGACTTACACGAATGTGTCTAAATGGCACAAAGAGTAGGGTGCGTGTAGGCAAACAGTTTTCGGACACTTTTGAAATCCAAAATGGGTTGAAGCAAGGAGATGCACTATCTCCTCTACTATTTAATTTTGTACTAGAGCACGCCATTAAATCTTTAGAGAATGAGGAAGGCTTACAACTGAATGGTATTAATAAACTGTTAGTTTATGCTGATGATGTAGTATTGTTGGCCGATAGTGAGGAGATACTAAAGGACAATACGCACACACTATTGAGTAACACTAAGAACTTAGAACTGGAAGTAAATATCAATAAAACTAAATATATGGTCACACGTAGAAATACATTATATAATGGAAATGGACAGATAATGACAAATGAGGGAAATTTTGAGGAAGTGGCTGAATTCAAATACCTAGGAACAATAATCACAAATAGGAATGAGATGCACAAAGAAATTAAACATAGGCTCAATTCTGGAAATGCGTGCTATTATGCATTGCAGAGACTCTTGATGTCCCAACTCCTTTCAAAAAACGTTAAACTGAAAATATATAAAACTATTATTCTACCAGTTATATTATATGGGTGCGAAACATGGACTCTTACTTTAAGGGAGGAAAGGAGATTACAGGTATTTGAGAATAAAGTACTTAGGAAAATTTTTGGACCAAAGAGAGATGAACAGACAGGTGAATGGAGAAGACTACATAACAATGAACTACATGGTCTTTATAGGAAGCCAGATATAATAAGAACAGTTAAGTCTCGTAGACTGCGATGGGCAGGACATGTTGCACGTATGGGGAATGAAAGACTTGCATGGAAGCTTCTTGTAGGAAAGCCAGAGGGAAAACGGCCAGTTGGTAGACCAAGAATGAGGTGGGAGAATAACATTAACTATGATTTGAGGGAAGTAGATTATACAGGGAATGATTGGAAAGCATTAGCTCAGGATAGGGATGTATGGAGAGCTTATGTCCGCGCGGCCATGAACCTACGGGTTCGATAGTGCCAGTGAGTAAGTAAGTAAGTAAGTAAGTAAGTAAGTAAGTAAGTAAGTAAGTAAGTAAGTAATAAAATTGCTTCAACAATAGGCAGAGATCTCTAGTGCTTTGAAATGAGACCTCCTGAATACGAGTCCTAAACATTGCCGTATAAACCAATTCTCTCCAATATAACAAATCATTATTTTTATTTATTAAATAAAGCTACCAAAGTTTTGTATGATTTTCATAAATATTTATTTTATTCAACATTGTTAACACGTCCACCGCTGTGGTCTCGAGGTAGCGTGCTGCCTTGTCACGCAGCGAGCCCGGGTTCGATCCCCGGTCGGGGCAGTTTTTTCTGGGTGAGGTTTTTATCGGGGTTTTTCCTCACCTGTAAGACAAATGTCAGAAAAACTTTAAGGCCCAAACGGTCCCCGAAATCATATGGACATCATCATCATCATCCTTCACCGGTGTGGAAAGCAACGGGAAGCTACCACACCTACAATTCCCTAGTAAAGCTGCAACCATAGCATGAAAATGCTATGATTGTAGTGAAGGACCTGCCCTCGGGCAGAATTACTATGGATGGATTGTTAACACATTGTATCTTGACATTCGTCTGAAGAAGATACAATGTATCGAAACAGCTGTTACGAATGTCGAATAAAATTAATATTTATAAAAACTATATAAAACTTTGGTAGTTTTATGTAAAAAATAAACAATGGATTTTCATCAAGTAAACACCAAATCAATATTGGTTAAACAAAGTCTTTCTTGGTTTGCCTCTGTTTTGTAGTTACTTTTATATGGCCCACGTCACACGGGCCTTAAAGGGATACGACCTATCGGCAGAAGATTTTAAGCTCTTAATCGTATACATATTTTTTGAGCACACAAGAACATGGAGGGCCTCCCACGGCCATCTCTGAGATAACACAAATATTTAAGCTAAGAAACACAATTCACTCATACATTCATATGATATGGATGATTGTGATGACCACAGGACTAATTTGGCCTTAAAGTTTCTTGACGAGTCTTACAGATGAGGAAACATCCTGAGAAAAACCTCACCGAAGATATTTGTCCCAACCGAGGATCGAGACCACAGCGATGGACTCTAACAAATATCAAATTTGCATTCCAGGTAAATTTTGAAGATTGTCTGTAAATGTAGAGACGTTGTTTATCTATAATATATTTATTATAATGTAAATGTATAATTTCATCACTCCAAACCTTCACGCCTTAATATAATTGTTGAAGGTTAAAAAAACATTACTGAAATGTCCTCGCGTTGTCATTTAAATTAAGCTTGGTTAACTTGTCTACCTATTACATGCATCACTTTTTATACAGCGACAGTTTATCAGCATACATAATTTCAATGCTTAATTATAAAAAATTAATGATAACTAAATCCTTCACACATTAATTTTATTTTTTATAAAATAAAATAAGTTAAAATATACCTTCTTAGGTAAAATACGTCGTCACAACAAAGCCACATTAGGACCAGCAGCATCAACCATCATACTGGATGTTGTAGCGAAGAGTTACCTGCTGAAGATGGAACGGATGTTCTGAAAGGCCTACAGGCATAAAGATGACATATTTTATAAGTTGAGGACGACGTATTTTACCTAAGAAGGTATATTTTAACTTATTTTATTTTATGACTCTCCACTTCAACGGTTTTAACAATGAATTTTAATTTTATTAGTATTGACACGAGTTATACTCGTATAACCTCGCACTATAAAATGTACGGTGAATTGTAAAAGAGTGTAAGTTGCATGTGTAAAAATGGAATTACTGTTCACTTACAGAGCGGTATCGTGATTCAAATGGTTAGTCACTGGTCCTTCACCCCTGGGTTCTCGTTCTTTCCATTTGGGGTTCGTGATGGACAAATCGGAGCCAAGGCAGGTTTTTCTCAGACTTTCTTCTATTTTCTCCTGCCAAAAACTTAATTCCATCACTTCTCCATACTCATGTCATCCATTTTGTTTAATTGCATTTCATCTGTTCTGATGGTGCAACAGGCCTAGTCAATCGTATCCACACCTTCAATAATAGGGGCTTCATCGCATCTCATTTCCCCACCTGGCATTGCGACATACACGATGAGAGGGTTAAAATTACCTTCATATTCTGTACAAATATTGCAACTCAATATTCAATATTATTATTACCTCTCATCTGCCGTTATTATTATTATTATTATTATTATTATTATTATTATTATTATTATTATTATTATTATTATGGATGATGTATAAGATGGAGACAAATGCCGTAACATCAGAAACAGTGTCTTCTTCCTTCCAAGTATTAGGCCAAGGCCTGTTACGATCCTATAGAAAATTTTCCCTCCAGCGTTTCATAGGACGGCCCAGTGATCTTCGTCCTCTTGGTATATAATTATAAATAGCTTTGGGGATCCGATTTGAACTCATTCTTTCAAGATGGTGTTTCCAATTTAGTTGGTACTGTTTAATATATTCCAAAATTGGCGTAGTCTTCAATTCTTTTAAGATATCGGTGTTCCTTTTCCGATCCCATCTGGTGTAACCCGCTGTTCTGCGCATGAATCTCATTTCACAAGCCGTTATTCTGCTTTCATGTTGTTTTTTTAGTGTCCATGCTTCACTACCATAGGTCAACACTGGTCTAGCCAAAGTGTTATATAAACGTAATCTGGTGTTTTTTTGTACAAGGGATGGTTTCATAACTTGATTAATAATTCCTAAACTTTTATTATAACTAGTAACTTTTTCAGGGATATCCTTTTCATCCCAGATAGAGAGATAATATCCAAGATATTTAAATTGATTAGATCTCTCTAAAATTTTATTCTGGAGACAGATTTTACTTTGTATGGGGTCCTTCCCATGAAATGCCATAATTTTAGTTTTGTTAACAGTGTAGAGATGTGAAAAGTAATATCTACCTTTGTGTATTTTAGATGTCATTATTGTAACCTATTTTGTATTTTGATATTGTTCGACTGGTAACAAACCTCTATATTGAGGAGAATTCTCATTATATAATAATAATAATAATAATTAATAATAATAATAATAATAATAATATAATAATAATAATAATAATAATAATAATAAATAATAATTATTATTATTTATTAATTAAATAAAAATAAAACATAGTTTTATTTGATTTTCATATTTATTATACTGAATTATATAATAAATATGAAAATCAAATAAAACTACGTTTTATTTTTATTTAATTAATAAATATGGATTTTCATCAAGTAAACACCAACTCAATTGATTATAATAATAATAATAATTATTATTATATTTCCGCGCCGTATCAGAGCGGTGTAAGGCATCATTGCCGACGCAGAGCTACGGAACATGAGCTGATTCTAGTCCGATTGAGGAAGAAATGTTTCATGGCATTACGGTCAGTATGAGATCTATGACCACCCATAATCGTAAGAAATTTGGGTAGCTACTATAAGTAGAGGTTTCAGGTTGACAAAACCAGCTATAACAGCTAGGGTCCCGACATGCTGACCACAAATCTCAAGTTTATTGGTTAGATGATCGTCAACCTCTGTAAATGACATGTGCGGTTGTGAGGCCAACACCCGACTGATAGGCAAGGGCCTTCTGGGGTAGTTGAGCGATATTTTTGCTTATTATTATTTTAATTAATATTACAATTATTATTATTGTTTTAATTATTAGTATTTTATAGTTTACTTATATTATTTATATATGCTATTATTTATTATTATTATTATTATTGTTATTATTATTATTATTATTATTATTATTATTATTATTATTATCGTCATTTGCGACGAATGGGTTCAGATAGAGTTCCAAGGCAATGCTTCGTTATTTTCCAACAGGAAAGAGATCTCTGGGCCATCCAAGGAAACGCTGGATACAAAATTCATCAGTGAGACCTTAACAGGCATACTCGTATAGGCCTAAGACTTAGTTGGATGAAGAAGAAGATTATTATTAAAATATTAACCTGGAAGTCTGAGATCGGTATTCCTAAATATAATTAGGCTCTATATTATTTCGTAAGTTAAGTACTTACACAACCGTACCAATTACCAAACAAACAAACTCACTTAAGTGTTTCGAGGAATTTCACTTTCAATCATACAAAAGTGTAAGCCTAAATAAATGTGAAAAGACCTCATGGGTCAGATACTATCATCTTCAGTACAAATCAAAGTGAACTTAGAAATCACATTCATTATAATAGTAATAAAATATTTTGTAATTTAGATGTGATAACTGGATTTAGGATTTTTAGGTGTAATTTTCATGATATCAATGGAATGGAAAAATAGGTGATAATAAGCCAAAAAGAGGACAAGAATGTGATCTTTCTTTTATAACCCATAAATATTAAAAAAAATGAGAGAGTACAAAAATAAAATGTTAACATTTGTAAAGCAAAAGAGTTCTTCAGTCCACAGCTGTGATCAGTGATAAAATCGTTGCCTCAGGCGCATGTTCGATCTCCGTCAGGACATGTTTCCTGGGTGAGGATTTTTCAGAGTTTTTCCTCGCCTATAATACCAATGCCAGCAACCGTTAAGGCCCAAATGGTCCCTGAACCATCTGACCATCACAATCGTCCATATTTGCATTTGCCTTGCTTAGTATGTATGTATGAGTAAAAAATGTAAGTTTTGTTTTAAATGTTCGTGCTGTCTCTGAGGTGGTCCTGGTATTAGGCTGATTACTCATCCAGAGAGACCTTCCATGTCCTTGTATGGTAAAAAAAAAGTGCGCGTGCGATCAAGAGTTTAAGATCAATTGTAACTGGTTGTATTTCTATAAGGCCCGTGTGGCGTGGGGCATGTAAAAGTATTTACAAACGGAGAAGTTAATATATGGCAAAGAAAGAAAAAAAAACCTTTTTTATCAATTATAAATATTGATGCTTCGAAGTAAATGTTTTGTAGGATATGGTCTCGCTTTTGTTTATTACCTAACACGATTCCTAAATCACGAACAGTGCATCAAATAATGGTTCCATCCAAATCGATGAAATCCTGTTGAACTTTGGAGAGAGCGCCACCTTCAGGATGAAGAAAATAAATTTGTTACGCATTAGGGAATTTAGATTCAGAAATGGAAGCGATTTGAGAAAAAAATCAGTTAATTTTAATTCCCTTGCATTTAAATTTCAATCTGAAAAAAAAAATCAGAACACTCATGTCAACAATTAGAAGATGCAAATTCACTGATTCCAGTTAATCTTAAAGGGGGGGAAAAAGAAGCCATATTTCCAATGTTACAGGTATGTTTTATTAAGATTTTGTTCAGTCCTGTATTCACTGATAGTTACTTCTAATCGCATGTTCACGGAAAGCTGTTGAGATGTTAATTTAATATTAGTAATAATTTAATATATATTGGAAATTGTAAAGTGAATTAAATGACAGAATTCGTTATATAAAATTATTTACAAATTAACACAAAAAATAAAAAAAAAGGTCGGAAAAAAGGAATTATAGACAGAATGTGGTAAAAGGGCTAAATGTATTTAAAAAGGGGGGGAATCGATAAAAAAGTTGTCCCCTTTCTAAATGTCAGGCAACATCACACTCATTGGTTTCTTCCAGTGAGTTCTAATTTGTCACACAAAATAAAGTGTGCAGGTAACAATCCTAAGCCTAGTATAATATTAAAAAAAGGAATAGGGAATATACAGAGTGTCCCATTCAAACCTTCCACATTTTAATTAATCATAACTAACAAAGGATGCGAAATTATTAAATGAGGCCGGTATTAAACGAAAGACAAAACTCAAAGAAGTTTCATTGCCACACATTAAAACACCTCTATATGTGCACCATTTCTTCAATCTTTTCTTCTGAAACACGTGTACGAGCACCTCCTCCTGATTCTTTTTTAACGCTTCCAGTCGTCAGAAACTTCTCAAGCCATGCCTTAATGGTCTTCCCATCAGCTGCATTTCTTCCATATTCTTTCTGGCAATTTATTTGCACTGTAATTATTGACTTCGTCTCTGCATACCAGAAAACAGTTTGTCTCGTTTCTGAGGAGTCGCCATTTTGTTTTATGTCATCATTGTCCAACATGCGACAGATGAATTAGCTGCAACAATGAAAATAAAAATTCTTCGAGTTTGTCTTTCTTTTAATACCAATCTCATTTCATAATTTCGCATACTTTGAGAGTTATGATTAATTAAAATGTGGGAGGTTTGAACGGGACACGATGTATTATAATATGGGACTACTGTAAAAAACAGGATAATCAAAAAATGCACATCAAGTATTCAAATTGTCATTTAATCAAAATATGCACATCAAATTGCTTTTTCATCGAGAATAAATGTCCGGTAAACGTGTAAGCTAAATGGCCTCTAGCGGAAACTTGAACACCGGTAAATATTTTTGTATAGCGCAAACTTTAAACATGTTTTTATAGTGCAAACGTAATTAGACATGTTGGCAACAAGCGATAACTATAGATATAACTAATTTTTCGTTTCAATATACATAGGTGATCGTCAATACTAGTTGAGTCTAAAAGAGAATATAAGCACACATTTGTATTGGATAATTGTTATTAAATATTCAGAAGGGTGGGAGTGAGACGGAGAGAAAAACGTTATCAGTAGGCTAATCGAGAATTCCACGTAACTTTTTACTTTCAACGTGTCTATAGATCCTTTAACATCAATTTCGGGGATCGAACCTTGGAATGCTGCATCTGAGGCAATAATGTTACTCCTAGAGTGCGGTAGTAGACTATGTGGCCTTATTTAAATTAATGTGTCCATTATTAGTTTTTAACACTAGTTCTCTAATAAGGATGGGGGAGCTGAACAAAGAATACAGCAACTGGCCACGCCACCTGACGCCACTTATACAAATTCTTATTTTCCAACTTTCATTAGACTTACTTCTAGGAAAATGAAATGAGACGTGAAGGCATCTCGTGAAAAAAAATCCAAGTAGATATTCACCTAAGTATTTAAGTAAAATCGTCAATACCATAATCAGTTTGGCTGGTACCGGGATGTAATCTTATATTCTGTCGAATGCTAGTCCCACGAAGTCATTTAAATCGATTAAAGAAGGAGTGGAAAAAACTATATTTTATATTGTATTGTAAGCCTATGTTGCGAAACATGGACTCTTACTTTAAGAGAGGAAAGGAGATTACAAGTATTTGAGAATAAAGTACTTAGGAAAATTTTTGGACCAAAGAGAGATGAACAGACAGGTGAATGGAGAAGACTACATAACAATGAACTACATGGTCTTTATAGGAAGCCAGATATAATAAGAACAGTTAAGTCTCGTAGACTGCGTTGGGCAGGACATGTTGCACGTATGGGAAATGAAAGACTTGCATGGAAGCTTCTTGTAGGAAAGCCAGAGGGAAAACGCCCAGTTGGTAGACCAAGAATGAGGTGGGAGAATAACATTAACTATGATTTGAGGGAAGTA
Organism: Diploptera punctata; assembly: GCA_030220185.1. Taxonomy (NCBI): domain Eukaryota; kingdom Metazoa; phylum Arthropoda; class Insecta; order Blattodea; family Blaberidae; genus Diploptera; species Diploptera punctata. The sequence goes on from JASPKZ010010240.1 coordinate 2,270,532, forward strand.
GATTATACAGGGAATGATTGGAAAGCATTAGCTCAGGATAGGGATGTATGGAGAGCTTATATCCGTGCGGCCATGAACCTACGAGTTCGATAGTGCCAGTGAGTAAGTAAGTAAGTATTATAAGCCTATGTTTTTCCCTTTACAGAGATGTAGGCGCTTTCCCCCTACAGGGAAGAATTTGAACCATACTAATTTAGTTACACTTGTTTTCGTATAGATGTCATTTTGAGTGGAACGTGGTCAGCGTTCCGCCTCATACTGACATCTAGGAAACCAAGGTAGTACTAGGACGGAAAAATTCGGTAAATTTTGCTTAGAGGCCTCTTCATTCAGGCTTAAGGATTTTTTACGAGCCTGAAAATCTTCACACTCGGGACCCACGGCTTAAAGTCCCTCCTGGAGGACTTGCTCCTTGGATTTTTCCGTCCTAAAAAATCCATTGACCACGGCCAGGTTTGAACCCGCGACCCTCGGGACCAGAGACAAGGAGCATAACCACTAGTCCACCGCGGCCGATGTATATTTTGTAATTTTCATAAATACAATTATTTTTGTTCATTTAATAAGAGACTCTACTCCATGTATTGTAATACTGTAGTGTCAATGTTCTTACCCTCATTAAAGTCAGTGCAGGGTTACCATGATGCAATGCGAGACAAACTCAACTTACGCAACTCCTCTTACCACACTACTTATCACTAGATTTAATGTGACATCTAAGCAGTGATCTTGGTCTCAAGAATGTAAATATGTGGACTATAATTGTATCAACTAATATGTAAATAAACGAACAGGGAGCTTCCCATATTAATTTAATGATTCGTAAATTAATCTTGCACTATTCCTATTCAATTATTGAATATAATTATTACGTATTACATGATTTATTACAATGGAAAATGCATGATTGGTTTGTTAGTTATTCATAATTGAAATTGAATAGTCTACAAATAAATAAATACACAAATAAATGTAATTATGCAAAGAGAGACACTGCATAATATTAACTTGACGTTTACGATGAAGTTCTAAATTCCATTACACAAATTGAGGTTAAACTTTTCCATTGCTATGATCTTAGTGTAACGTCGTTGTCTCGGACGCAGTGGGATCGGTTTCGATTTTCGGATTATGTTGGATGGTTTTTATTAGATTTTGTTTCCCTAACCTCTAAGACAAATGTCAAAAAACTTTAAAGTCCAAATAGTCCCCGAACGTCATCTGCCATTCATAACATAATCATCCATATCACATTCACTATTTTTAATCTGAATGAAAGCCGCGTCTTGTCTTATCTTCATATTGTCTCAGATGAGGCACCTGCATTAAGTTGATTGCTCATTCGAAGAGCCAAATATTGTTCTTAGTGTAATTAAGAAATATATGTGATCCAGAGTTTAAAATTCTCTCCCGAAAGGGTGGGACAAGTAATAAAGTACTCTACCTACAAAGATAAGAGGTAAGAGGTTATATTTAGGAACACATGGGGAGGAAGTGAGAGAGGTAGATAGATAGAGAGAGAGAGAGAGAGAGAGAGAGAGAGAGGAGAGAGAGAGAGAAGAAAAGAAGAAGAAGAAGAAGAAGAAGAAGATAGTTGAACATTTTAGTTGACTTTCATTCATAATGAATAAATTATGATAATTAAAGTTTAATACAAATATTCGAAACGGTAATCAAATAAATAATTCACAACCATTACATTTATGAATAACATTTTTAGATAATGTACTATTTTCCTCGTTAATAATACAGCAAACATGTCGAAAAGGTGGATTTGTTGTACTGACATGTTCTATACCTATTCTTCACGGTTTTAGTTCTGTGGTATGTTGTTTGATAATTAATTATTGTACATGTGCATACCAGAATATCGAACCGTGAAGAACAGCAGATATTAATTAGAAACAAAAGTGAATCACTTCCTCTTACGTTCAGTTTTCATTTTCTAGGATTACTGTTCTACGATCAAGTTTATACAATAGAACCACTACACCACTGGATGGCGTAACGTGGCAAGAAATCGCTAACACAACTACTACAATACTACTACAGTACTACTACTTAACTAACTAACCCCTGGCACTATTGAGCCCTTAGGTTCATGGCCGCGCGGGCATAAACTCTCCATATATCCCTATCCTGAGCCAATATTTTCCAATCATCCTCTGTATAATCTACTTCCCTCAAATCATAGTTAATGTTATTCTCCCACCTCATTATTGGTCTACCAACTGGGCGTTTACAACTACTTAACTACCACTACTATTACCACCACCACTACTACTACTACTACTACTACTACTACTACTACTACTACTACTAATAATAATAATAATAATAATAATAATATAAAACCATTATTCTACCAGTTATATTATATGGATGCGAAACATGGAGGAGAAACATGCGAGGAAAGGAGATTACGAGTATTTGAGAATAAAGTTCTTAGAAAAAAATTTGGACCAAAGAGAGATGGACAGACAGGTGAATGTAGAAGACTACATAACAGTGGACTACATGGTCTTTACAGGAAGCCAGATATAATAAGAACAGTTAAGTCTCGTAGACTGCAATGGGCAGGGCATGTGGCACGAATGGGGAATGAAAGACGTGCATGGAAGTTTCTTGTAGGAAAACCAGAGGGAAAACGCCCAGTTGGTAGACCAAGAATGAGGTGGAAGAAAAACATTAACTATGAATTGAGGGAAGTAGATTGATTATACGGGGAATGATTGGAAAACATTAGCTCAGCATAGGGATGTATGGATAGCTTATGTCCGCGCGGCCATGAACCTATAGGTTCGATATTGCCAGTGAGTTAGTTAGTTAGCTTAATGTCGGCCGCGGTGGATTAGTGGTTATGCTCCTTTCCTCTGGTCCCGAGGGTCGCGGGTTCAAATCCGGCCAGGGTCCATGAATTTTTTAGGATGGAAAAATTCAAGGAGCAAGCCCTCCGAAGGGACTTTGAACCGTGGGTTTGAAGCTTTTCAGGCTCATAAAAGATCCTTAAGCCTGAATAAAAAAAACTTCTAACCAAAATTTACTGATCTCAACTTCCTGGTAATACCTTAGTTACCTGCTAGATGCCTCATTGAGTCAGTATGATCACCGCATGCTATTCATGACATCTATGGGCAAATATTGTAACTAACTTAACTCCTAACAAAGGAGAGGCTATGGCTCAACTTTGGGCTACACTATTATAAACGATAATAATAATAATAATAATAATAATAATAATAATAATAATAATAACAATAATTCTAACCTTAATTTACTTCTTGTAGTGCAACTTTATCCTCCTCATCTTGATAGCAAAGATGTCTATAATGTTAACTAAGTAAGTTTCCTTGGACATCAATGATTCAAGCAAGCGATTTTCTACATTTTATAATGATAGAGCAGACATTCTTTCTTGCCTCGTGTATTCCGAAAATAGTTTTCAATCATTTTCTTGGCAAAAAAATATCTCTCTGTTGAGGAACTCTTTGCCGATATAGTCCAAATTATTGAACCCAACTTGAGGATTTCAGGAAAAACATCGTTTAACTCTTGAGATCGCAAGTACTCGCAGAGAACACTAGTATACTTATGGAATTCAGAATCTGAATAAATGGCGATAAATTCACTTCTCAACGTACGAAATCAAAGCGAGACCCGTAACTTTGTGTTAAACTGTTGAGAGCCTCACTTGGAAACTCAATTTAAATTTATCAAATTGCTTGTGATCAAGAAGACTCATCTATGTTGCAACCAATCGTTTCCAGTTCATTAATGTTAATGTCATTATCTCACGGGTACATCAAGATGCTATAGCTATTCCACTACCGGTGTGACGTGACCGACATATTGTCCACCAGGCTCAAAAATCGCGTTCTTTCCTTACTATTTGGTAGATCCGTATTTTACCTCACCATATCACATCATCCACCGCTGTGGTCTCGAGGTAGCGTGCTGCCTTGTCATGCAGCGGGCCAGGGTTCGATCCCCGGTCGGGGCAGTTTTTCTGGGTGAGGTTTTTATCGGGGTTTTTCCTCACCTGTAAGACAAATGTCAGGAAAACTTTAAGGCCCAAACGGTCCCCGAAATCATATGGCCATCATCATCCTTCACCGGTGTGGAATGCAACGGGAAGCTACCACACCTACAATTACCTAGTAAAGTGCAAGCATAGCATGAAAATGCTATGATTGCAGTGAAGGACCTGCCTTCGGGCAGAATTACTATGGATGGATATCACATCATGGCCAGAATAATTGCAGGAAGTAAACTTAATTGCAAATTAGGAACGCAAATATTAGTAGCATGCAATGGTAATCTCATGTATTACATTTAATAAAATAATTGAATAACCGATAAGTTTTTAGTTTCATTTTTTACCAAGTTCAGATTTACATGGAAAATGTTTTTTAATTGCTTGTGGGATCTTTCTCCGCGTAAAAATCAAATTTAAAAAGAGGGTTATTACCTTGTTCTGGGCGGCTATTCGATTGTAAAACAGTAAAACGAACATGAAGCGTGCGATTAATTTTTCTATTACCACGCATAAAGAATGAAGCAGCTTAGACGCTAGTAAAAATCAAACTAAAATAATACAAAATACGTTACTGTATATTTTGAGCGTAAATTTGAGTTTTTTTTCAATATTTTCCCCTTTGCGTGAACGTATGATATCTTCAATATTTTCCCGTTGATTAACACGCAAATATGCAACTTTTGAACTCTATTAGAATTTGATTTTTCAATTCACTCTGATAAATAAATAAATATATATAGGCCTATATAGGAACTTCGGGTAATTTGGACCCCTGTTTTGAATTTGTTGTTTTTCTTCTTTTAATTAAGGGATTTGAATTTTGTTTAATTAAGTGATTATCATTGTAACTATGAAATAGCACTCTTACGTTATTCAAATATGGAAACATCTTCATAATTTATAAACTTTTTTTACATTACAAAAAAGGTCCACTTTAACTTCCATATTCGGATAAATTGGACCCCAGAGTCCGCCTTAGCTTTTAGTCTATTTTTAAGTTTATTTACTCTATTAATTTATACAGTCAGGCATAGATTAATCTGAAGATATTTATGACTGATCATAATTAAAAAGCATTGATTTTTATTTAATGTTTTGAAACTTTTTTTTGTTGATTATAAGTTATAACATCCACACGTCATTGAACTTTCAGAAAGCGATGGCCTTTGGGTTCAGTAAAATTAAAAGGATATTAAATAAAATTAATTAAGCAAATGGTTTTTTACAGATAGCATCCTCATTGATAAAATATACGTATTCGTGTAAAGTGGACCCAGAGGGTCCATATTGACCGAATTCCTTTGTTATGTTTAATTATTTTAAATAGCCATCATGTCACATCATGTCAAACCAAACCCGTCAGTATATTAAAACAGCATCTACATAATATAATATATTTAGGAGTTTTTTCAACATTTGTAATATTCAATAGCAGAAATTAAGAATTGATTCTTAGCTTGAAAAACTTTTAAAGTGGTTATTTTCATAAATATCACAAATAAACCCTTTATCGTACAAAGAATAAAAGAAACTGGCCTTGAACCCGTCAAAGTTGATGAGTGGAAGAAGTTAAAACTGTGTTCGAGGGCAGCACCAATTAGAGAAGATATTAACACGACCCACTCAAACAGAAGGGTCCACATTACCTGAACTTATATATATATATATATATATATATATATATATATATATATATATATGTGTGTGTGTGTGTGTGTGTGTGTGTCTGTTAACGCTCTAGCGGCTAAAATTTTTGTTTTTGTTTTATTTAGGTAACTAATCTCGGCATATAGCATCAATTAAAAAAAGTAAGGTCGAGTTCATTAACCAGCAAAATCGGACCAAGTTGGAGTTCACCTAAGCCGAAAATTTAAAAATCGCTCCAGCGGCCACAATTTTTTATTTTTCGCAATGACACTCGACACTCATTGAAATAAAACGAGGAAGATATTCTCCAAACATCAATGAAATAGACCATAGGAGAGGGGATTTACCTGAAAGGCGTAATTTAAAAAATCCCTCTAACGGTCGCCATGTTAGTTTACTCGTAAATAACTGGATAGGCACGTTTTAATTAACAAAAGAGAGATGTATTCCGCAAACCTGCAAAATCAGAACATAAATTCGACTTTCTGAGGAATTAGCTTACTTTACCCAGTTCTTGCGCGACGGACTTTTTGTTATACTTAGCTGCATCAGTAAGAACAAGTACCGGTAGTGGACTGCATAATCGTAGTTAACTCTATGTGGCTTTCATTGACAATAATGTAAATTGCTACTGACATTTATATTTTATTTGCAAGCTACAGTAAGATATAAGATATTTTTTCAGTTCTAAGCGCTCCTACAATTTAATGTATTATTTTTCTGTATTCTGAGTCCGTGTTGTCGTCAATACACACCCATATCTTCTCATTTACTAATGTTTATCTGTAGTGCTTGGGTAAACAGTGTTTTCTCGAAGTTGGATTCGTCCGGTGGATCGAATTTTCATGTACTTTATGACTTAGGTGTTTAACAAGAGTCTGGTTTTTGAACGAGACATCACACAAGCACCGCACTTCTCGACATTGTTAAGAACATAAGAGACTCAATGGATGAAAGTGAACTTACTGCATTAGTCCTTCTCGACTCCAGTAAATCCTTTGACACAGTAAACATAGACTTATTGCTAGCTATAATAAACATATTCAATTTCTAAGACTATTTAACTCATTCCCCAAATGGGAGACAATGACCAATCACGTTTGAATAAATTTTGTTTTACAACCAATCACAGTCGCGTTTCACCTCGATATTTATCTACTTAAGTTTATCATATTAAAGAAAACTCCTCCTTTTTAATATTCTGGATGGGACAGAGCATTATTTTGCAGTGACTGACTCTCTAAGAAATACGTTGAATATAGCAATTTATATATTGAGATGTAAGAATGCTAGAATTCAAGTGGCTCCCAGATTGTTTATACAGTGCACAAATGTAAGCAAGTACCGCTTGCGAGATATAATAGAAAAAAATTGTAGCAATTGATTATACCATAATACAAAGAAACCACTGTTTGCACTTTCTTAAACGTATTATTTCTCAGGCAATAACGTTCCAGAAAAATATAATTGACATATTTATATCATAGGATATCAGAAATTAATTAATAACCTATAATGCTGGTTATATTATACAGTTTGATGTGTTTAATTTTTTCTCCACTAGGGTGCATTCTTACAATATTTATTTGGCAATAAATAATATGATCTTGTTGCAGTGGATGAACAAATGAAACGTAACAAACGTTTCTCATTTGTTTTCAAACATCGCCTTTTACATTAAATATATAAATATTTTAAAATAACTATATTTAAATATTGCGAGTAAACAGCTTATTTATATTCGGTAAATAGTCCTAACAAATGCCGTTATTGATTTTCAAATTCTCTAGATAAATTGGAAATCACTCGTGGCATTACTTATGATAACTCTCTTGATTGATTCAGTTCTTACTTCATAAATCGTCATAATGAATTTCTCTTAACCCTTAAATTGGTATATCCCATATGAAACATTGATTTCATTTATTTAATATTGTTTATAAAACAATAAAAAACAAACGAGTGTAAATTAATTAAATTTGTGTCAAATTATTCAATAGTGTAGCCTACAATAATAAATTAGAGTTTTACATGGTTTTGTTTTCATTGCGGTCCGAAATATTTAAATAGCTGGCAGGATAAATTATTGATCCGCCAATTTAAGGGTTCTTATTCTTCTTCTTATTTGGTATTACAGGCCGAATGGGCCTTAACCTCTTCTATGACCTTCTTTCATCCTTCTCTCTCCATCGCCAACTCCCTCAGTTCTTTATTCCAAATCCTTTCTCATCTGCTTGTACGCAATTCCACCACTTTGTTCTTGGTCTTCCTCTTAATCTGGTTCCATCCGGATTGTTGTTGAAGACAATCTTCAATTTCCTTGTAGTTTCCATTCTTGAGGTATGTTCTAACGATCTCAATATTTGACATCGTATATATTTTATGTATCCAAATCCAGTTCCTTATACAATACATACATTCATCGTTGTATCTGGCTCTGCATCCATCCTTCGTTTCAATTGCTCCAAAAATTCTTCTCAAGATTTTCCTTTTAAATACTACTACTACTTGTTTGCATGTATTTTTACTTAAAACCCATGTTTCGTTACCATATGAGTCTTATTAAAGTTATACTCGTATATTCTCTTCGCATTTTCTGAGTAAAGAAACATCTCAAGGCAGCGTATTCGCTCCCTTTCTGTTCTACATTTATATTAAATACTTGTTCAGAAAGCTACAAAACTGCAAGCACCATCTTTACGACGCCGACATATTACAAGTTTACACACACTTTATATATATATCTGACACAATTAACAAATGCGTTGTTAGAATGAACACTGACCGCAGACGTATATCTACACCACAGACCATAATATTATCGGACGTACAACACTATTACACTGGTAATATAGAACCTTTCCATCTCTCCTGAAGGCATATTTAAATTCATTAACACACTGTTAATGTATGGGCTACTTACAGTAAATTTTATTTGAGGCATTCTTGTGAGCACTATAAATCGACGTCACTTAAATACATTCACTTATTATGTAACCACTTTTGAACAAGCGATTTGGCACATTCCTTTGGATTGAAAAGACAATAAAACTACGGAAACTTTTCGAGAAATTAATAAAATATGCGTATTCCAAAAATATGTTTAAATATGTACCATATTTACAAAAAAGTAAATGTAAATATGTGTTTTATGCGAAATAAAGTTTGATATGTCTGAATTGGGCATAAACCTTCTGGCGGCACCATGGCACTGGAATTGACTCAGCCTCTAGCGCTTGTTTTGGGGGTAAAACAGCTGTCACTCATGGTTGACAATCCGGCTGATATCTCGTGCCGATTCTGTATAAAAGTGGGAGCCTTAACATTCTACTACCCCTGTAATGGAATTATTTTATGACTGAACTGGAAGTCTCATCCAGAACGATGAACTCAATGTGGGGAGCCTCTCTCTCCATCCATCCTATAGCTCTTGTATTTTTCCATTCTAGGCAAGAAACATTTTTTTTTACCTAAAAATCCGTTTCCTAGTGATGAGTTGCATTCAGAAAGTATTGAGTAAACAATCTACCTTACATCAGAATTAGAAACAATAATGTAATTAGTTTCGACCTTTGGTATTAATTTACCCTGATTCTAAATTCTAAATTAGTTGAAACCAAAGTAGAGGTGTATTACTGGTAATAAGTTTGTTTCTACTAGCATGATAATTCATCCATAGTAATTCTGTCGAGGGCAGGTCCTTCACTGTAATCATAGCATTTTCATGCTATGCTTGCAGCTTTACTAGGGAATTGTAGGTGTGGTAGCTTTCCGTTGCTTTCCACAAATTAGATGTTGTTTCTTCTTTTCAAGCTTTAGGAAAAAAAAAACTTGTCAAATTACTGAATTTGAGTAAGGATGATGATGATAATGGTGATGATGGCCATATGATTTCGGGGACCGTTTGGACCTTAAAGTTTTCCTGACATTTGTCTTACAGGTGAGGAAAAACTCCGATAAAAACCTCACCCAGAAAAACTGCCCCGACCGGGGATCGAACCCGGGCCCGCTGCGTGACAAGGCAGCACGCTACCTCGAGACCACAGCGTGGACCAGCATGATAATGCGGCATGCTATTAGCAAGACCTATACTATAGGAAGGAGATTTGGACAAAGCGGCATCAGGAAATTAACTGGCCATCTCCGAGCTACCGACCTAATCCAATCGAACACCTGTGGGATGATTTAGCTCTGAAAGAAGAATGGACTACCTTCCTTCTACAAACGTCCAGTAACTACTGGAAAGTCACAAACACAAAGTGTGGACCCACTCCTTATTAAAGTTCATTGCTTGCGAGTCATGGAAAAAGGGTAACTAACAGCTATTTTTGGGTATCCCTATATTTTTGTGTAGTGTTTGATCCTACAATTTCAATTAGTTTATTTTAATTTTTAGTGTGAATTTATAATTTATATCGACATTTTCTGTTGATGTAAAAATGAAGCTAGTCCAATTATCTGATTGTGAAAATTTGATTTGGTTATGGTAATTGAAACCAATTTGAATCATTTTAAATTGTGATTTTTGTGACTGCATCGCTTAGCGATCAATGTTCGTGTGTAATTATCTGGAATAAGACTAGCTGACTCGTCCAATCAGAAAATCCTAATTGCATCGTTATCAGATACTCCTGCTCTAGAAAACTTACAACCCTTTAAATTTATATGTTATTCTTAAACCTTATATACGATAAATTCCATAACAACGAAATAAATTGCAAGACGATAAGCTAGTACTAATAATATTAATAGAGTTTTAGTACTTCGGAAGTCATGATTTCATCTCTAATTATTATGATTGTTTACTCTATTGTTAAGTGTCGTAAATCTGCGATTCAGGACCGCGGCTTTATGTTTCTTCAGAAATAAACCCTTAAAATCCAATAATCCCGGCCGGGTTTGAATCCGCAAACCTCAGAACGGTGACGTCCATGGTGATTACTAGTCCAGTATCATACAGCAGTCATCATCAACAGGTGAACAATTCCATTCAGATCATGATTTATCAGTAGTAGCGGAGTAAAGGAGCACTTGGATGAGGACTTGAGGGGAAATGTTGACGTCATGTACACCTTTCCTCCCTTGACAGCACAATTATGGTTCATGCGGTGATTTGTTGTATTTGTTACATCTGGTTACTTTTTTAGATCCATCCATATATATATATATATAATATAATTTCTCTATATTTGTTATTTGAGGTAATTTCTCTGTATTTAGGCCATGGATCTTTAAAATTTTATCATTTGTAAATTGAATTATTAATTTTATCATTGGATACAAATTTTAAAGATCCATGGCCTAAATACATAGAAATTACCTCAAATAACAAATATAGAGAATTTTTTTATTTTGGAAGGCACTGGCCACTTCTAATTGGTAAGCTTCCTGATGTTGCTATAGCGACGAATGTTGATTATTGCCTTGTTTATTGAAGTCTCTGACAAAATGAGGCATTTAAATGAGTTTGAAGTGTATCATGCTCTACATCTTTTACGACAAGGTCAATCTCTGCAACAAGTGGCTACAGAGCTTGGGGTTTCTCCTTCCGTGGTGTCCAGGTTACGCAACCGGCACAGAGAGACAGGTCAGTATTGTAGAAGACGTGGCCAGGGCCTTAAATTTAAAACAAGCCCCCAGGATGACAGATATGTTGTTCTTTCTGCTCTTCGACAGCGTACAAAAACTGCAAAAGACCTGCAGAATGACCTTCACTATGGCTTCCGGAATCCGGGTTTCAGACCAAACCATAAGGAACAGATTAAGGAAAGAGAATATTCGTCCAAAAAGGCCCGTTAAAAAACACGCTTAACAAATGGGCATAAGGCAGCAAAATGTGCGTATGCTGAAAACCATGGTGATTGGAACCTGAACCAGTGGGAGTCTATGCTCTTCTCGGACGAATCCAGGTATTGTCTTACACATTGTGATGGTCGATTGAGGGTGTGGGGACGGCCAGGAGAAAGATTTTCTGCAGAGGCTGTACAGAAAATTGATAGATTCGGAGGAGGTTCCATAATGGTGTGGGCCGGAATTATGTACAGCAATCGTACGGACCTTGTACTTGTTCCCCAGTGACTGAATGCTGTCCGGTATATCGAGCACATTCTGGAAGAGCATGTAGTACCTGCTGCCATTGGAGTAGGCCCTGGATTTCTGTTTATGCAGGATAATGCCAGGGCAAATTCTGCGGCTGTCACCAGGGATTTCCTGAGGAGGAATGAAATTGAGGTAATGGAGTGGCCAGCGGTCAGCCCAGACCTCAACCCTATTGAACACTTGTGAGATCTTCTAGACAGGAAGGTCAGGAACCGACATCAAGCTCCACAAACTCTGCAGCAACTTGGAGATGCTCTGAAGGAGGAATGGGAGAATATCCCGCAAGAGGAAATCCAGAATCTTATTGGGAGCATGCCACGAAGGTGCCAAACTGTCATCGAATGTCGTGGAGGCCATACACGATACTAACTCTATATAACGAGTGTTTAACTTTGAAAAATAAGCACAAGATTTAATTGCTTACATAGCAGAATTATTTGAAAAGTTAATTGTCAGCATGATTCATTTGTTTTTACTGACATGAGCAATAAATAAATAAATAAATAACAATAAATAATAACCACAAATAATGTACTTTATTAATGTCATGTTTGTACCTTTATCCAATGAAAAAATATTTGCATATTTCATAGTGTTCCTCTAATTGTTTTGAGCAGTGTATATCTAACCTAATATCCATCCATCCATCCATATTAATTCTGCCCGAGGGCAGGTCTTTCACTGCAATCATACAATTTTCATTCTATGCTTTGCAGCTTTACTAGGGAATTGTAGGTGTGGTAGCTTCCCGTTGCTTTCCACACCGGTGAAGGATGATGATAATGATAAAAATGATGATGATGATAAGGATGACGATGATGGCCGGATGATTTTCGGGGACCGTTTGGGCCTTAAAGTTTTCCTGACATTTTGTCTTACAGGTGAGGAAAAACCCCGATAAAAATCTCACCCAGAAAAACTGCCCCTACCGGGGATCGAACCCGGTCCCGCTGCGTGACAAGGCAACACGTTAGCTCGAGACCAGAGCGGTGGTAGAACGTTTTCTTGGGCTTTCCTTGTCATGGATTCAAGTTCGGCCTCTGGCCACTGATTCCGACGTTTTAGTATGATCCCACATGCCATTATCAAGGAATGATAAGTTCGAGTCACAGGTTTAGGTCTTATATAATCAAACACGTCGAGTTTTCCCTGTGGTCCGTTTGAGAAGCCGTACACCCTTCCAACGTTTAGGTCTTATACAATTGAACACATAGAATTTTCACTGTGGTCCGTTTCTGAAGCCGTACATCCATCCAAGGTTTAGGTTTTATGTAGTTAAATTACCTACATAGTTAAATTAACTACATAAGACCTCTCGTTACATTTGCCCAGTTTTTGGATCCATGCATTTTTTTTTCATGGTGTGACAGTTTAGTAAGCTCATGGCCTACTAGACGGCTGCTGGCCTCACATCCACATGTGTTAATCGCAGAAGTAGACAATCATCTAACAGGTATAGGGGTGACAAGATATCAGCATGTCAAATCCCCAGCTGTTACAGCTGGTTTTCTCAACCTGGAGTCGCCTCTTATTGTAGCTATCCAAATTCCTCACGATGCTGGGTGAGCACCTGTCCCATATTGCCCGAAAGTGCATGAGAAAATGTCTTCCCCCATAGCGCTAGTCCCGTACTTAACACCAAGGCATCATGCCTTAAACGTCAGGCTACGGCGCGGGATATTAATAATAATAATAATATTATTATTAATAATAATAATAATAATAATAATAATAATAATAATAATAATAATAATAATAATAATAATAATAATTGCAGAGAAAGTTGATCTGCAGATTTCTTTTGAAAAAATTGAATATATTTCATGCAATAAACAAGCACCAAAAAACCTGGAAACCAAATATGGAAAAAATTAAACGAGTTTCACAATTTAAATATCTTGGTGAAATAATTCAGGAAAATGGAATTGAAACTAAAACCAATAAAAGTAGATGCCAAAAATGGTGGAAACAGCATTTCGGCTTACTCACACACTTATAATAAAAAATGCATATCTTTACATACAAAATTACGACACTATAACACTGTAATTAAACCAGAGTGCCTCTATGTAGCAGAAACATTAATTTTGAACAGAAAAAATATATCGAAAATACAGTGAAAAAAGAATGCAAAATTATAAGAAAAGTTTTAGGTCCACAAGTCATAGGTGAAGCATTTAGACTCAGAAGTAAAAAGGAAATAAAAATATATACAGACATTCATAGTGATATTAGAAAACGAAGGTTAAAATTGTATGGCCATATTAAACGAATGAACTCAAATAGGCTTACAAAACAGTTAATGGAATTATACGAAAACAGAAGTAAAGCTCCAGTGGAACTATGAAGTTGATTGATGAAGTCAAAAATGACTTAAAATTGGCAGGAATTACTAAAGAAGATATCCCAAACAGAGATAAATTTAGAATTAAGGTGAATAAGTGACAAGTTGACCAAGAGGACAAACCGAAGAAAAAAACTGGAACAACTTGGACAGATGATAGAAAACAAGCTCATAGCAAAAGAATGAAAGAAATATGGGCTCAAAGGAAACGCCTCTAAGTACTTTGCGTAGTCCTACATGGGCTCATCCGCAATAAAAAAAATGCAATTAGGGTATATGATGAATCTAGTGATATTACATGCATGCGAAACATAGTCTCTTACTTTAAGGTAGGAGAAAAGATTACAAGTATTTGAGAATAAAGTTCGTACGAACATTTTTGGACCAAAGAGAAAATGAATAAACTGGTGAATGGAGAGTACTACTTAACTGGAAGCTACATGATCTTTATGCGAAACGAGATGTAATAAGAACCGTTAAGTCTCGTTGACTGGTATGGACAGAAAATGTGGCAAAAATAAGGGAATGAAAGAGAGCTATGAACACTTTTTGTTGGAAAACCAGAGGGAAATCGCCGAATAAGTAGGCTAAAAATGAGATGGGAGAATTATATTCAATACGATTTGAGGGAGGTGAATTATGCAGGGAATGATTTGAAAATATATACAGGGCGTAATAGGACCTCGCCGACAAAATGACAGGGATGATAGGCCATGCAGAGAGAATCATTTTTTGTGAAGGAATATATAGTCGCAAACACATCGTTTATGAGTAATGCGCAGATGAATGTGTTCACCCGTAACGGTCGGAATTGAATACAAACAATTGTACACGTATCATTTTATTTTATCGGCCGCGGTGGACTAGTGGTTATGCTCCTTGCCTCTGGTCCCGAGGGTCGCGGGTTCAAACCCGGCCGGGGTCGATGGATTTTTTAGGATGGAAAAATCCAAGGAGCAAGTCTTCCGGGAGGGACTTTAAGCCATGGGTCCCGAGTCTGAAGATTTTCAGGCCCGTAAAAGATCTTTAAGCCTGAATGAAAGGCCTCTAAGCAAAATTCACCTCATTTTTCCGTCCTAGTACTACCTTGGTTTCCTAGATGTCAGTATGACATCTGCGGCGATTTCAAACATGCAATGAGGCACAGGGTCGACTGTTTGAACACATATTGTAAAAACGTGTCTTTTTCAATTACGTGTACAATTTTTTGTATTCAATCCCGACCGTTACGGGTGAACACCTATCTCGCATAACTCATAAACGACGTGTTTGCGACTATATGTTCCTTCACAAAAACTGATCCTCTCTGCATGGCCTATCATCCCTATCATTTTGTCAGTGAAGTCCTGTTACACCCTGTATATGGCTAAGGGAAGGGATAGGTCTATGTGGAGAGCTTATGTCTGCGCAGCTGTAAACTTCCGGTTTCCATAGTGCAGTTAGTTAGCTATATATATATATATATATATATATATATATATATATTTCGAAAAATACTATATAATTATAGGTCTAATCACAATAATAATAATAATAGTAATAATAATAATAATAATAATAATAATAATACAATCAAATATGTTTTTATGACAGCATTACTTCTATGCAGTTCTAGGAATCGCCACTGATACAAGTTTCTATCACCTCAAAACAAACTGGCAAGAGGTCTGGGTCCATCAGTAGAGGAGCAGAATCGATCAAGCAAAGGTAAAAGGTAAAGTGATCCCACTACAGGTTATGGAAGACCCTTGGCTTAGGTTAAGGCTCCCATTTTTTCTAGACAACCGGCACTTGATATCAGCCGGTTTGTCAGCCCTGCGTGACGGCTACCTTTACTCCCAGAACAAGCGTCTGGTGCTCATTTCCGTTAGAGGCTGAGTCGACCTCAGGACCATGGTTCCCCAGAAGTTTTGGGACATTTTTTAAAAATTCTGACCCCACTGGGTCTCGAACTCTCGACCTTCCAGTTTGTACAGTATTGCCTTAACCAACTATGCTACAGCATGCTTCCAATCAAACAAAGAACTGTAGGCCTAATTAGATATGTATAAAAGAAGTAGATGCAAGTAAATGAAAATAATTTGCAGTACTCTTTACATCAATTAAAGTTATGCCAAGAATATAATTTTAAAATATCAAAACAAAAAACAAAAATAATGGCATTTTGGGGAAACGAATATATAAGATAAAAAATCGTAATAGACAACAAACCTCTGGAACAAGTAACAAATTTTAATTATTTGGGTTATAATTTTACTATAAACAAAAAAAACTGAAAGAGACATTGATATAAAGCTGTCGAAATTTCAAATGATATGTGGAACTATACATAAAACATTAAAGAATAAAACAAGAAGAGATACTAGATTGAAGTTTTATAAAACATTGGCACTTCCTGCATTACTTTATGGGAGCGAAACTTGGGTAATGACCAAAAAATTACAAAGTAGAATACAAAGCGCAGAAATGAACTTTCTTAGAGGAGCAAAAGGCTGCACAAGATTGGATCGGATGAAGGATGAAGATATAAGAACAGAGTTAAATATATATCCATTGAATGAGAAAATCAGAGAAATGGTTTACACATGTGGAAAGAATGAATGTAACAAGATTTCCAAGAGCAGCATTAACTACAAGCCAAGAGGTTCAAGGAATGTAGGAAGGCCAGTGAAAGATGGGCAGAACAACTGTGATACGGAACAGGCAAGTTGCCTAGCCCGTGAAGTGAAGAAGAAGAAGAAGAAGAAGTAGATGCCTTTTCTCAAATTTACCAAGATATGACAGCTATCTTGAGCGAATCTGCTATGTCCTATGGTATAGTGGGGTCGGGGGTTCAAATATGGTAGAACACCTTGTGAAGATGAAAATGACGGCGGCCCTTCACAATTTGTCATAACTCCAGAACATATAAATAAAATGTATGATTTAGTACTGCAGTCACCATCAAGAATACAGTGGAAGAAGCGGGCCTGGTGTGCGCAATATTTTGAGTAAAGAATTGGGTATGAAAAATAAATGGTATATGGGTATCTCGAACGTTTACTTCAAAAATGTCACCAGTGCCGGTACTTTGCAAGCAGCATCTAACCAGTTCTAGAACAGACAAAAAAAATTATCAACATATATGTGACTATAGATGAGACGTCGGTCCACCACTATGATCTGAAACAGAATGCAAAATTTGGATAAAACCACATGTGATTACCGACTCCTAAGAAATTTAAGGTTCACTCCTCAGGGAGCAAAATTATGCCGCCTGTTTTTTTTAAAGATACATCAAGAGTAATATTGGTTGATAATTATTTGCAGATGATAGCCGTAACAACAGGTATATTTATCCAAATTTAATTACAAAACTATGGATATCATAAAGGGAAAAGTCGTAGTAAGTTAAATCAAAGGTTATTTTCCGCCAAAACCATGTCTAAAGTCACAAGATCTTAGTTTCAATGGCTGCAATTAGTAGAGCTTGCTTTGAATTTTCGAACTGCTGGACCACCCTGCCTTTTTACCTGATCTGGCACCCAGTGACTACAAGCTGCTCCCTAAATCTTTAAAACTTGCATGGGAATACATTTTCATCCGAGAATGAAGTTTATTCAGAAAACGTGTGGTTTTTCAGATCTTGAACAACCCTTCTTCCACAACCTGTGGAAATGCTTGAACATTGTTGGGAGAAGAAGCCTACAGCAATCTCCACAATCTCCAAAGGAACTATGTGAAAAAAGAGGTAAGATATTTATCTTAACTGCAAATGGGTTAAGTCCCGCGCCCTAGCCGAGGGTTAAGGCAAGAAGCCTTGGCGCATAGCTACGTGGCTTGCGTTGGTTCGAGTCCTCATGGGGGAAGAACATTTCTCATGCATTTTCGGCCAGTATGGGACCGGTGCCCACCCAGCATCGTGAGGCATTTGGGTAGCTACAATAAGTAGCGACTCCAGGTTGAGAAAACCAGCTATAACGGCTGGGGGACCCGACATGCTAACCACATGTCACCCCTACACTGGCTAGATGATCGTCTACCTCTGTGATTGTGATTAACACATGTGGACGTGAGGCAAGCAGCTGGCTGGTAGGCCAAGGGCCTTCTAGGCCTGTCGCGCTTGGAGTAGTATAAATGGGTTAAGGCTACAGAATAAAAATATACCCTCATATATACCTTTATTAAAACTCAAACCAAGGCTTAGAAATTGGGTCATCCTAACACCTTGCTAGATATACTGTCATTACAGCAAACTATTTCACCCGGTTTTGACTTTTCGGAACTGTTGTGCCATGCACATGTGTGTGTGTGTGTGTGTATGTATATATAAGTTAACTTCGTAAAACAAAAACAATAAATTGGGAATTTATATTCTTCTTGTTTTAATAAACGATTTTATTAAACTTCCTTTTTACTCTGTCGAGAAGTTTCCTTTTGTAACATTTGTAAAGATGTAATGGAGTTTTTATTGCTCCACCCTCGAAACACAAAGTCATATTATCTCTGTGGGAAAGCGTTATAAAACAAAGAGCAACTTGTTTCCCTCCGCTCTTATATTCTGTATGAATTCAGGGCGTGTTCATGACGTTATCAAACACTGCTATTCATTATAACTAACAATTAAGATATTATCACACTTAATAAAATAATTCCACTTGTTTTTATTTTTTTATTAGGAACTATTTATGAAATAATAATTTTCCTGCAACTAATCAAACATTATATTGCCACTTCACGCAAATTGACCATCTATTAAACATCTTCAATTTCCCACGCTTCTTCATTCATATTCTCCTACCGGTTCCTATGATTGCTTTTTTCCCCCAGATCCGCAATCCAATATCGGTTCCAGTTTTGTTAGGCCAATATATTTTCGTTTATTAATTCTCATCCCTTCCCTATGTCCAAACCATTTAGTTTTCCATCTTAAAATGTAATTTCATCAGTTATAATCTTAAGAACTACTATTTCATGTACCCACAATGGAAGACTACAAGCTATTTTCAAAATTTAAAAAAAATATTTTATATAAACATTTGACTTATTACTATGATTAAAAATCAAATTAGATGGTTCCTTTAAGTTAACACAATATGTATAATTACCAAAGGTAACAATATAGATATGAATATTTGACTAGTTTTCTCAGAGATTAATAACTTCGAGGTATGCAAATTTTAACTTAGAAAGAATCCAATGCAATCCGGTCGCGGTTAAGGATAATGGAACAGAGTTCTCTTTGCTTCCTTGGAGATCTTAAGGTCGCTAGACCATAAAGACCTTGACCACATTATTCTTATTTTATGACTTGTGATTTTTTATTACATGTCAATTTCCGCTCTTCAGAACATTCTCGTTAACTTAGATCCGATATGCGACTTATTTTTACATAAATTACAGGCCCTTTGGTTCAGTTATTAGATTTACATTTAAAGGAAAGAAAAAACCGAATTACGAAAATTGGTTACAACATTTAGTGGTTTACGAAATTGCACATCCAGTATTAATACAGAAATAGTCATCCCAGTGGACCTCCAGTTCCGAGATTTGCGGGTTTAAACCCGGCGAGGTCGACGATTTTTCAAGGCATACAAATCCTGAATATGACTTCCTTCGGAATAAAAATAAACTTATGAGCTCGTGTCGTAAAATCACCTCTAGTCTAATAAGAGGTCTCTGGGCAAACATTTGTTGTTCTTTCACGCCCGTTTTTGAATCATGACAATAATGAGTAATGACCTTAGCTGTTAAAGAGTGTCGTTAATTAAAGCGTAGTTACTTACATAGCCTACTTTAATGCAGAATATAATTTAATCAAGATGGCATTAACCCTGGCCATGAGGTCGTTATTGTTTTTGTCATCTTTAAGAAGGCACCCGCACTAGCTGCGCATACTAAGGGAAATATTAATGTAAAATGTTGCTTGTTTACAGAACACACCTCTCTCATATTAATTAAATCGTTTGTAACCAGTTTCGTTGCAAAATAATAGAAGTTGCGGCCGCTAGAACAATTATCGAAGTTTTTGGATACCGATAACCAGCCACTCATAATATGATTTTCTTGTTTACGGAATATACTGTATATATATTTTGATAATTAAATCGTACGTGCGAAGTTTCGTAGCGAGAAACAAAACTGCGACCGTTAGAGCGTTTTTTTTACTTTAGTTTTTATTATAAGTCGCTTCAACGTCTTTGATCATACTGCATGTTACAATATTTGGATTAGGCTTATATTAGTAGACTTCGTTTATTGTTGTTTTGTGTAGGCATATTTATCTCTCTCTCTCTCTCTCTCTCTCTCTCTCTCTCTGTCTCTCTCTTTCTGTCTCTCTCTCTCTCTCTCTGTCTCTCTTTCTCTCTGTCTCTCTGTCTATCTCTCTCTATCTATATCTGAGAGAGAGAGATAGAGAGAGATAGATAGAGAGATAGAGAGAGAGATAGAGAGAGAGATATAGAGAGATAGAGAGAGATAGATAGAGAGATAGAGAGAGAGAGAGAGAGAGAGAGAGAGATAGAGAGAGAGAGAGAGAGAGAGAGAGAGAGAGAGGAGAGAGAGAGAGAGAGAGAGAGAGAGGGGTAGAGAGGGAGGGAGAGAGAGAGGGGAGAGAGGGGGAGGAGAGAGGGAGAGAGGGGGAGAGAGGGAGGGAGAGAGAGAGGGAGAGAGAGAGAGAGAGATAGAGATAGAGAGATAGAAGAGAGAGAGAGAGAGAGAGAGAGAGAGAGAGGGAGAGAGAGAGAGATAGAGAGATAGATAGATAGATAGATAGATAGAGAGAGAGAGAGAGAGAGAGAGAGAGAGAAAACTCAAGCCATGAATTTTGAACTCTGGACATCTAATTTACAATATTATCTAAACCAATCTCCTAAATGTACACGAATTTTTTGCTAGTTTATTATATATCTAGATATATATATATATATATATATTCAATATACCATTCTCAGATAAAAAATTTTTCAAAAAAATATTTTTCATGGATAACACCCTCAATCCTTTCGAATTCGCCTAGAAAGCATGACGGATCACTATTGGACTTGTCCACTACACAGCTTCTGGGTTTATATGCAGACTGCTTCTTCAATCAACAAATTCCAATAACAACTATCATAAAAGGTATCGCTCCGGTCCTTTATAAACTAATTTACTCACTGCGCACGTAAACCTGGCCATTATAAGCTATCCAGACATCCCTATCCAGTGCCAATGTTTTCCAATCATCCCGGTTTAATAATTTACCTCCTACAAATCATGATTAATATTATGCTTCGACTCCTATTTGCTGGACGCTTTCCCTCTAGGTCATTTCCTACAATGATTTTTCCTCCATGCCCCTCTCTTATTTTCCCATTCGAGCCACATGTCCTGCCCATCGCAGTCTACAACACTTAACTGTTCGTATTATATTTACCTAATATAAAGTCACTGACAGGAAGTTAAGTTCCCTGCTATTTGTTTCTCTAATAATTAGGTAAGAATCCAGTGAGTACTTAGAATACATATTCTATTCTTCTTCATATTTGTGGCCTCCGACGGTCGATAACATTCTGGTCGAGTAATGGACCTACCCATCAAAACATAGGCCTACATAGATTATTTAAGAATAGAGCGGTTTCTTCTCGTACCGCCCATTTAAATTTCCTCCATGCCACATATCTCCTCCAACATTTCATAATGCTTTGTAAAGTAATAGAATCAAAATTTGGTTTTATTTTTGGATCTCACTTCACAGCGCGATATACACAGTAATGTTTTTATAGTAGGTAAGTAAAGTGATCCCACTACAGGCTACAGGAGACCGTTGGGGTAATAGGAGGTTAAGGCCTTCACAATCGGCACTTTATGTCAGCCGGTTTGTCAGCCCTACTTGACGGCCGCCTTTACCCCCAGATCAAGCATCCACTACTCATTTCAGTTAGAGGCTGGATCGACCCCAGGGCCACGGTGCACAGTGTGATATTTAACGATTCTAGGGGGATTTAATTCTTGGCTAGATAATTTTACTATTTGTCAGTCTTTTTTGTTTTCTATGCCACTTGTAACATCATTTGGATAACACTCTTGGCAGTTTAAATTATTCCTACTAATTCCATAAAAAATAAAATTTTGTTACGTATTATTTTATTCCCAATATTTTACAAAATTAATGAACACAAATGAGTTTTTATTCCTTACCAAAGCATTCAATTTATTATTTTGAATAATATATAATTGATTTACATATTATAAAATACAAATATTGTGCGGCCAGATCCCAGTTCAGGGATCCTTTGAATGGCAGGAAAGCGGAGGACGGTATAATAATTTTATCCATAGGCAAATATTAAAAATAATATTTATTTTATAAAAGCAAATAAATCGTACTTCACTATACACTATTTAATTGGAAATTCTTGTAAGTGTTGTTAATTTCACTTTGCACTGCTGCACTTTAATTTAATTTAATTTATATTTTAACGTGACGGTTATCACGGAGATGGGTACATGTTGTTCATTTGGTTAAATTCCCGCATTTGAAGACACAAAGGAAATTTATCGTATATAAGCTATTGGGGGCGGTACTTTCTGGAAGGTTCCATAAAGTTAATGTATTAAGTTGGCAACCCTGAGATGATGAAAGTTGCGCGCGAATACCAAGATGTCCAATTAGAAAATTTATATTTGATAACCGCCTCCCATATGAAAGAGACAAAACATATATTACCAATGGCTGAATTAAATGCTGAAGTCAGCAAAGTTGCGTAATGTCGGGGAATAACCTTTCTTTACAAGTGTTAGAAGGCAGGTGTTGAAACAACTGCGCATCGAGATCATTCTATGAAATGTTAATCACATCTCTGGCGACTACTTGATGCATTGAATTGCGTGCAAAAGTGAACTATATGACATACGTGCTTATCAAATGCAAATATTATTATTAGGATGGGATGACATAAAGAATCTTCCAAATATATTTGCATATCTTACAAAAACACATATTTTTAATTTATCACAATTTTAAAAATGAATAAATCACATGTGCATATTTTATTTCTTAAATTATATATATTTAATATCAACATTCCACATATTATAGAGAACTAATGGTATTTTATTTCATATACAAAACATATAATTATTGTGAATGTGAATTATTTATTATATTTCTCAAATTAAAAATTCTTAAATATTATTGTGTTTTTAAATCAATAATTTTTATCATTTTACAGATATAAAAAATACAAATGATTGTATATTATAAGGACATATCAATTTATTAAGTTTTTTTTAATTCCACTGTTTTAAAAATAGGTATTCCAATTATTAGAAATTATATTATGATTTCTATATTGTCATTATTATAATTAAAACAAAAAAACACAATTGCTTTTCCATTTCTTATAGAAAAATGTGTTATGAACTTTTTATTCTCATTATCTTGCACATGTAAAGAAAGGCGGATAGTAATGTTTTACAAAAATATGAATCTGCATCATCTGAGTCACTTTTATCGGAATCTGTTGCCTCTGTATCTGAAGTATGTGCTGAGAGCAATGGGAGAACTACATGTGTAATTATCCCGTGTTTTCTTTTAGGATTATGCCTCAAGCTGGTCAAGAAAGGATCAGAAGATATCAAAAGTCTGTAGATAAGATCGGTGTTTGTGTCGACCCTCGAAGTTTTTCTCGTGAAATGTTCCCGATATCTTCAATCTCTGTTTTTTGCTTCTTGTGCTTCTTTCAAAAATTGACCAATCGGAAGAATACAAGAGGCAACAAAAGCTTGTCGTGGCATAAAATTTTGTGCACACTGCTTGGTATATAAAACCAACTGTATTCTTTCAAATACAGACTTCTAGTTTCATCAGCATACTTTCCAAAAACATCAACATTTATGGAAAACCCACAACTCAGTGTCTCTATTATGACATGAAAATGGCGAATTAGCTCAAAATTGACACCTGTTATTTGGGCAGTCTTCTCAATGTTGCTGAAAAATCGACGAGCAATGTTTCCATTATTCGTATTTCCTGTTTGTTGTGTTGGCATATCCGCCAGTAGGCCTGTCTCATTCTTGAATCTGTCCTGAATGTACTCCTTCCTATCCTCAACTTTAGTCTTTATATATTGGTGAGTTGAAAGAATGGCATCTATCATCATCGCTAGGGCTCGATCAGCTGATAAACTCTTCGGTTTATCTAAAAACAGCAGTCGACTCTTTTTCATTCTGGTGTCTCGTGAAGGTGATGCAAGGGATAATTCTTTGACTATTGCAGCAGAGTCTTCTTCCCCTTATCACGAAATTTCTTTTCAGCAGCAGTAGATATTTCTTCTAGGTTTGTTGACCGAACGAATTCTCTAAGCTTACACCTTTTCGTCTTTTCACAACATTCTTCGAATGAATTTGATGGCCTACCAGAACTAGAAGGTGGTTGATCTGTAGAAGTAGAAGACGGAGATTGACAATCGGTCACGGGAAAATTAATATTTTCTTGTAGCCACTCTGAATAATTTTCCAGTAATCTGCCACGATGACGATATATTTGTTCCATCTTACTTCAATTTGCTGACACACACTTCTCATTTAGACCTTTAAATTCTTAATAACGACATCAGAGACTGTCACATGCTTAATTTGTTTAAACACAAATTCATACACTGCATCACAACGTTTCCTTTTGTTATTTCCTTCGAAAATTGCGTGCCGGGAAATAAGGGGAACAATTGTGAAACAAACAAGAATAAGCTAAAGAAACGCAGATGAACGCAATTTTTCTCTTTTGTTTCCAACAGAAGGGATATCAATAAATGAAAATAATACAATTAGAAGGCCATATACGTCCTTATAAGAAAGTTCCAGTCAAAATATCTGGATAATAAACTTAAACTGGAACACAGTCTTCTTTCATATTAACATTCTTGTAAATCTAAATAGACGAAACCTACCTTACGTAACGTACAGAACCCTACACTAAACATAAACATCACAATAACACGTAAACCGACTTTATTCTCTATACAAAGCAGCTCGACTCATCAACCTATTAATAAGATAGATTACGCATCTGCGCGTGACTGTTGTGTTTAGACCTTATTTATGAGTCCCTGCGCAAACCTAGGAAGAAAATATATATATATATATATATATATATATCCGTCCATAGTAATTCTGCCCGAGGGCAGGTCTTTCACTGCAATCATAGCATTTTCATGCTATGCTTGCAGCTTTACTAGGGAATTGTAGGTGTGGTAGCTTCCCGTTGCTTTCCACACCGATTAAGGATGTTGATGATAATGAAAAGGATGATGATGATGGCCATATGATTTCGGGGACCGTTTGGGCCTTAAATTTTTCCTGACATTTGTCTTACAGGTGAGGAAAAAACCCCGATAAAAACCTCACCCAGAAAAACAACCCCGACCGGGGATCGAACCCGGGCCCGCTGCGTGACAAGGCTGCACGCTACCTCGAGACCACAGCGGTGGACTATATATATATATATATGGTAACAGGTTTGTCTGCATGTAAATGACTAAATATCACTTTTATTAATTAACCTTGGAATTTTGAATTAAATCCCCCATGATTGTTAAAATAGCGCACTGTGCGGTGCCACCACACGGGACCAGTTTAAAAATGCTGACCCCCACCGGGACTCGAACCTTCAACCTTCCGGTTTGTGGTGTATTGTCTTAAGGCGTGCCTCTTTATAGCTTTATAGTAGGTATTGCGCTCAACTCGACCGTGTGTGGACATGAGATGCAGGTGTAAGCTTACCCTCGCCGCTTTAGGGACTTACTTATCACTTATCCTCTTCGGCTTGTATGCATAATGTGTGTGAGTGTAGTGTTGTGATATTTATTAATTTATGTAATATCAGGTCGGGGGAAAGCATGGTAGTCTATATAGTAATTCTGCCCGAGGGTAGGTCTTTCACTGCAATCATAGCATTTTCATGCTACGCTTTGCAGCTTTACTAGGGAATTATAGGTGTGGTAGCTTCCCGATGCTTTCGACACCGGTGAAAGTTGATGATGATAATGATAAGGATGATGGTGATGGCCGGATGATTTTCGGGGACCGTTGGGCCCTAAGCTTCCTGACATTTGTCTTACAGGTGAGGAAAAACAACAAGGTAGTAAAGGAAGTTTATTAGATCATTTAAGGGTGTATGTGCTCAGGGAGGGATGAAAATAAAAAACTGAGAAGGAAAAAAATGTAACTTTAGTGGTTAGAGGGACAGGTTTTATGATTTTTTTTTCAAAAGTCGTGTTGTCATTTGTGTATGGTGGATTGGTGAAGATGTGTCAAAGATATTCTCTTATGTTTGTATGTTTAATGAATTTTGTGTACGTGTACCAGCAGTGGTTTCATGTTTATATCTGTATAAAGCAGGCATGTCATAGTTCAGAGCTCCACGTTCCGTGCGGAGCGCGGTACTAATTCTGGAGCATGCATTCTACTTCCTACTTCTCCGGTGGCACCTGTAAGAAAGACTACCATTGTCACGAACGCTCATAACAGAAGGAATCGAAATATAAAACATCGTACAAACAGGAGTAAAGCATTTATTAATGAATAGTATTAACTGGTTTACAGTATCAAATAATACCTCAAAAGATTTTAATCTGCAATATTTAATATTTGCCTGAAAAAAAAATAAGAACCAACAGGCCTCTACGTACAAAAAAAAAAGATGAGAATACGTTTAAAATGTTCATTGTTTATACACCATTTTAACAAACATAATTTATTATTTCTTGGTACAGAAAAAAAAAATTGTGAGCATATTTATTGTTCCTACTGTAGGAAAATAAATCACCTTTTTCAGGGTGCTACTTCCCGGGCATTCTTACTTGACACTTCACATTTTTTAATTTTATATTTTTTTATATAAAACTTTCCTCATTTGAGGATTGCCATAAAGACAAGGTGATCAAACAATTAATTTTCGAAATTGATGAAATACATTAAAAAAATTAAAATTGTAATTTAAGTATATTCTATAAAGTAGAAATTTTGTAAATATGTTTTCTTAAAATTGAAATTGACCCTCTAATGGCAGTGATGGCAATTTTAGAAAGATACACTCTGTCCAAATCTAAGAAATTCCAAAAATTTAGCTAAGAATCCTGGTATAATACCTCTTATCCCGATCATGAATCCTGTGACAGTTATACTATCTAATTAGTATTTATCTTTGTAATAGTAATATATAGCATTCTTTTCAGAGTCAGCTTCCTCAGGTTGGCTACTATAAGTTTCAAAACGGATTGTGGGATCTAATATCATACCAATTTTAGAAGTGGTCTAAATGCAGTAATATTTATTCGTCTATTACTCCCATTTATTAATTTAATATTCAAAATATAAAATTAGTACCTGACAAACCAGTCGTCCTCAACTAAAATAAGTTCTGTTTGAAAACTTCATCAAGCAGTTAAAAATATTATGACCTTTCAAAACAATGCTTCATCTTCTGCATTTTAACTGTTATTATCGCCTCACTATGATGGTTGTCCGTTTATATAAAAGCGGGTGGAGCGACAATGCTTGACAATAATTAACACGCGGAATTATTATAGTGGCGGTAGTCGGCATCTTTGTATTTAATTATATGTAATAGCTGCGGGGAAACAGAGCGAACCGCTGGAAAACCATCATAGTTAGGCTACAATAATAATGTTGTTGTATAAGTTGGACAACGGGTTTAGGTCTGCGGGCGTGTTCTTATTGAGCAAGTCTTTATTCTCAGCTTCTTTTAAAATTGATGTCTTCTAGGATGCTAATCTTCTAGGATGCTAATCTTGTTGTTGTTATTCTTTCTGTGTAATTTTGACATAGTATTATCGATTTTACCCAACTGATGACCCGTTTCTAGTATATGTTCGACAAAACTTGATTTTTCTTCGTTATTAATATATTTTTAATGTTCAGTATATTTTGTGTTAAAATTTCTTGTTGTTCTACCGATGAAAAACTTATCGCAATTTTGTACTTTAGTTTATAAACGTCTTTATTTTCGTATTTATTTGTTACTAATTTCGTTTGATACGATGTTGTTGAGTTTGTTATTAGTTTTAAAGGCGATTTTTATGTTTTTGTCTTGTTTTTTCATAGAATTAGCTAATTTAACCGTTTCAAAATTGGGAGAGATATTCTGTGCAAAAAAAAAAAAAAATACGAAGGCTTGATTCTCGCAAGGTCTCCATGCTCATCATTAAGCTTGACGAGTGAAACTTAACCAAGTCACCAGGTACCTGTCCAGCGGAGCCCTCCTGGTGCATATCGTTAGTTTTTCAGTTTCGTCTAATCAGCTCAGAGGGAAACGATATATATGACGAACCAAGTTCAAGTCTAATGTTCGTGGATCTGTGTGTGTGTGTGTTCAATTAAATGTAAAAATCATACTCAGAGATTTAATTTATTCACATATCTACAGACCACACGCTGTTCAGTTCGGATTATTTTTGATTGTACTAATATTTAACTATATCAGAAATTTTAATATTTAAGATCATATCGCATGTTCAGGATTTGGTTGTATTCAATTGTTTTTGGCATATGTTTTTGAATAGATTACTTATTTTAAATGTGGAAGTTTTGAAATGAAATACGGGACTTGCACCAGTCGGTATCTCCATGTGAAAAGAAATAGTCTCATGGAATTCTGGCCAGTATGGGACCTGTGCTCACCGATCATCGTAGGGAATTTGGGTAGCTATAAAAAGTAACGGGTAAGAAAACCAGGTATAACGGCTAGGGACTCGCCATATTGACCACATGTCACCGCTATACTGGCTGCATTAACCATATCTGTGTGGATCTGTGATTAACCATAAATTGACAATATATAATATAATATGTATTGGTTTAATTTGTTTACTATTTTTAATATAACAAAACGAACGAGTTGAAATTACTTACATTTATAACAAATTACATAATAGACAGTAAAAATTCACAGTTACTCGTATACATACGTTAACTTTGTTTTCGTGTGGTCCGACACATTTAAATAACTGATGCCAGAAATATATTTCGCTAATTTAAGAGTTAACACATGTGGATGTGAGGCCAGTACCAGCTAATAGACGAAGGGTTTTTTAGACCTGTCGTGCCATGGAGAAAAATATGAAATGCTAAATATGATGAAATGGGTTCTGTTAATAGCAACTGAACTAGTAATTTGCCCTGAAGACAAAGAAAAAGTGTAAATTCGCTCAGAATTTACCATTATTTTTACCAAAAAGGCCCTTGCCATTCACTCCCGATCGAATCTCGCTCCTCACCTTCCCAGTCTCATTGCTTCTACGGAGGCATTGGCGTATTCAATGGAGTGGGAGGGGAATGCCAAAACATACGAGAATGCAAGCGAGAGCGACTGAGAGTCCCATCGAATCGGATTTTTCGTGAGCAGTGAACAGTCCTCATAAGCAAAATAATGTATGCACTTATTGCGAAAACTAAATAGAACGTATTAAATAAACTATCTGATGGTACCTACATTCTGCAAGCTTTACGCTTTGAGTATTAGACTGTATAATACATGTGAACAAATTAATTAAATATGTAAATAAAATGTACTCCAACAGCACAAAACGTGTGTTTATAAATTACATTAATTTATTTCCACGCGAAGTTACGAAAATTATAGATTAAGCCAAGAGGTTTCCTTTCATCTACAAAAAGTAAAAATAATAGACAATAGTTCATGAGTATGGAATAACTTTTTTCTATTTATTTATATAAATTGGTCATTTGTACATCAATTGAATTTACGTTTAGAAAAAATGCGTACGAATTTTTAAGTGATCGTGCATAATGCGACCATCATTTCAAATTTAGGGAGTAGTTACACTGTGAGAAATTTATTTCAAACAAAATACTTATTTTTAAAAATACGAAAATTGACGATTATTCTTTAATTACAATAGACCTATATCAAAATGAGACCTGAAATTCAGTTTATCTGTTCAGTGCACCATAATGTTTCACTATCAAAAAATTGTAAAGTTTTGAAGATCTAAGTTTAGTTTATATAGGGCCTATACATACATATATAGTTTTTTTTTTTTTGCCGATTTCATATGGAATGAATTTTAAATGTTTATACATTTATATTTCAGTAATAATAATAATAATAATAATAATAATAATAATAATAATAATAATAATAATAATAATAATAATACTATTTATATACATATTTTCAATGTTTTACATATCTGTGCCTAAAGTTTTATTTTCCTTCTCCACTCGTCCCTATCCATCCACTCCATATCCTCTTCTTCTCATTCCAGTTCTTGCATCCATGATTTTCGAGGTCTTCCTTTCTTTCTTCTTCTAGGTGGACACAATTCCAATGTTTTCTAGGTAACTTTCCTTCTTGTATTCGTCGTACCTGCCCATACTATTTTAGTTGCTTATATCTTACAATCTATCATTGAATACATTTTAATATTCTTTTTTTTTTTTTTTTTTTTTCGTATGACTACTTATTTTTCTAGTTTTGAACATCTGGCTCAACTATAGAATAATTTCCACTCGATTTTCCATAATTCTTGTAATTCTGTTATTCTACGTACTTCTTCTGTCTTTATTAACATTTCGTACTATTTTTAACATTTTCGATACCGGTACTTATAACATTTTTTTTACAATTATTAAATATTTATTTATGTACGAATGATTTCTTCAATGTTCTACAGAACCACAGTGCACATGTGCGAAATGCGTGAATGCTTAATGTAATTTCCAAAGATGTCGGTAAAATCGGCGTTACCAACATTTGCAATTAATTCCATACCATATTTCAATAAATCAACTTCATTTTGTTAGGTTAGTGTTATTGTTAGTTAGTGTTCATCAGATTAGCGTGCAGTTCGGTAATACTATGCATGTAATTTATTTTGTTAGGTTAGGAAGGGAGAAGTTAGTATACGTCCATTTCTAACAAACGTTTGGGAATTTATTGCACAGGTTGGTCATATCGATTGTATAGTTGTATGGTTCCATTTAGCGACAACTCTATATACACTTTTGTAGGACTTCTCAGATATGTGGCTCCACTTAGCGTCAACTCTATAAACACATGCGCATGCGTACGGTTATTCTGTGCTTTTCTGAACATCTTGCTGCTCTCCTCAAGAAATCCCTTTTCATCGAAATAATAATAATCCATCCATCCATAGTAATTCTGCCCGAAGGCAGGTCCTTCACTGCAATCATAGCATTTTCATGCTATGCTTGCAGCTTTACTAGGGAATTGTGTAGGTGTGGTAGCTTCCCGTTGCTTTCCACACCGGTGAAGGATGATGATGATAATGATGTCCACCGCTGTGGTCTCGAGGTAGTGTGCTGCCTTGTCATGCAGCGGGGTTTTTCTTCACCTGTAAGACAAATGTCAGGAAAACTTTAAGGCCCAAACGGTCCCCGAATTCATATGGCCATCATCCTTATCATAATAATAATAATACTAATAATAATAATAATAATAATAATACTACTACTACTAATAATAATACTACTAATAATAATAATAGGCTACTACTACTACTACTAAGAATAATACTACTAAGAATAATAAGTCAAGATTATAGTGGTGGTGGAAAATTCACAGCTAAAAAGTCAAGTTATTTTTTTTAAATATGAGAAATTTTCCGTTGGGATACATGTGATGTATTTAAATTTGGGTCGGGTCTGTGTTCACTGAAACAGGTGTCACTATTCCCATGTTCATGGCAAGATGACGAGAAGTTAATATTGATAAATAAATGAGTAAAGTATACAAGACATTTCCACCGCTGTGGGCCTCGGCATAGCGTGGGGCATTGTCATGCAGCGTTGCCCGGGTGCGATCCCCGGTCGGGACAGGCTCCTGGGGTGAGGTTTTTCCTCACCTGTAAAACAAAATGTCAGGAAAACGTAAGGCCCAAACGGTCCCCGAAATCATATGGCCAGTCATCATCAGGGCCTATCATTATCATCATGATCATCATCCTTCACTGGTGTGGAAAGCAACGGGAAGCTACCACACCTACAATCCCCTAGTAAAGCTGCAAAACATAGCATGAAAATGCTATAATTGTAGTGAAATACCTGCCCCCGGGCAGAATTACTATGGAGACATAACTAATAATTAACTCACAGGAACTATCAAACCCGTAGGTACATGGCCGAGCGGACATAAACTCTATATACATCCCTATCCCTAGTTAATATTTTCCAATCATCCTCTGTATAATTTACCTCCCATAAATAATACTTAATGTTATTCTCCCACTAGGCCTACCTACTGGATGCATTGCCTCTGGTTTTCCTACAAGGGATTTCATTACCCATCCGTGTCACACATATCCTGTCCATCCCAGTTTATGAGACTTTACTGTTCTTATTACATCTGATTCCTCATAAAGATCGTGTAGTTTACAGTTAATATAAATGATAACCGTTCTCTAATTTTCAACCTTACCATATGATGATCCGAATTGCAGTCTGCCTCCGTAACCGATCTAACGTCGATGCTGCTGTGCCATCGTTTATCTACTAATACGTACATGATGTATCTGGTTTCGCGTTTCACCTCTGGAGACGTCCTAGTATATTTGTGAATATCTTTGTGCTGGAATGTTGAGCTCTTAAAATAAGATTCTTTGATATGGCAAAGGTAACTAATCAAGCCACATTATTGTTATTATTTTAAGACTGAATTAGTCTGTTTTTGGCCTGGATAAATATTCCTATTCCACTTTTGCAATAAAATCTCCTAAGACTATTTTCATATAATATCATGGAAGCATTCTACTTCTTCATATAACTTTGGTCTTGTCATCTTTATCTCCTGTGAGACCACGTACATTTTAAGATTTGTAATGAGTACATATAATTATTATGTAGGCCCTATGATATCCTATCGCTAACAAATTTAACATATCGGTTAGCTGACAGGATCCTCCTTCGGGTTATAAACCTGATCTGAATTCTGGATATTGTAAAGTAAATTAATTATTATCACAATTCTCTATATAAAAATGTTAAAAATGGAACACAAAAAGATCAGAAAAGATGAAAAAAAGAGAATCATGGAGAGAAGGGAGAAAAAAGAGCCAAAGGTCACAAAAAAGGGGAAAAGGGTGATAGAAAATTATCTGTATTCTCAATACCAGGCAACATCTTATGCATTGGTTTCTTTCAAAAATCTCTGATTTGTCATAAAAAAAAGTGCGCACATAAATATCCTAAACCTATTTATAATATTTTCAGTGTTTTATTACAAATAAAATTATGAATGTTTATATTGTATTTTTTAACATTTTTTTATTTCCATTGAAACAGTTATTAATACATGTTTTACTATAAATATGAATCGGCAATAAGCATAAGAAAGAATCCAACCAATTAAAAATAGTACTGATAGGTGTATCAATGGCAAGATCTAGAGATCATGTGTGACTTGAGAAATGTTTGTTTATATGGATCTCGGTCCAAATGAGTTTTACACATCTGGTATAGTAAACATCATGTTCATGTGTTGAACGGAGGTTCATACATTCATATTTTCGAATAAATTGACTTTTTTTTTCTTGGCGTAAAACTCTTAATTATGGTTTTCATTGAAAGGTAAGTAAAACCGTGCGATCCTTGTCATAGATTTACGGATGGTAAAATATTTTTAAGCATGGAATAATACCTCTGAGTAAAATTTGTCGGTTATTTTCCAGGGAACTTTGAATTACTGTGCTGACTGTAGGAGTTTTCAATAGAGTCAATACTGATAAAATTCATTGTTAAAACCGTTGAGGCGGAGAGTCATAAAATAAAATAAGTTAAAGTACCTTCTTAGGTAAAATCCATCGTCCTCAACTTTTAAAATATGTTATCTTTATACCTGTAGGCCTTTCAGGACATCCGTCCCATCTTCAGCAGTTAATTCTTCGCTACAGCATCCAGGTTGATGTTTGATGCTGCTGGTCGTGTCACGACAAAGCCACATTAGGACCAGCAGCATCAAACATCAACCTTGATGCTGTAGCGAAGAATGAACTGCTGAAGATGGGACGGATGTCCTGAAAGGCCTACAGGTATAAAGATAACATATTTTAAAAGTTGAGGACGACGGATTTTACCTAAGAAGGTATTTTAACTTATTTTATTTTATGAGTTTTCAATAGAATTTCATTAAATATATCATAAATATACATATAACAAACGGGGATGGAAATTTGTGTGAGAAACTTAACAGGTTAGTATATATTTGTGTGCCAAGTTCCAGAGGAACGTGATGTTATTTCTGTATTGGAAGACACGATGCCTCCAATACATCATGGACCCGCTCCAGCATACCATTGGCTCTGTTTACACATGCTTTACAGCGGTTACCAACCTTTCTCAGGTCGCAGATAATTTTCAAATAAAACAAGCAATTTATATTTCTCCGAATCTGACTGTTAAAGTTAACTAATTCTATGGCTCATGGAACCCGCAGATTCAATTATGTGCTCCACTGGCCCCTATTCTCAGTTAGCATAACCCATTCAATATCTCCAATATCCAATTCATACTAATATTAACCCCCTCACCTACGCGTAGGTATTCCTAACGGTCTTTTCCCCAATGGTTTTCCAAAAAAAAAAAGTATGCATTTCTACTACATTTGAGCTACATGCCGATCTCAACCTCCTAGACTAAAATAATAGCCTTGACAATTTTGGGACAACTCTATAAAACTTTTTGGAGTTCCTCTTGCGAAGTTTCTTTCATTCTGATCCCTTATGAGAGTGAATATTCGTCTTGTAATCTTATTTACGAATACTTTATAGTTCAGCCACTGGATGACCGGTTCTGACGTTTTAATGACAGTGTTGCCGATATGGATATTCAGTTGGAGGGGCCGCTTTTTGTATGCGGTTAGCAGAAATACAGCTGACAACATCTCAGCAATTTGAAACCTTACTAGCGTGCTATAGCGGCGTCAAGGGCAGTGATTGGTGTGGCAGACGTCCACTCCCCATTCACTATTTCCTTATTGGCAGTAGACGACGAGTTCTCCCTTTACCCCTCGTACAACCTAAACGTCAGAGCAGGAGATCCAGTGGCTGAACTTTAGCTTGTTTTGTTCTCTTGATATGAGAGACCACGTTTCATGCCTAACAGATTAAAAAAACATACTCCAAGCGCAACAGGCCTAGAAGGCCCTTGGCTGACCAGCCGGCTGCTGGCCTCACATCCACATGTGTTAATCACAGAGGTATACGATCATCTGGCCAGTGTAGGGGTGACATGTAGTCAGCATGTTGGATCCCCCAGCCGTTATAGCTGGTATTCTCAACCTGGAGTCGCTACTTAATGTAGCTACCCAAATGCCTCACGATGCTGGGTGGGTACCGGTCCCATACTGGCCGAAATTCCATGAGAAAAATTTCTTCTCCCACGGAGACTCGAACCAGCGCAAGTCCCGTAGCTCTGCGTCAAGTCTTCTTGCCTTAACCACTCGACTATGGCAATATTCTTTGTCAAAACAGAGAATACTTTGAAGTGAACAGAAAACGAATATCTTCCTTTAAGATGGTTTTAATTTAATTCAATGATTTTATTCTGCAGGAAGAAGAAGACCAGGACGTCCACTCAAAAGACTTCTGGATGGTGTTTCTCTTGAGGCCGAAACAGGTCAACAAATGGCCTAAATTCGTGAATGTACTATGATGATGATGATTT
Organism: Diploptera punctata; assembly: GCA_030220185.1. Classification (NCBI taxonomy): domain Eukaryota; kingdom Metazoa; phylum Arthropoda; class Insecta; order Blattodea; family Blaberidae; genus Diploptera; species Diploptera punctata. The sequence goes on from JASPKZ010010240.1 coordinate 2,306,339, forward strand.
TATTCTGTTAACAATATCATAAAAACATAGTTTCAGATTTTCTTAAGAATTGAATGTGTAAGCTATCTGTTATATTTCGGTCAAGGCGCATCCTAGATTTTTTTTGCATCTAATCCAATTTCCTTACAGATCTGAACATCTACCAGATCTAATGTATGTACATTGATTTTAATGTCCCTACTTTATACAGACTCATGATATTCCAAGTACCAAATTCTTTATTTTCCTTTGCTGTTGTCGTGCCAATGTATCCATCATCATCTTCAAGGTATGGGCCTGTTGGCCCGTTCCGCTCCCCGGTGCTCTATATGCTGCAGGTGCAGGTCGTCTTTCCAACGTCATTTTGGCCTTCCTACATTTATTCGGCCTTGAGGTTGCAATGTATCCATTCTTTTCCGAATTCTTGCTGAATGTTTCTGAACAATATTTTTAGAGTGTGAAGTTGCTAGCTTGTAAGACCTGAGAGATCCCTTATAACAAGCCTAATATTCTTGAAGTGCCGTAAATCTAAGACATGGGCTCCACGGCTTTACATGGCTTCTTATGGAAACCATATTTAAGATTTTTACGCCCTTAAAAATACATCGACTCCGGCCGGAATTTAACCCTAAACTAGAAGTAACCTATTAGGCCTACACCGAAATCACACACGGTATCTAATGGAGATTGCTCTTTGGTTATAACAAAAATGGCCACTATATCGAGTCTAGATCAAGGACCATTCAAATGAAAGGAGACGTAAATAATGTTAGAAATATTCAACCCCACTTCCATCTCTGAGCTATAGCAGAGTGCCTGAATGGCATTTCAGAGGACTGTGTTCGATTTCTGGCTATATCGTAGTAATTTTCCTTTGTGAAACGAAGACTGGTCAGACTCATGAGAGCAACTAAGTCACTGTTTGGTTTGCAAAACAGTGATATTTGGTTAGGAAAATTGAGACTAAGGTAGAGAGATTGCATTACACTAACCATGTGACTACCAATAGTCATCTGCTAAAAACTGACAGCAAACTACTTATAGTCGGACTTGACTCTTCGGAGCTATCGTGTCATTATTTTATATCCACTTAAAAGAAAATCCATGAAAACCTTAATCTGGCCGAAGCGGTAGTGGAATTTAGAACCGAGTCCTGTCATGAACCGAAGTCCATGATCTGCTTGAAGTGGATACTGCTATGCCGTCATATTGGGACTGCTGATTTGTGCAATTTATACTGGAGGACATTAACCTCTGTGTTGCTAAAACGAGACGTCTGGAGTAGTGATATGAATATGAATCACAGCTTTAGTACTTTGTTTAATCTTAGTTTTAAAAATTCAACAAATTTAACAAAGCCCGAGATATACAAACGGGCTGAAATGCTATATTTTTTGTCCATTTATGTGATAAATATAGTATATGAACAGACAAATAATGATACCACCTATGTCAGCAATTCTAAAAAGCAGCAACAACTAAGCGCTTGAATAAGAACATATTTTAAGGAAGTCTCTCTAGTAAAAATATTTTCTTAGTTTGATAAGAAAAAATTACACATTTTAATTCTTTTGATATCTTCCCTTTCAATTATATATAGGCCTATATACTTTTTTTTTCAAATTGTTGGAGTAGTAACCCAATATGGGTACACTGGAATCTGGGAGGATAGTCAATTTATGATTGGTTATTCCAACCCTACTCCTCCTCTAGCATATTCCTTGATACCAGTCGTGCTTTAACAATATTCAGTGTTTTTTTAAATAGGTCTAATTAAAGAAAATTTCCTAAAAAATCATTTAAAGAAAAACTTCATAATCCAAACCCCGAGGATAAAATTGCTACTTAGTTTATTTATACAATAGAATATTATGCTTTTGTTTTGTGTTTTACATTACTTATTGCCATTTTTAAACTATATTTTAAAGGCAGAGTTAAACATTTCTGCCATATATATATATATATATATATATATATATATATATAATTTTTAGTAATGCCTCGGGTTATCGTCTATGTAAAGTTGTGCATAAATTGAAAATAGGCCTCATTAGCGCCATATCAACCCAAAAAGTGCAAACAAAAACGGGGACACTGAAAAACATCAGTAGGCCCTACACGCGTGGTACTGAATTGCATAAATACATGGAAAGCTACCATTATTATTTTTATCATTATTCAAAGTAAAGGTAAAGTGATCCCACTACAGGCCTCAGGAGGCCCTTTGGGGTAGTAGGAGGTTAAGGCTCCCACTTTTTCTTGACAATCGGCACTTTATGTCAGCCGGGTTGTCAGTCCTGCGTGACGGCCGCCTTTACCCCAGAACAAGCTTCTGGTACTCATTTCAGTTAGAGGCTGAGTCGACCCCAGGGCCATAGTGCCGCCAGAAGGTTTGGGTCAGTTTAAAAATCCTGACCCCACCGGGACTCGAACCCTCGACCTTCCGGCTTGTAGCGCAGTGCCTTAACCACTACGCTACGGCGTGCCCCTTTATCATTATTCAACTAGGAAGAAATAGTAAATGTCGCTGTGATCTCGAGATAGCGTGCTGCGTTGTCACTCGATCCCCGGTTGGGACAAATTTCGTGGGTGAGGTTTTTCCTCACCTGTAAGACAAATGTCAGGAAACTTTAAGGCCCAAACGATCCCCGAACATAATCTGGCCATCATCATATTCACCTCTTAAATTAAGTTTAGGGTTAAGGACTTATCTGGCACATCATTCCCATTGGGGCAGCGTAACCCCCTTCCAGATGGCCCAATCTCAGAAGTGGGTTACAATACGCAAATGCCTTAAAGAGAATACCAGAAATGTCGAAATGACAAACTCGTGGCACTTGATAAAAAATAGTAATTGCTGTTTAGTATCACCTGTAGCGTTATTTGAAGACACACTAAGTAATAAATTCAGAGGGTCATAAATTGAGGGTTCTGCTATATTACGAAATTGATACAGCGTATTGGAATAAATACTCTTACATACTTTTATACATTTGACTTTTCAATAAAAGGTACAAGTGTGAGCTAAATTCGCTTTTAATAATACACACCATTTAAAATATAGAAAACCACATAATAGTGTAATCTCTCCTACATAAACTCCAGATTTCAACAACTATTAAGTGGTAATAGGTCCTTTCAACTATGGTGGAGCATAGGGCATCAATGAGATTTTCTGACATGATTGGCAACAATATTTTCCGTCCAGCTTTCTCTCATAAAATTCTTCAGTCACCTTTAATTTAAGGGAATGTGAGTGATTACTCATTCTCTGAATATCCTAGTATTCAGACTTGGATACCTGTCCACTTGCTTAGCTTGTCTGCAAGCAGTGATTAGGCATTTCCTTCTAAACACAGTCAATTGTATGGATTATTCAGCAGATACTTGGTGTCCTTTACCTCGTCAGTTGTGAATAGGGCCCCCACTGGTACACTACAGCCGCCGGATCTCCGGCTCTGAAATTTAGGTTATATGAGGGGTAAAGGGAGAAACTCGCCTTCTATTGCCAATAAGGAAATATTTGAGTGGGAGTAGATGTCTGCCACAACCAATCACTGCTCTTGACGCAGCTATAGCGCGCTAGTATGGTTTGAAATTGCTGGGATATTGTCAACTGTATGTCTGCTAACCGCATACATAAAGTGGCCCCTCCCACTGAATATCCATATCGGTAACACTGTCGTGAAAACGTCAAGGCCCGGAGAATCAGTGGCTGGGGTATAGGTGAGGTTGACACTTGGAGAAGATAGGTTATAACTTGCGTTTTATTCCCCTTTGGGCCCCCAACAACTTTTACGTAAAATAAAATCAACATTACTATGAAAAGTCAGACCAGAGACAATTTTAAAATTTTATAAAATAATGGCAATCAATCCCAACCTTTTTATAGAGATCGGAAATATAACTTTGACATCAAATCAAATCTGAAGAATAGAAGGAGCTGAGATGAGACTGCAAAGACCCCTAGCGGATTACACTCATATTGATCCTAAACAGAATGTTGACATTTGAGAAGAATTGATGTGGGCAAGTATCATGGATGCCCAGAAGTTACCGAAAATACAGACCTAATGTGAAGAGAGATCTTGGAAGGCTGAAGAAGTGATGGAGAGACAAATTCATGATGCAGAATAGATAAGAAGCCTAATCCTTGATATTATAGTATTAGAATTAAACTATTAAGTGGTATGAAAAAAGATGAATTTTTCTAGTTTCTCATTGTAATAAGATTGAATACATATACATCTTTGCCATTTTCAATAAAATAATTACTAGCTCGATTTTTTTTTGTTTGCACCCGGTGCTCAAAAGTTCAGTTCCCCCTTATAACATAGCAATATTTAAGTAGAGTTTTGAACAGGTTTTTCTGAATGTCATGACTTCATGAGGATAATTGATTAGTTGCTTGAAGTAGGAAATACAGAAATCTACCTACAAATTTAAACTAGTGAGGATTGTCATTCAAAGCACAATATTTTCCTATACCCTCATGAGCTATGATTAGAGTGAGGAATTATATGAAATTTTGTTTTAAACTACAGTATTGAGACAAAGAATTTTTACACTTTATGATGCCTAGAATTGAATGGGACTAAAAATAAGAACATTTCATAATATTTGCCTAAACTTCACAGTCATACTTTAATAAAGATTTCATATTCCTTTTTTTTTTTTAAATCAATGTTGACACGCAGTCTGAATATTGTGCTATATCTCATGGAAGGCTGTCTATTTTGGCTGTTACATTCTTTCTTCTGTATGTTCTTTGAACTAGATATCATTGGAAAAAAAGCAATGCATGTGTTTTACACATACTAGAGCCTTCCAGTGCTGTTAATGAACTTGCTGGCACTATCGAACCCATAGGTTCATGGCCATGCAGGCATAAGCTCACCATACATCCCTATCCTGAGTTAATGTTTTCCAATCATTTCCTGTATAATCTACTTCCCTCAAATTACGTTTAATATTATTTTCCCACCTCATTCTTGATCTACCAACTGGGCACTCTCCTACAAGAAGCTTCCATGCATGTCTTTCATTCCCCATATGTGCAACATGTCCTGCCCATCGCAGTCTATGAGACTTAACTGTTCTTATTATATCTGGCTTCCTATAGACCATGTAGTTCACCGTTATGTAGTCTCCTCCATTTGCCTGTCAGTTCATCTCTCTTTGGTCGAAAAATTTTCTTAAGAACTTTATTCTCAAATACTCAATCTCCTTTCCTCCCTTAAAGTAAGAGTCCATGTTTCGCATCCATATAATATAACTGGTAGAATAATAGTTTTATATATTTTCAGTTTAATGTTTTTTGAAAGGAGTTGGGACGTCAAGAGTCCCTGTAATGCATAATAACACGCGTTTCCAGAATTGAGACTATGTTTAATTTCTTTGTGCATCTCATTCCTGTTTGTGATTATTTTTCCTAGGTATTTGAATTCAGCCACTTCCTCAAAATTTCCTTCATTTGTCATTAGTTGTCCATTTTCATTACGTATATAATGTATTTCTATGTGTGCACATATTTTTAGTGAGTGTTGTTAGTTTATTAAAACTTCTTCAAATTATGACCATATTTTATATTTTGTCAGAGATTAATGAAAAAGCTACTAAAAAAAAGCAATGAACATATTGATTCCTTGAGTCACAAATAAGCTATGACTGTATCATCTGTGTGCTGTATGTACTCCCATAAAATAATTGCATATAGGATCTGTATATACACATCTGAATAAAATTTTGGAATATTGCCATAGAGTTTATTCTGAGATATTTCATGCCTCATTTATATACCGATAGCCTTTATTAGTCATTTTGTTTTCAGTCTTGCAGTAACATGCCACACGAAAAACTTTGATAGGATCCACATAGTGGTTTTACTTTTGTGAGGCCATATACAGCAAGATACTGTCAATTAGTTACATGTCACACAAAGCAGCATGTCTAAGATGTCCAGAAAGCAGAGAGATTTGGGAAATGTGAACGATAGCTTCATTCTGGATGCCTTCGTGTTATGACACCATTCCAGGATTACTACCCAAGTTTCAGCCAGCAATGTTCAAAATCAACAGACAAGGTTCTTAGATATGACCTTTCCAAAGTGCCAAGGGTTCTTGATGCAGATTACACAGTGTGTATAAAACTGAATGAGATTGGTCTTAAAGAGTTTTGTACTGAATCAATAGAACTGAGCTTCGAAGGAACTGGACTCGCTCATTAACATTGGACCATTGCAGAATAGGGCAATGTAATGTTTGCTGATTAAACCAGAACTGGTTTGAGACCTGATACCAAACAAACAAGGATAAGGAGAACCTCCAAACATCATCAATGTAGACATGTTTGAGAAATCCATCCTTTTGCTGGTGGAAGTGTGAAGTTCAGGGCAGGAATAACGAAGGAACAGTGGACTCTTCTAATACCCCTACAGGGTAAGTTAATGCATTCATGAGGAACCATTTGTGTGACTTTTAAAACTGCTGTTAGCAATCACTTCAAGCTACCAGCTAACAATGCAATGGCAGTGTCTTGGTATCTTTGTAGACACATTTCTCGAATGGACTGGCCTGCACAGTCCACAAACATGAATGCAATTGAGTGTGCATGGAACATGTTGAAAGTGGTCATTTCAGATCTTCCCAATCCCACCTGACAATCTTCAGGAACTTACCGCAGATGCTATAGAGGACTGGAACTGTTTGCCCCAAGACAAACTTGATAATTCATTCAGAGCATGAATCACAAGGTGGAAGAACTCAATTGTATGTGTGGTGGACATTTGTTACTAAAGACTACTAGCACCAAAAGAAAAATATATTTTAAAATTTTCTTGACAGGATTTAAGCTTAGAAGATAACTTTTTGTTTTATGCATAATTATTCAAAATATTTTATTGTTTTGGAGAGAATTATATTTATTTTATTAATAATAGGAAGTAACATTATGAGGTTTTTCTTAATGAATAAGGTAAATCCGGAGTCATCTTACCTCAAATTATTCTATTTGAACATTTATCATGCATATTGAATCATGTTCAAATAGAACACAACAATTTATGAGGTAAGATTAATCCAGATTCACCTTATTTATTATACTTATTTTGTTAAAAATTCAATATAAATAAAAAAAATGATTACAAGAAGTCAATATAATCGTATCTATATTATTACAAACTTCTGAGGTGTATAAGTATGTATCATTATATGTGAAGAGAAAAATTTACACTTAGACTATTAGTATATTAAGATGTGAAGTGGTTTCTACAGAAGCGAGGAAAATGTTTCAAAACCAAGCGATAACAAGGTTTTAATTTCCGAGATTCTGTAAAACATTTCACAAACATGCATTATACATTATTTTCTGCACAATGGTGTTTTCAAAATAATAAATAATAGTAAAATAATATCTTTGTTGGAAATATTTGCATTCATTATAAACAACTGACTAATGTTAACAGTGTGAGCAATGTTTAATAATTGAAACTACAGGGGGCCATCACACCAATCAGTGATAAAATGGCAGGAAGTACCTATTAATTTAATTTTCACAGGGAAAGAACACTATGAGGTTTAATTTAAGAATTAAATTAATGTTTTTATTACCTCACCTCATATCCTTTTTCTTCTAGACTGCAGTTTCGGAGCTTATCTCCATCATCAGTAGCCTCTGGTCAACCGGTGTTATGGGCCAAGAAACGACGTAACACCGGTCGACCAGAGGCTACTGATGATGGAGATAAGCTCCAAAACTGCAGTCTAGAAGAAAAAGGATATGTGGTGAGGTAATAAAAACATTAATTTAATTCTTACGTACCTATTTATTGTTTTATATTGTTTCAAATAAAGTACAGAGATTTGTTTCGTATATTGTATATTGACACTACCTTTTGGATACATTTTTGTATATACATTGTACTAGTATACATAAAAGGCAGTGGTTTTACTTCCCACATGTGGTTTGTAATTAATATTACAGTATAGTTATTAGGTTACCAACCCCGAAATGTAGGAAGTTGTACTTTCAATCATGGTCACCATTGCTATAAGTATAATAAAACACACCATTGCGCAAAAAAATAATTTTAGAAAATAGTAGCTTCATAATATTTTATGTCATAATTTATATATATTTTTTCTGTGTTCTGCCCTAAGGTAGGTCCTTCACAGCAATCATAGCATTTTCATGCCATGTTTGCAGCTTTACTAGGTAATTATAGGTGTGGTAGCTTCCCATTTTTTTCCACACCAGCAAATATGATAATGATGGCCAGATGATGTTCAGGGACTGTTTGGGCCTTAAAGGTTCCTGAAATTTGCTTACAAGTGAGGAAAAACCCCAAAAAAACCCTCACCCAGGAAACTTGTCCTGACCAGGAATCGAACCTGGGCCCGCTGCGTGACAATGCAGCTTGTTACCTCGAGACCATAGCAGTGGGGTGGACAATATATTATCATTTAATATTTTGATATAATTTTCTTCATATAATTCCTTGCTCTAGTTATGATAAATTCTTAACAGTAACCAGGTATATCTTACTTTCTCTCATATATTTTTCTTTATACTTTTACCCATTTTTCATTCAATTTATTTTGGCTTTAATAACAAGTAAAAAATATCCATGGGAATATGGATGTAAGGATCTACATATTCTTAGTCAAAAATGAGGAAGAAGTAATCTGGCTAAACCTTATGCTCCTTTTAAAAGAAATTAAGTTGGTCCCAGAGTCAGTTTAGACAAACAAGAAGGAAAGAAATTTCCATCAACTTCCAGGATCGAATCCAGTTCACCCAATCTGCAGTCAGATATCTTAATTACTGGTATTACCTATTTTATACTAAAATATTTTATTCAAATAAAATTTTGTGAGAGATGCAACAATAGAAAGGTATAAAATACCAATGACCATTTTATTATTTTTAACTTTAATGTGAGAGAATTTCAAGCAATACAAAATAATATATATTTAATACAATTGTACAATCAGAATACAATTTTATGCTGGTAAATATAATTACAAAACACATACCTATATACATACACATTCAGATAAAATGTATACACAAAAAAAAAAGTATAACAATTATTTTTACTGGAACGTACGTGGAACAAATGCTAACTTCTGTTTATGGAAACACAGTTTAGCTCCAGTTGTCATTAACCTAATACATGTGCTTCTGAAATAACATTCAGGTTTGTGAAAAACAAATCTTGGTCAATACCACATTTACTAGATGAGAAATAACAAAATAATTAATAAATAATAATTAAATACATACAATTTAAATAATACTAATATTAACTTTGAGGAATGAACACAAAATATTTTTCTTACACTTTTAGCAGAACAAAGCTCACTCAAATGCAATTCATAATGAAGGCAATACTATACTTAAACATCAAAGTTGCAAAACTCCTACAAATCTTGAGGTTAGAAGCAGAGTTCCATTTTACTTTTTTTTTTTTAATTTTCATAAGAGCAGTTTGAAGTTTAGTACTATGTATAGGGTAAGGTGTGACCTGCACGATACTCAGATATTATAAATATTATGGACAAAAGGTGTAAATTAATTATAGAAATGACTCTTATGAACCATTTAATAATAAATAGAAAAATAGAACCCTCTGTTTCTAACCTCACAAAATTTATGTTACTTTTCCTATTTTCAAAACTGATAACAGGGAGATTAGCATTAAGCAATCCCACAAACATAGTTTCAGTTTTCTTAACTGAATTTTGCTACTTATCAGATAATTTTTCCTTAGTTGCTTTTACGAGGCTGGGAATGAAACCAAGAATTTCTGGGTGCTAACCATTACATTACAGAGGCATATATTTGATATTTATTTAACATTTTCCAATACTGTTATTTTAACACAGTTCCAATAATGGATCATATTATAATATTATATTTGATATTTACTTGCACTGATTATGTAAAATAATCTGGATTTGAGAACCAACAACACTTATACAACCTAATATTGTTTTAGGGGACATGCCGTAGCATAGCGGTTAAGGCACTGCGCTACAAGCCGGAAGGTCGAGGGTTCAAGTCCTGGTGGGGTCGAGGTTTTTAAACTGACCCAAACTTCTGGCGGCACTATGGTTGTGGGGTCGACTCAGCCTCTAATGGAAATGAGTACCATACATTTGTTCTGGGGGTAAAGGCAGCCGTCATGCAGGGCTGACATCAAGTGCCGATTGTCCAGAAAAGTGGGAGCCTAAAACTCCTACTACCCCAAGGGCCTCCTGAGGCCTGTAGTGGGTTCACTTTTTTTAATATTGTTTGGAAATTAATTAACAAACACTTATGTAAATTTATAACCAAGACTATCAAAATAACATTCAAAGTGTCTTTATTATTGATTAAAAATAATAATTTCAATTAATATTATGTCACAAAAATAATTATATCTGAAATATAATGTTCCAACACAGTTTGTAAGTAGAAAAAACAATTTTGATGGTCTGAACCATAAGTTCAGTTTTTTAGAATTGTTATTATGAGGTGCATGTCCCATAACCATAGGCATTATGAGAATAAATCAGAAATTCAATGTTGTTGATTAGTAATGCCATTATTGAACAAAATATAAAATTCAGGTTTTATTCTTTCAATGCCCATGGACATTGGACATTCACCTCATGATAAGAATTCTAACAAATGGACTTGGAAATGTATGGTTCTAGACCATTGATTTACATGGTTCTGAAACTAAGAAGATTTAATTTAGCAATTTTTACATTAATTTTGCTATGTGTTGAAAATCAGTTAATATGGATGTAACTTAACATTTAAAGAAAGTGACACTATGAGGTTTATTTCAATTAATAGAGAGAATTTTAATGACTCACTTCATAATTGTAGATTTCTTGAAGACTAGTTTTGTTACGTAACATATCGAAACTAGTCTTCAAGAAATCTACAAATATGAGGTGAATTGATAAAATTCTTACTCACTATTAATGGCTATAACTGTTCAGTCTCAGACAGAAAATATGCTCTTATTGTTCTATGATATGAATGCATATTCCTAATTATTTGAAAACATTTTTTAGAAACACTAGACAACCTACAGTCCACAACTATCTAATACATGCACAATTCATTTTGCATCATAACATGCATTAGACAGAACACACATTTTTGGCTAAGTGATGGTAAAATTACAGAAAAGATATATACTGTTCCAAATTAAATTACTTTTTAATCATCTTTTATTTTAAAATCATCATCATAGGTACTACATCCCATTATAGGTTTTGACTGCGCCAACAATAGCCAACAATATCATCATCTTTATTTTAAAATCATACAATTATTACCTTGCCAGAACTATAATGTATCTCCTTTCTATTACTGTAAGTTCAGAGTTCATTGCAAGTTATACCAGGAAAAGCTTTTTTAAAATACCCCTATTCTTTCTTGATAATGATTAAAAACATGCAGAGATATATTTCCATGTTTAATATAAGAGTTCTTATCTTTCAGTATTATTATATATCCTACTTTTGTTATCTTTACAAGTCAAGTGACAGAATTCAAAATAATTTAGTGAAAACACATTTACAGAAGATGGAATATATTAACCAAAGCGAGAAAACAGCTAAAATGCATATTTTTTTTTATAAAGGTCTATAATAGTCTATAGTAATTATTTAAAAATCAAATCTTCAATTTACTCATCTCTAAAATATTAAACTCAGGCCTTTGTCACTTCTTTTAGAAAGGTATAATATATTTGTAGTTTCACTGCAACACTAATATTTCTGATTTTTTATAAAATAAAATTAACAGATACTTTATTGTAATATTACAATAAATCAGGTACTGAAAAAATATATAATACCACATATTACTCATGATGTGACAGGTGTGAAAGACCCTTGCCCTGCCAGCTCATTGCTGGCCTTACATCCACAGTGAGGTAGCAGGGGTGACATGTGGTCACCCAGCCACTACTTATTGTAATTACACAAATTCTTCAGAATGCCAGCCCATACAATGGCTGACAGACATTCTTTCAATGTGGGGACCAGAACCAACATGCATCCTCTAACTCTGTTCCAAGGCCATATAGACCGCACAACCAGCGTGTTACCACACATATAGAGCTACTACAAAAAAGTAATAATTTGAACATTCTATAAAACAAACTATTTATGGAACCTGGAAGCACTTTGCCCTGTATTGTAAACAAAGTTTTGAAGTTTAGCTTCCGTGATCCCTGCATTACACTTGCTAACTCTTCGTTTTTTCTTTGGGTGATTTGTAAAAAGTAGTGTTTTCATCCCTCCACTTCATCATGATTTAAATTAAATAAAAGAATCCATCAGAAGAGTTGTGACACTGAACACTTCTGACTTCAGAAACTAAACTTCAAGACTTCCTCTATGAAACAGTGCAAAGTGTTTCCAGGTACTATAAATATTTTTTGTTTTATACAATGTTAAAGTTTGTTACTTTTTTTGTAGTAACAGTGTATTTCAAGATAGACTAAATCATAGTGAACAATATAATAAAAATTAAGGAGTTGCAAAATAACTAAAGTTTATGAAGTTCATACAATCAGCATAGATTCATCTTACATACTTATAATATTCTGAAAAAATGTAATAATTCACAATGGATTAACATTCTATGCATTATTACTAAGAATAAGTTATATGATGAATCTGAACCTGACTAAATTAAAAAAATGCAGAACTTTTAAAGTAGATCTATTTGGTTTTAAGGAAGCCAAAGTTACTTGTATCTATGATAATGCGTAAGTCAAGCATTCACCTAGGTGGTACTAAATTAGTAATAGCAATCAGCAAATGACACCACAATCTCCATTTGCTTTTAATGCATATTACTTATTTTAAAATGACACACTTATTTTTATCTTGTCCAGCAAGCTAAGTTCAATTCCCTGTCAGAGCATTTTTCTTCTCTGAAATGTTACTAAATATTTCTGCATTTATTCTTCTAGCAATTACAATTCACCTAAATCATTTTCATGTCTGTGAACAATAACCGTTTCAGATCTTCTATATAAATAAATATAATACATAAATGTCATATTTTAACTTCAAACACTGTGGTGGTACATAGCAGACAGACTAGCAAACAAAGGTACTACAATAATGTAATGACCGTAAGGAAATGTAATTTTCTACTCAGCAAATATTCTAATACAGGCTAATAAGATCACAAATTAAAGAAAAATTGATTGGTGACAATATGAATAAACCATGATCAACTGTAATTAAGACTCATGTGCCAGATTGTCCAAAACATCAAGGTCTAGCTTTTTTCTGTCTAAAAACTGGTCATGATTGAAATAGTAGTAGTCTCATGCCCACAATCACATTCTCCTTCTTCTCAGTACAATTTTGATAAAGACTGATTCCAGGAATTTTGAAGTGCAGAACATTTTGCAAGATCACCTTTCATGATTGAACTCTCCTCTTTACATAACACACAAATTTGAGTTCTGTATACAGATTTATTTAAATGGGCTGCCAAGCAATCAGAAACAGATCTTATGTGGAACAAAGCCATTGCTTCATGATTGTTTGGCATCCCATTTAAATAAGTTATCCATTTTCACAACTCCAATTTCTGTGATATGAAAAGAAGAGACTTCAATTATGAATGGAGATCATCTCACAAAATGCTCTGTACTTCAAAGCTTTTAGCATCAACCTTTACCAAAACTGTATACTGGAGAGCATGGAGAATGGAGATCATGAGCACTATAGTGAGTGGATCATATGATGGCATATACATTCCTGTCAATTGAAAACATGTGTGCTATCGCCAGATCTAATTATTTCTTTTTTCTTCTCATACGAATGCACTCAGAACGGATTAATATGCATCACACAATGAGTAACACTGAATTTAAAAATAAATAATTATATGTTAATACTCACATTACAATAAATTACAGGCGACAGGTCCTACTAAAATGTCCATGATGATGAATATAATACAAGTAACTATATCTCCTCGTTTCCACGAGAAATATTCTGCCATCATCGCATTTCCTATATTTAAAATAAAATCCCATATATGCATTTATGTAACCCTTATAATAAATTTTCTCTCTTCTGTTAACGAAAGTGCTTTTCTAGAATAGATATCTATTACAAATCATTATTCTACTTTATTCCCAAGTAACTTTGCATTTACTAGCTTCAGGAGACATAATTTAATATATGATGATGATAAATAATAATACTTAATTTTATGCTTAACACTACTCTTTAATAATAATAATAATAATAATAATAATAATAATAATAATAATAATAATAGCTTTATTTTACCTGGCAGAGGTTACTGAGTGTATAAAATATAAATCCTCAGCGAAGAACAGAATGGCTTTCGTAAAGGTCAACCTGTTGTGATGGTTATTTCTCCATGAAATTATTAACAGAACACAGGGAATTCAATGTAGAAACACATTTAGCTTTTGTGGACTTCAAAAAAGCCTTCAACAAAATCAATAGGAATAAACTGTTTGAAATGTTAGCTGACAACAATCTACCACAACAGCACATTTAAAATTTATACAATATCTATAAAACAAATTTGATTTCAGTTCGAATCAATAACACACAAACAGAATGGACCAAAATTAATAGGGGCGTAAGACAAGGATGTAGCCTCTCGCCCTTGCTCTTTATCGTAGATTGGCGACAGTTGAGACATGGTTCTATTCAAATTAATAGAAACCTAAAAATAGACTCCTTGCTTTTTGCAGATGATTTGGTATTAATAGCTCCAACAGAAACAGATTTACAGTATTCTATTCACAACTTTAATATAATTGCAAAAATGTACAATATGGAAATCAATACAAAGAATGGCCTTTTGTGAGAAATACCCTATACCTAGCAAAATTGTTTTGGCTGATGAAATTTTAGAACAAGTAAATGAATTTAATTATTTGGGTTATAATTTAACATTTCAAGATGAAGCTGATATATTAAATAAAATAAATTTCACATGATACATGGATATAATTAACAGTATAATGAAACCATCTTTAGTACAGAAGAACACAAGATTACAGCTTTATAAAGTTCTCGCAAGACCAGTATTAAGATATGGTAGTGAAGCATGGACAATACGAAGAAGAGATGAAAGCCGAATAACAGCAAATGAAATGCGATTTATGTGCCGTACTGCAGGCTAAACAAAGTGGGACCATAAAAGAAACGAGGAAATTATGGAAGAGTTGGATGTAGAACCCATTCTTCACCAAATACAAAACTACCAGAAAAACTGGAAAGCCCATCTTCAACGAATGCCGTCTCATAGAATTCCAAAAGCCATGCTTCGTTACTGCTCCCAAAGCAAAAGATCGCTGGGACGTCCAAAAAAGTGCTGGATGGAAAACTCCTCTTTGAGACCATAACTTGCATGGATGATGATTATGGTAAAAATATAAACTCTTAATATTATTGAAATTCATATTATGTTCACAAATTTTAAATAAATATGTAACACATTCACTTCACATAAAATAGCTGTGCTTAACTACCTTTCTTTGAGGATAGAATCTGTTATGAAACAACATAACTCACACTGCAGAAACATATCACTGCTTACATTCATCTAATAAACCTTACTAAACAAGAGAGAATTCTTTGCCGCTCTATATTCTTTTTTAACTAACCTCAACTGGAATTTATTGCTGATGACAGAAACTTGATAATCTTTAAGTGTCTTTCAGTGCATTATATAATACAGTTATTTCTTTATTAATTCTTCAAAATTTTTGTTTTCATTGTAATTGTTTTCTGTAATCTGCCTATAGTTAAGTCTTTTTGTCTTCCTAGCAATATTCATTTACAAGCTTGTTTAGAATAATGTGAAAAGCATGTTGTATTGCTCAGTAATCACTAGAGGGTGGATTTCTGCATATTTGCATGTTTTGTTCCTTCAAAGATAAACATATGCATGGAAGAGGAAAATTCATTTCATGTCATTTGGAATCAATTGGCAAAATTTTATAGTTTATACAAATGCATATTCATGGGATTAGTGCATATTTCACTAATATGTGCATATGTGTGCATACATTATACTTTTTTCTCTATTTAATATTAAAATATTAGTTTGTAACCCCATAAAATGACAAGTTTCTGTTTAATTGTCATCTTTTTTTTGCAAATGAAGACAATCTTGTTCTCATAGTAAGCCAGCATCCCTATTTTACACTTGTGCACAACAGTGACAATGCCGAGCAGGGGGTCTGCAGTTTTAATTCTCAACAGGTCAATAAAGGAATCTGGCCTGAACCATTTCCTGAAAGGAAGATATTGAAAGAGATTAACGTGCTTGCCAACAATGGACAGTTTAGTGGTGGTAATTTCCTTGTTTTCGTTTTCAACTGGTGCTATTCTTTGAAGTTTGAACATCGGCTTTATTGAGATTGTCAGCATATACGACAAAGACTAAAAAATTATTCCTGAAATATACTTTCATGTGTGCAAAATATACTTCATTTCACACAAAGGAAGCCTGTTGCACATTATTGACCAAGGTGACAAAACAAATCGGGAATTGAAGTTTAAATTCTTTTCTCAAATACCATTTTGTGAGTGTTAGTGGACCAGGATGTTTTCAATGCCAAAGGAAAAATCCAGTAAAATATCTTTGCTTCATCAATGGATTGGTAGGAATCCTACATTAACAACAAATGGAAAAATTGTCCTAGCCAAGTCTGTGACAAACATGTGAGTATTTTTAAATAACTTATTATCCATTTATCACATTATTAAATCAATATAATCCTATTTAATATTTAATTTTAGGAAGTTATATTTTGAGGTTATTTTAATTATATTATTTTTGGTCTGGACATCTTACCTCAATATTAATGTTGATTTGTTCTTGGACATGTTTCAAAACAATTCTCTGTTTTATCTTCAGCTTTCCCAGACTGGTTTTATTTATGTTGCATTATGTTGCACCACCTGGATGTCGATGTCAGCTCCATCCTGTGGTTGGCCAAAGAACCTCCAAACAAGGTCACCCTCCATCGGAATATCAAAATTCATAACTCTGTTTCTGTTCTTCTGCATATAATTTTTTTCCCAAATAGTCAGCTCTTTTGATATTTTCTGACTGTTTTAATAATTTAGTGTCTGAATTTATATTATGTTTTTCAGACCAAACATGAGCAGCAACTGCAGATTTTTCAATTTCTCCATTTTTAATATTTCTTATGTGTTCTTTGGTTCTAATTTTTAGGTTTCTTTTTGTTTTCCCTATATATATCTTTTCACAACCCATGCATTCAATTTGATATATTCCTGACTTTTTATTTTTATCAGTTTTTTCATTTTTGTTGGTTTTTATTAGTTTATTTAAACTGTAGTTATTTTTCAGTGCTAATTTAATATTAAACTTCTCAAATATCTTTTGAAATGTATTATGTACCCAGGGGTGATATGTGAATTTCCTATATTTTTTCATAGGTGATTCTTCTTCTTCTTCAAGATTACTTCTGTTTATCATTTTTTGTTTTTTATACTTTTCTATCCTTTTATGTACCATTTTTTCATCAAACCCGTTTTCTCTTGCTACTTTGATTATGTGTTTTTTCTCATGTTTGAAATCTTCTTCGTTTAAGGGTAAGTTTACCAATCTATGAGTTAAACTATTAAATGCTCCTAATTTATGTCCAATTGGATTGAACCCTGTTGATTTAATAAAATTTTCCGTATGAGTTTATTTCCTACGAATCCCAAATTCAATTTTTCTTGTTTTTTCTTTGTTTCTGACCAATTTAAGATCCAGAAAAGGTATTTGTTTATTTTCTTCTATTTCTTTGGTGAATTTAATGTTTGTACTCTGTAAATTTAATAGTTTTAGGGAATCTTCTACATGTTTTTCTTAACAATACAAATTATATCATCAACATATCTACTCCAAAATTTAAACATTGTGGGATGTGCTTTAGTGATTTTACATTCAAAATCGCTCATAAATAAATTTGCCAGAAAAGGTGATAATGGGTTTCCCATTGAGAGCCCTGATTTTTGTCTATAGAAACTCCCATTGAATGTAAAAAACATTTGATCAATGCATAACGCAGTTAATTTCAAATAATCTTCTTTGATCTCTCTGTCTATGTTGTTTTTTCTTAACCAATTGTTCAATATCTCCAAAGTTTTTTGTTTCGGTACATTTGTGAATAGTGAAACTACATCAAACGAAACCAACCTATCTGTGGGTTCAATTTCCACTTTTTCTAATTTCTTAACTAATTCCAATGAATTTTCAATCTGCAGACTTTCAAAATTATTAATTCTTTTAAATTGATTATTCAGCCATTTCGAAATTTTGTAGGTTGGTGATCCAATATTGTTAATTATTGACCTCATTTTGTTTCCCGGATGTGAATTTTTGGAAGTCCATGTATATTAGGGTTTCTTGGGTTGCTTACTTTTAATTGAAATTTTTCTTTCTTGGATAGAATTTTAACATTTTTAAAACAGTTTTCCACTTTTTTTATGGTTTTTGGTAGGGGGTCATTCTTAATTTTTTCATACTCTTTTTCTTTCAAAAGTTCTTCCATTCTATTTTGATAATCTTCTTTGTCCAGAATTATAATTTGGTTACCCTTATCTGATTTTGTATATACAACATTTTGTTATTTATTTCTTTGAGTGTTTTTAAATTCTCCTTACAAACTGGGTTTTTATTTGTATTCTTTATTTTATTCAAAATTTCTTCACATTTTTTTCTGATGATTTTTTTTTTCTTCTGTAACTAACCCTTCTATTGAATTTTCAATGTCCACTATGTATTCTTCTATTCTATTGGAATAATCTATTGCTGTTTTTAGACCGTTTTCTAACAATTTTGTCTCTTTTAGGTTAAAGGTTGCCTTTGAAAAATTTTTAACATAATTTCTGGTGGATTCTGATTTTTCTTCATTTCTGGTTTTATTCTGATGTTTGATTTTATTTGATGTATATAAAAGGATAGAAAAGTATAAAAAACAAAAAATGATAAACAGAAGTAATCTTGAAAAAGAAGAACCACCTATGAAAAAATATAGGAAATTCACATATCACCCCTGGGTACATAATACTTATCACACTATATTTGAGAAGTTTAATATTAAATTAGCACCAAAAAATAACTACAGTTTAAATAAACTAATAAAAACCAACAAAAATGAAAAAACTGATAAAAATAAAAAGTCAGGAATATATCAAATTGAATGCATGGGTTGTGAAAAGATATATATAGGGAAAACAAAAAGAAACCTAAAAATTAGAACCAAAGAACACATAAGAAATATTAAAAATGGAGAAATTGAAAAATCTGCAGTTGCTGCTCATGTTTGGTCTGAAAAACATAATATAAATTCAGACACTAAATTATTAAAACAGTTAGAAAATACAAACGAGCTGACTATTTGGGAAAAAATTTATATTCAGAAGAACAGAAACAGAGTTATGAATTTTGATATTCCGATGGAGGGTGACCTTGTTTGGAGGTTCTTTGGCCAACCACAGGATGGAGCTGACATCGACATCCAGGTGGTGCAACATAATGCAACATAAATAAAACCAGTCTGGGAAAGCTGAAGATAAAACAGAGAATTGTTTTGAAACATGTCCAAGAACAAATCAACATTAATATTGAGGTAAGATGTCCAGACCAAAAATAATATAATCAATATAATCCTGCATCGAATGTCTTTTCATATACAATAAAGTAAGGTAAATATATTTCACCAATTATTCATTTTTACTTACAGGTTCCCTGTCACAAAAAGTTTCAGATCACGCAACATTTACAAACAGCAGCTCACAAAAAAAAAAAAGGCTGCTGGGAAAACTAAGTAAAAAATTCAGACAACTTTAACATCAGCATTTTCTGCAAGGAACTGTGGAAATGATGTTTTTTCAACAGACTTGTGTAAAGCATTGATGTCGGCAAACATTCCTTTAAAGAAATTAAACAGTTTAGAACTACGAGGATTCTTGGAGAAGTATTGCGGAAGAAACGTTTCTGACAATTCTACGCTAAGGAAAAATTACATTGGCCCTCTTTATGAAGAGGTAGGTTCATTTAAAAATTGAATTAAGAAAACGAATAAACTTGAATAATACATAAGAGCCATATTTTTTTTAATAAGAGCGATATGCGCGAGGTTTTTTTTTTTCCAAAACTTTTCTCTTAGTACTATTTGGCATTATAGGTGCTTAAAATACAAATTTCAGGAAAATTTATTCCGTGATATATTGCAAAATTTGATTTAATGAGCAAACTGGTTGGATTACAGTGACTATTTAACTCATGCCCCAAATGGGAGTCAATGACCAATCACGTTTCAATGATTTCTGTTTTACAACCAATCAGAGTCGTGTTTCACGAAATATTTATCAGTGTTATAATTACCATATTAAAGAAAGCTCCTCCTTCACAATATTGCGTTCCTTTGGCAATAAATAGTATGATCTGGTTGCAGTGATAAACATACGAAGCAGATGAAGCGTACCTATCGTTTCTCATTTGTTTTCAAATATCGCCGTTTACATTAAATATATAAATATTTTAAAATAACTATAGTTAAATAATGATTTGTGAGTAAACAGGTTAATTGTATTCGTTAAATAGTCCTAACAAATGCCACTCTTGATTTCCAAATTCTCTAGATAAATTCACGACTCACTTCGTGAGTCGTGAATTTATCGATAATTTGGAAATCACTCGTGGCATTACTTATGAAAAACAACTCATTCACTTTGAAAAAGTCTTATCTAAAACCGAAAATCTCACATAACAAATAAATAATTAAAACTCGTTAACGAGTACTGTGCAACAAAACCAAGTAGCTTCATTCAACACTTTTATTTCGTTCACGTGATAATCTATATTTTTTTAACACCAATATCTTGGGAAAACTATTAGAAATTTAATAAGCCGGAACTGGTATTATAGAATTTTCAGATTTCTTTTTAATATAATCTAAGATTATGTGGTTATAATGTTGACTGATTCCGGGTTATGTGGCCGTGGTCCATAGTTGGTGTTGATACCAGACGTTTCGCCCTCAACTGCAGAGGGCATCTTCAGTGGTGAGTGCTTCTAGGCGTGTTTCCTGGTCGGAAGATCTACTTAGAATGAGCGCTGTGGACGTAGAGGACGTTGTATTAGTGGTGGGTGCAGGGTGAGTGGCCCACTCACCCTGCACCCACCACTAATACAACGTCCTCTACGTCCACAGCGCTCATTCTAAGTAGATCTTCCGACCAGGAAACACGCCTAGAAGCACTCACCACTGAAGATGCCCTCTGCAGTTGAGGGCGAAACGTCTGGTATCAACACCAACTATGGACCACGGCCACATAACCCGGAATCACTCAACATTATGATTACCGGCCGTGAAAGCCTGCATTCAACTATTATGTGGTTATTTTTGAAAATTACTTATGTAACGTTTAAGTTGCTATTCCCTCTTATATAGAATTAAAATATAAGTTTTTTTTTCATTTCACGATAAATCCACAGAAATGGCATTATATTTAACACCAAAATAAAATACTTTACTTCAAGAAAAAATAAATCCCCTTGTAGTGTTGTATAATTTAACTAAGATCTTTAGGAATTTTATTTTAATGTTTAAAATATATTTAATTTTGTATGTGTTATCTTATTTTAGATCCTCCCAGAGATCAGAGCTGACATTGATGATTCAAACATATGGGTATCTGTATACGAAACAACCAATTTGTGTGGAGGATACATTGCCAATGTCACCTTACGAAAACTTGTGGAATATGAACCACCTTATGGCCTCCAGAGTACTAGAGGAAACAAATCACTCCACCATTGCGCGTGTTGTTCATGATGCATTACGTGTTGTTCTATGGCCTGTTCAGGAAAATGAAGGAAAACTTTTGTTGATAGTCAGATGCGGCAGCGTATATGATTAAGGCAGCTAAAGCTTTAAAAATATTTTATCTGAAGGCAGTGAATGTGACATGTCTAGCTCACAGACTTCACAGATTGGCAGAAGAGATCAGAGCAAAATTTCCAGAAGTGAATGCCGTAATTTCTTCTGTGAAAACAGTTTTCGTGAAAGCTCCATCAAGAGTGAAATTATTTTCTCAAATGGTGTCATATACTCGTCTTCCCCCAGAGCCAATCCTTACAAGATGGGAACATGGATAAAAGCAGCATTGTATTAGTGACCACCTAGAAGATGTGAAAAAAGTGCTGGAAGCTTCGGATGTGAATGAAGCAGCAAGTATTGCAGTTGCAGTGAGAAAAGCTTACAGGCTAAATTAGCTTTTATTAAAATCTATTTTAGTAAACTACCAGCCGCAATCACACGTCTGGAAGAAAGAGGAATGCCACTATCTTCTGCCCTGCAGATGTATGAAGACGCCGTTGCCCAAGAAGTGCCCAGAGAAACTGGAAAAATACTTTGTGAGAAAATTGAAAAAATCGAAGCCAAGAATCCAGACTAAAGTTTATTCGGAATGTGAACAGTGTGCTACAAGGTGAATCTGAAAAAGAATTTAATTCATATTCTGTGAGTGACATAGCCTCTTTGCGATAATGCCCTGTGACCTCACGTGAAGTGGAGAGAACATTCTCTTCATACAAACACATTTTAAGTGACAGAAGGAAGGGCTTTCTACCAGAAAATTTAGAAAAATATTTTATTATTTATTGTAACAACAATTTATAAGTGATCGTTAAATGATTGTTGACTTATATTTCATATTACAGACAAGATGAATGAGAATGACACTATAAAATACAATTATTAACTTCAATTAGGAGTGAAAAAGTAAAAATATTACAATTGTCCCTTCATAAACAAATAAATAAAATGATGTGAGAAAATAATGTATTTTACTATAAGAACAAAATTAATTTTTGCGCATATTTTTAAATAAATTTTAAGAGCATATTTTCAACTTTTTTGCTGCATAGTTGCATGCATATATTTATGGTTTTTAGTGCATATAAATCCGTCCTCTAGTAATCACTGAATGACATATTAAACAACTAAAAAAAGAATACACGTATGCCTAGATCTGTTTTACACACAATATTATTTTATTCTTAATTTTTATACTCACGAAATGTTTTCATGATTTAGCTCAAACTGATAAACTGGAGACTCAATAATTGTTATTGTTTTATTTATTCTGGCAGAGTTAGGACCACTCAATGAGTATGAAATAAAATCTAATGTAATATGAGAATATTAATATGATACCTAGTGTTAGGAATTAATTTTTTTATATTATTTTTAGTCTGGACATCTTACCTCAATATTAATGTTGATTTGTTCTTGGACATGTTTCAAAACAATTCTGTTTTATCGTCAGCTTTCCCAGACTCCGGAAAGCTGACGATAAAACAGAATCAACATTAATATTGAGGTAAGATGTCCAGACTAAAAATAATATAATTAAAATAACCTCAAAATATAACTTCCTAAAATTAAATATTAATTTTTTTGTTACTACAATGCTCAAATTAGCTTGTCTTGCAAAGAAAACATTAAATAAATGCCCCTAACCATGTTTTAGTTTAACATTTTTCAATGCAAGCACATTTTGCACCTTTTCAAACTTTTTTTATCTCCTTTGCAGCATTTTATTTTCAAAATTATGTGTATATATTTTTTACATTTCTTCAAAAACACTTCCAAGGGTTGGTAACGATGTGTGGTATCAGTGCACATCACATTACTTCTACTTCAGTGCAGTCCCATTAGGCTATTCCTTTTAAATTAGTTCACGCCTCATTGCACCACAGTTATGCAAAAGCTATCGTATAAGCAAGGGAGGTTGTTGAGTGCATGAACAAATGTTTCAGTTCAAAATAATATTTGACTAGTGCGGTCTGCTATTTTCCTGAGTTACCAGTATACCGTATGCCAAAACCGAAAGCGAACTCCTATAAACTACATGATATTGTTATACAGTTTAGTGCAGATGGAATTCAGAGTGACGGATCTGTTATGAGGTACATTCTTTGTGATATTTCAATAACAATTGATGAAAAACACCAACGCAATCGTGTTATGCAGCATATAGGTAGTTCAAAACACGTGAAAAATAAGAACTACAAAGAAGTAAAAATGAAATTTTTAATGACACAGCAAAGACATTTGTGGCATGTGGTATTCCTCTTTCCAAGCTTAACAACTGTATTATGAAAGCATACTTGGAGAAATATACTGGGAAGTCTATCCCAGATGAGAGTACCTTACGAAAATCATTCCTTCAACCTATGCATGAAGAAAAATTAAAATGGATCACCAAGTAGTAGGTGAAAATCCAGTATATTATATATTTGATGAAACCACTGATAGACAATTGAGATATGTCCTGAACATTCAGTAGCACCCTAAATGGATAACAAGTGAAACCCATGGTGTTGAAAACCTACTTTCTTAACAAAACATACAATGCCAGTGTGATGCAAAGTTTTGTGCTGTGGCCTGATGAAATACAATATGATTGAGTGTGGATAGTACTTACAGATCAAGCACCCTTACATGTTATTGGCCATTGCTAGCCTCAAACCTATGTATGCTAATCTGAAACATGTTAACTGAATTGCACATGCATTGCATCAGGTTTGTGAGGCAATAAAAGATGAATATTCATATGCAAATGAATTTTTATCTTGTATTCAGAAATAGCTGAAAAAAGTCTCCTGCTAGGATACAAACCTATGTATGCTAATCTGAAACATGTTAACTGAATTGCACATGCATTGCATCAGGTTTGTGAGGCAATAAAAGATGAATATTCATATGCAAATGAATTTTTATCTTGTATTCAGAAATAGCTGAAAAAAGTCTCCTGCTAGGATACAAAAATATGTAGAAGTTACTGGACTTTCTCTATCAATTTCCCCAGTTCTCACCAGATGGGGTACTTGGCTGAAGTGTTTATTTGTAACAATTTTAAGGCTATATCCGATTTCTTATATGAAATACCAAATGATTCTTCGGATGTAAAAAAGGCCAGAGAACTAGCAGGTAAACAGGAGTTGCAAGATGAACTTCTTATTGTGCATAGTTACTCTTTTTTGACAACTGTCATTACAAGATTGGAGGAGCAGTGTCCTGAGAAAGATTCACAATGGGCTATTTTGATGGATGTCAAGACAGCACTGGAGGGGATTGGAAAGCAGAAACAGAGCTTAGCCACGAACCCTGATGCGGAAGACGTTGCAAAAAACAATGATTTTAATAACAGACTGCTAACAAAATATGTACCACTTGAGTCTGTTGATTCTTTTCAACATACAAGTATTTACTTAGTGACCGAAGGTACAGCCTCACTGAAAAAAAACATTGAGTTGTTAAATAATATCTGCTTTAACAGTTTTCTGGACTTGTGATTTGAATAACATAATGTTCTGAGACTTGTCTTTTAATACATGACAATATGAGTGAATTTTGTGTCATTAATTACTTGATGTAATTGGTTTTGGTTTGTAATAATGATTATTCACATGGAAAATTTGCACCTTTTATTAAAAAATCATACCTTTTTCTGCTGAATTAAAGCACATTTTTCACCATAATTTTGCACCTAAAATTCCTAGCTCTGATAATATCTAAGGTGTAATACTGAAAATAATTAACTACTTGAAACATTTAACGTTCACCTTAATACTAGTCAAATACAAAATATACGGCATAAAAAACATTAATGTAATAAAATAATAAAATGTTAACATTGCAATTTTAACATTTAAAAATGTATGTCCATACTACTATTCAGAGGTACATATTTTGAAACACATTTTATTTCTATAGCAAATTTGTATGATAAATATAAAACATTCTTTTGCTGAATAATAATGTCTCTTTCTAATTAATAAAAAAGGTTTTAATAACTCAGGAATTATAGCACCTAAAAATATGGGACTCTCACTGATAAAAGGATAAAAATGAGATCTTTCTCCAGAACATATCCACATAAATTAATACTATATAGGCTTTCCGAGTGCAAGGAAAGAAATAAGCAGTGGCGCGTTGCAACAACTTAAGTGGGCAATGCAGCAGGACAGCAAAACCTAACAATTGGTGTTTCCACTACATCCTGCCTCTATCTGCCATCATTTAATCCACTCACTATGAATTTCTATTACTACTATTACTACAACATTAATTTGTTATGAAAATAAATAAAATATATAAAAGTTGTGGAAGAAAAGCTTCCTTTTTTATTTTTCTTGAGAAGGCGGTATAGAAAAAGAAATTGAAAATGAGACTATGAAATAAGAGCAAGTTGCAAAAAATGTGATGCATGGTGTTTCTGAAATATTCCTTCAGAAAGAATATGATTTTACTACGTTTTATTTTAGGAAGTAATATATTGAGGTTCTTTTAATTATTTTATTGTGAGTCTGTTTATCTTACCTCAATATTAATGTTGATTTGTTCTTGAACACGTTTCGATTGAATCCTAATCATCCTCAGCATCTTGCCCAGATTGGGATCCAATCGAAACTTGATCAAGAACATCTTCTTCCTTCCAAGTATTATTAGGCCAAGGCCTGTTATGATCCTATAGAAAATTTTCCCTCCAGCGTTTCATAGGACGGCCCAGAGATCTTCATCCTCTTGGTATATAATTATAAACAGCTTTGGGGATCCAATTTGAACTCATTCTTTCTAGAAGGTGTTTCCAATTTAGTTGGTACTGTTTAATATATTTCAAAATTGGTGTACTCTTCAATTCTTTTAAGATATTGGTGTTCCTTTTCTGATCCCATCTGGTGTAACCCGCTGTTCTGCGCATGAATTTCATTTCACAAGCCGTTATCTGCTTTCATGTTGTCTTTTTAGTGTCCATACTTCACTACCATAGGTCAACACTAGTCTAGCCAAAGTGTTATATAAACGTAATCTGGTGTTTTTTTGTACAAGGGATGGTTTCATAACTTGATTAATAATTCCCAAACTTTTATTATAACTAGTAATTTTTTCAGGGATATCCTTTTCATCCCAAATAGAGAGATAATATCCAAGATATTTAAAGTGATTAGATCTCTCTAAAATTTTATTCTGGAGACAGATTTTACTTTGTATGGGGTCCTTCCCATGAAATGCCATAATTTTAGTTTTGTTAATTGATATTTCCATATTAAATTTGGCAGCTATTTTTTGTAAATTATAAATTGATCATATTATTATAGTTTGTTATTAGAGGGATAAATGAAAGTAGGTTAATTTCTAACCCTATTCATGACCCTAGTCAAGAATTTGATGAAATTGTAATAAAGAGGCCACTAATTAGTGTGCAAATCATTTTCGGAAAGTGCCAGAAGAGCTAAATCGTCTGCAAAAAGAATAGCATCGAGTTTGAGGTTCCTATTGATGGGTATATATCCTCGTTGTGTTTTCCTCCATTTGTTTATTAATTTATTCATATATATATAATGAAAAGCACCGGTGAAATTCCACATCCCTGTCTTACTCCAGTGTTGATCTTTTCCCAAGAAGATAATTTGCCATCTTGTTTAACATAACATTAATATGAGGTAAGATAAACAGATTCAAAATAAAATAATTAAAAGAACCTCAAAATATTACTTCCTAAAATAAAACATAGTATCATCATATTCTTTCTGAAGGAATATTTCAAAAGCACCATGCATCACATTTTTTGCAACTTCTCAGCATCTTGTCCAGATTGGGATCCAATCAAAACATGTTCAAGAACAAAACAAGCCAAAGGTCCTGAGTTCATGTCTCGGTCTAGGCAAAAAATTTTCTCTTCAAATATAATTTATCCTTCAGTGAGAAGTGTTAAATCAATAATAAAAACATTATTTCATACTATTGATGCAAATTTGTGAAGTGTCAATATATATTTTTTAGCTGAGTGCTTTTTTTTAGAAACAATATAGAGAAAATTATCTATTTTTGGAGAAAAGAGAGAGAGAGAGAGAATCTACTTCTGAATGAAATATCAAATAAATACCAAAAACATAAGGACATGTCATGGGAATGTATAGACCTAATTCCCTTGTGTTAATTTTACATAATAACCATAAACAAATAACTAGTCACTATGTCACAGAAAACAAACCAATTAGTCATATAGAATGCAAAATTCTTATCATGCACATCTGGGGGATGTAGAGAGGACTAGCATGTAAATTTTGATAAAGGACCCATGTCTGAAAATGTACCATAATGAAGCCACGAATCAAAATCACAAATCTCTTACTTCACAGTAAACAATGCAGATTAACAATCTTATATACCTTTCCTGCAATAAGTACTGATAAAGTTCTTAAAAATGTGGCCTGAACATGAAGAAATATGGTTGTACTAGCATACTTTTTACTTATTCATCAAACATTTAGGAAATGCAGACAACTTCTCGATTTATAAACCTACATGAAGCAGGAGATTTAATTTGATCCTATTACTGTATCCACTACAAGTCTTGTCCAGAGGCTAAAAGTGGCAGCCCCACTACTGGACTACCTAATGATAAGGCAAGTAACCTATCTTAGGGAAAACTGCATTACTTTCAAGCCTCAGAAAAGCAGTATAAGGATAACCCAATGGACATTGACGATCAGGAAGACTGCTAGATGGGACTGAAAACAGGTCTACAAAGGCCTAATTTGTGATGGATGATGATTATGATGATTGTAGCCAAACTTGGGCACCTGATCAAAATGTTAACTGTTAAGTATCTTCTACAATCCCTATAACTTAAAAGACAAGAAAGTATTCGTAACTTAATTATGGGAAATAACATTACGAGGTTCTTCAATTAATGAATGAGTTGATTCTTATCTTACCTCACATTTCATATTTTTCTAACATGGGAACTGCAGTTTTCAAGAGACATTATTCTCATCCTCAACGGATATCACGAATCTTCATCTATAAAGTTGCCATCTGGTGTTGATTTGATGATCAAGTCCTGTTCGCAGGGAATTTCAAAATTCATGGATTTAAATTTGTTCTTCTGAATATATATCTTTTCCCAAACGGTCAATTCCAAAGATTTTTTCCAAATGTTTTAAAAGTTTAGCCTCTTTTTCAATTTTATGACTCTACAGAACAATGAACTGCAATAGCTGATTTTTCAATTTCACTATTTTTAATATTTCTAAACTGTTCTTTTGTGTGAGTGTCTACATTTTTTTTGTTTTGTTTTTCCTATGTATATTAGTCTTAACAACTAATTTGATAAATTCCAGATTTTTTACTGTCTGGGAAAAGATATTCAGAAGAACAAATTTAGAATCATGAATTTTGAAATTCTTGGCAAATGGGACTTCATCTCAAGGTTCATCAAATTAACACCAGATGGCAACTTTGTAGATGAAGATTCAAACAAAAATCTGGTAGTTGTGGCGTCGGCTGGGGATGAGAGGTATGCTTCTTGGAAACTGCAGTTCTCGTGTTAGAAAAACATGAAATACGAGGTAAGGTAAGAATTTATTCACTCATTAACAAGGAAGTATATTAATCATATATAACAAACAATTTATGAAATATAATTATTTTATATTTATAAATTTATAATTCAATGATAACCTCAAGTAGTGTTTAGTACAAGTTAATTATTTCTGAACTAAAACACTTCAAATTTATTATGCATTTTCTCGAATACATTAACCAACATCTATTTTGTTTATTATATGATTAAATAAAATTAAAAAAATTTAGAACTTGTACTTATTTTGGTTAATAAAAAGTGAGGTTAATTTCATTATCCTTTGTAAAGTACTTATATCTAGTAATATATATCCCTTTAAAAAAATTGCATTACATCATACCTGCCGAACTTCCAGATTTTTATCTAGTAAATGTGGTAAATATGAACATATTTTTGGTCATGTTACAATAAGACTTATGGCATCCAAAGGAGAATAAATAACATTAAATTGCTATATCCTTTTCTCTATAAGTAGAAATATTCAGAAACCCATTTTCTAAAATAATGAGAAAATGATATATGCACACACCAGTTTATTGCATCTATGGGTACAACATTTTTAAGTTGAAAGATACAGACGATGATAATCATTAGCACCAAAGGCAGCATTACACTTTGGACACTTGCGTTGTCTAGTTTCATACCTTGTACGCAGACAATCCCAACAAAATACATGGAAACATTTACTCAAAACAGCATCTTTACGTTTTACTTTACATGATGGGCATGTCAACGTTTCTTTGTACTCACGAATTTCTTCCATCATTACTTCATCTAAGGTTCCTGCCATTTCTATCTTCTTCATCCTTTCTGCCTTACGACGTAGCTGTGCAATTTCTTCCTGTAAACATTAACAACTCCATAAATTACTAAATTTATCATGTCATACAATAATTACAGTAAATTGTCAATTATCTGCAGGTGGATTTTCTGCTTTGCGGATCAATTATGGTCTCTCATGCCCATACTGCACATTCCTCTTTCAAACAGTGGATGATGAAATGGAGAGTAATTATATTTAAATAGGCAGTGAATGCCTAAAAGTACATTTCATATTCACTGGTTTCTGTTAGTGCCGAATAATAACTGAAAGCAATCTTGAAGAAGGCAACAATACATGAAATCTGAGATTAATTTACAATGTGTAAGACACTATGATCTGTGATATATAGAAAACAAAGATGAAATAATTTGATGTTCTTATTATTAATTTCATATATCTCAATGATGGATAAATCATATTTGAAGAGAAAAATTATACGCTCAGACCGGGACTTGAACCCGGGACCCTTGGTTTTCTAGTCCAAGTGCTCTACCATTTGAGCTACCTGAGCAAGTACTGATCTAAACGCAAAATTTTTCTCTATATATGTTGTAATTCCCGCCCACCAAATGCTTTGAAGCCTTTGCTTCTATCTTTGCAAATGACAGCTCCTATATTAAGAAGACATATTTGGGAATTATACATTACATTATAAATGCCAGTACGGCTTTTTTCAATGTTCTTATTATTAATTTCATACATCTCACTGATGGATAAATCATATTTGAAGAGAAAAATTATACGCTCAGACCGGGACTTGCTCACGTAGCTCAAATGGTAGAGCACTTGGACTAAAAAACCAAGGGTCCCGGGTTCAAGTCCCGGTCTGAGCGTATAATTTTTCTCTTCAAACATGATGAAATAATTCCTTTTCCTAGCAGTTCTGATTTACCTAGGGGTTTGTTAAAGTGGAAAGTTATAAAAATATCTCCTATGCAGAAATGGACAAAGCCATGTTATGGTTTTCAGCATAAAAGAGGGGCACAAGTATTTGGCTCAATAGGCACCAAACAGGTCTAGTTTTCTTCAAAATCTTGGAACTGAGCAAGACTTCAATGCATCCTCCAGCTGGGTAATACGATTTAATCTGGATCATGGTATACCAGAGTCAGGAGATTACCATAAGAAAATTAACTCAGGATAACAAGGCTATATTTTACGAGGGCGGATCGGAAAGTAACGCACAATAATTTTTTTAAAAAGTTTAATAGTAAAAAAAAGGAAAAAAATCACAAATGAACTTACATCTTTTACCTACTTTTCGACATAGTCACCAACTTTCTCAACACATTTTTCCCATCGTGTTACCAGTTTCAATATGCCTTGTTCATAGAAGTCCGTTTGGTTGGAGTGTAGCCATCTGCGCACTGCTGATTTCACTTCCACATCTGTCTCAAAGCGTTTGCCGGCCAGGAATTTCTTCATGGGACCAAACAGATGAAAGTCCGATGGTGCAATATCCGGACTGTATGGTGGATGCTGGAGCACCTCCCAACCAAATTCGGCGATTTTCTGACGAACGACAGCAGCAACATGGGGGCGAGCATTGTCATGAAGAAGTTTAACGTTAATGTTGTGACGTTTGTCACGAATGGCACGACGCAACTTCACCAAAGTTTTAATGTAGGCCGCAGCATTCACAGTGGTCCCGTGTTCAGCAAAGTCCACCAATAAAACACCATGCATATCCCAGAACACTGTCACAAGCACTTTCCTGGCAGATTGAGTCACTTTGAATTTTTTCTTTACTGGGGAACCAGCATGTTTCCACTCCATTGATGCCTGCTTTGTTTCGGGTGTGTAGTGGTACGCCCACGACTCATCACCTGTGACGATTCCTTCCAGAAAGTCATGTCCTTGTGCGGTGTACCGCGTTAAGTGGTCCAAGCTTGCCATCATTCGCTGGCCCTTGTGGTCGTCTGTCAGGTTCTTAGGCACCCAGCAAGCACTAACTTTACGGAATTTCAAATTTTCATGAACAATATTGTACACCGCACCATAGGAAATGTTGAACTTCTGCGATAAGGCTCGCAGTTGCACACGCCGGTCGTTCAGAATTGCCGCCTCAATGCCTCTGACATTCTGCGGGATTGCTGCTGTTGTCGGCCGGCCGGAGCGTGGCGAATCACTAAGGTTCACGCGTCCCTCTTGGAAGAATGTGCACTACCTGGAGACATTGCTATGGTCCATACAATCATCCCCATACACGCCACGCATGTCCCTGTGAATTTCACTGGGTTTATGCCCTTTGGCCCACAAAAATCGAACAACACTTCTCTGTTCCTCACAGGTGGACGACTGTAGCATGCGCGCCATCTTTGTTGCATAGTTCAAGCTTCTCTCGCAAGAGGTGCACCTGAGAAAAAAATACCATATGTAGTGAAAACTTCAAACTATATCTCTGTGAAATTTCAACATTCTAGCTGCAATACCAAGGCAGAAAAAAATTATTGTGCGTTACTTTCCGATCCGCCCTCGTATAATGATTTTCAGGAGTTTGATGCATGAGAAAATTTAGAGTTGGAACAAATAAACAATACAGATGAAATGGTGTTTTTGGAAGTGTCTACCGATAAAGGTTTTAGTTTTCAAGGCGCAGAGTAGTGTGCTCCCTGTTATAAATCAAGTATTGTGCTAAAAGTACAAGATCATGAAGTTAAGCTTAATGTAACATATAGTAAGCAAGTAATATCCTCAACGTGTCCAACTCGGAGTCGGGTCAAGGTTTGAGATGAGACCCCTATATTTATAGAGGTTTGTGAATGACAAGGATCTTCCAACCACACCTGACACACCATCACAGGGGAAAGTAAGGAGAAATTGTGGAATGATATTTGTAGTAAGAGAAAACAGGAGAAACTCCAACAAAAAATTCCACAAACTCTGTTTTGTCCCCACGAAATCCACATGGAGTGACCGAGATATCAGTTTCTTGTATCACGGAGCCCCAGAACAAATAGTAGGCATATGTAGCATAATTATACAAATTAATCACATTTGTGGTAAGAGAAAACAGGAGAAACTCCAACAAAAAATTCCTCAAACTCTGTCTTGTCCCCACGAAATCCACATGGAGTGACCGAGATATCAGTTTCTTGTATCACGGAGCCCCAGAACAAATAGTAGGCATATGTAGCATAATTATACAAATTAATCACATTTGTGGTAAGAGAAAACAGGAGAAACTCCAACAAAAAATTCCCCAAACTCTGTCTTGTCCCCACGAAATCCACATGGAGTGACCGAGATATCAGTTTTTTGTATCACGGAGCCCCAGAACAAATAGTAGGCATATGTAGCATTAATTATACAAATTAATCTAATTTTAATTATATAATCCATATTCTTAACTGGTTAACCATCATGGATGGAGATTTTACCCAAAGCAAAAATGTCTGCAGTAGGTTACTGATGAGGAATCTCTGCGACATGTTCACTTAAATTTATTACTTCTGACAATTTACTTTTTTAAATCTACCTATACTATTAAAAGATAATAATCTTAATAAATGAGTTGGAGAAAATGTTTTAACATCTCACCTCACAAAGTTGCATGTCTTCACGATACCGGTTTCAGAAGTATAGTATTATTTCCATCTTCAGTCAAATTCCAACTGTTGAAATTTCACCGTTAACATCATCTTCTGAACTGCCATCTGGTGTAGATTTTATGAACTTGGAGATTAAATTATTCTCGTTGGGGATATCGAAATGCATTGCTTTATATTTATTCTACTGAATGTATATCTTTTCCCAAATTGTTAATTCCAAAGGTTTCTCCAAATGTTTCAAAGTTTGGTGTCTTTTCCGATTTTATGATTTTCTAGCAAACTATGAGCTGCAATTGCCGATTTTTCAATTTCACAATTTTTAATATTTCTAAGATGTTATTTTGTACGAATTTCTAAATTTCTTTTAGTTTTTCCTATATATACTTTATTGCAGTCATTGCAACTGATTTCGTAAATTCCAGATTTTTTACTATCTGGGACATTAACTTTCTTATTAGATAATCTACTAGTAACCAATAAGAAAGTTAATGTCCCAGATAGTAAAAAATCTGGAATTTACGAAATCAGTTTGGGAAAAGATATACATTCAGAAGAATAAATATAAAGCAATGAATATATTAAATTTGGGAATTTTTAACATTATGAGGTTCAATTAATAATAATTAAATGAATCGTGATTTTTTCTTACCTCATACATCTATGTTTCTTTAAACACAGCACTGCAGTATCGGCGACACTTTGTCGTGAAAACAGCTGACGATGACGACAAAGTGTCGCCGATACTGCAGTGCTGTGTTTAAAGAAACATAGATGTATGAGGTAAGAAAAAATCACGATTCACTTAATTATTATAAAGCAATGAATTTCGATATCCCCAACGAAAATAATTTAATCTCCAAGTTCATAAAATCTACACCAGATGGCAGTTCAGAAGATGATGTTAACAACGAAATTTCAACAGTTGGAATTTGACTGAAGATGGAAGTAATACTATACTTCTGAAACCGGTATCGTGAAGACATGCAACTTTGTGAGGTGAGATGTTAAAACATTTTCTCCAACTCATTTATTATAAATACCTCAGTGTTTCCTCCCACTGTAAATTTAATTAAAAGATAATAATCTTACCTTTACAAGAGGACTATTAAACAGTGCTCACTAGATGCCCTACCCTCCTATTCAACCCACGTCGGACAAGCTGATAAGGTAAGACACTCCTACTTAGTTGTGAGTGCACCTGAATGTGAATATGTTGAGTAAACAACTAATGATGGCTTCAGCTTCAACTCCAACTGAATTAACAAAACAGATCTTCAACAGTGAATGGGACAATATTTTTTTGTTTTGTTTTGTTCTGAAAGGTCTAACAATGTTTATTTTCCCATTCACTGTTCAAGATCTGTTGTATCGATTCAGTTTAAGCCAAAGCCATCACTCGTGCACTCGCAACACATCTGTTGTAGTATCTTACCTTGTCCGACATAAGGTTGAATAGGGTGGGCATCTTTTCACATCTAGTGAGCACTATTTAACAGCCCTGCTCTATAAATTATGTCAAGTATGGTAAATCTCAAAACAAGGAATGAAACAAAAGGGCACAACTCAACCAACAAATATTATTCAAAATTCCTTCTGAACACATTTTTTTTTGCACAACACAGGTGTGCATATATATACACACTTTTTTTTCTCTCTCTTTTGCCAGTATTTTTTTTAAAGAAAATGTCTTTCTGTCTTTTGGAGTGATGAAGGTTTGGATGATTTTTTACCCTCTGTATGAGGGGGGTTAAACACATGGTGTTCCTATATAAAGTCTTCTTGTTGTAAAAGCTGCTAGATGATGAGAACAAAAAGTTCATAGCCTTGATGCAAGGAAATTCATATAAAAGGAGAGAAATAATATATGTTTGTATTGGAAACCTAGTAGCTCAGTGATTTAGAGTGCTGGTGTACAGAACCCGATTCAGGCGTATATTTTTCTTATTTTTAACTTTTACAGGAATTAATCACTATGAGGTTTAATTTATGATAAAATCAAATGTTTCCTACCTCTCCTCATATAAATCATCTAAGTAGATCGCGATTTTGAGACTATAATGGTCTCATCTTCAGTACTATCTTGGCGACTGATGTTATGTCAATCGGAAGAAACACTTCTTCTTACCTCTGTTGGTGGACCGATGAACCTCTGGATCATGTTAGGATATGCGAGAATTTCGAAGTTCATAAGTTTTCCTTTGTTTTTTCTGAATGTGGGTTTTTTCCCAAACTGTGAGTTCCTTTTGTTTACCTATTTATTCAATTAAACTGGCTTTTGATTCAATTAAATGTTTATCAGACCAAGCATGAGCAGCTACTGCTGACTTTTCTACTTCTCCATTTTTGACATTTCTAAGATGTTCTTTCACCCTTGTTCTCAAATTTCTTTTTGTTTTTCCATTATAAATTTTGTCACAATCCCTGCATTTGATCTGATAAATTCCTGATTTGTTTTCTTCTTCAATTCTTTCATTTTTATTGGTTTCAGGCGTATATTTTTCTCTTCAAATAAAATTCTTTCAATGAGAATGATAATTTTAATATGTTAAATAATTTCTAATATCACTTTGTCAACTATAGTGAAACAAAAGTGCTAACTCTTCACATTAAAAAGGTTAATATTTTGACATCCTTTGATACATATATATCTAATTTTTTAACAAAATGTGATTTAGCATCTTATTGCCCTAAGTACTTCATTTATACATCACAACTCCTCTTTGTCCTGATGGTAAACATTACAAATTTCAGATTCTGTCAGATATCAAATAAAGCTGGAGATTTAGGATATTTAAATCTATCGGAAACTCTTCTTCCGATCGACATAACATCAGTCGCCAAAATAGTACTGAAGATGAGACCGTTATGGTCTCGAAATCGCGATCTACTTAGAAGATTTGTATGAGGAGAGGTAAGAAACATTTGATTTTACCATTATAGTTTACTATCAGAATATAGAAGAAGCTTCTAACT
Source organism: Diploptera punctata (assembly GCA_030220185.1). Taxonomy (NCBI): domain Eukaryota; kingdom Metazoa; phylum Arthropoda; class Insecta; order Blattodea; family Blaberidae; genus Diploptera; species Diploptera punctata. Next base: position 2,343,148 of record JASPKZ010010240.1, read on the forward strand.
GTGTATTATGAATGGAACATGATAACTGGATCGTTCAAAGTACAAGCAGACGAAGACTAGACACTGTGCTAGGCCCATTTCTTGAAAAAACTAATGTTAAATATTTCACCATGTTCATAGTTGATTAAATCTTACTATAATTGCAATGAGAGTTTTGAAATAATCCCTAGAATTAATTGCAGAATAATAACTTATAACATCTTGTTTCTCCAAATATGACACACTGGACTTGATCTACTTTGCTCTGAAGCAATCAAATTTAATGTTCATATTTGAAGAGAAAAAATATACGCTCAGACTGGGGCTTGAACCCAGGACCTTTGGCTTTCTAGGCCAAAACTCCTGAGCTACCTGAGTAAGTTCCAATCTAAACACAAATCTTTCTCTTATATACGCTGTTAATTACTGCACACCAAATGCTATGAAACCTTTTACTTCTATCTTACAAATTGCGGCTTCTTTATTAAGAAGACATATATTTGGGAATTTTACATTACATTATGAAGCCAGTACGGCTTCTTTCGATGTATTTATTATTCATTTCATATATCTCAATAATGGATAATTATATTTGAAGAGAAAAATTATATGCTCATACTAGGGCATGAACCCAGGACCTTTGGCCAATTCAAATATCTTCATGCAATATAAACAGAAATCATCCAAACGAAATGGGAGGTTGAACTCCCATCTTTCTAGGCAATCAGCTTGAGTCGTTCACCGGGATGTCGCCCTAGCGTGATGACCACCTTTATCCCCAGAACATGCTGTGTCTGATACTCATTTCCATTACGAGTTAAGTTGACCCAGAGCCAGGATACCGCCAGAAGGTGTGGTCCAGCTAAATATCCTGACCCCATCGAGGCTCGAACCCACGACACTCTGGTTTGTAGCGTGATTCATCAAACAACTACGCTATGTTGTAAGCCATAAAAATTGTTTCAAATCATGAACATGATATTTTATTGACGATTTTATTATTAATTTAACAATTTTTCTCTTCAAATATATGATATTTTATATTGGGCCAGATATAATTAAAAAGCTAATTAAAATGGAAATACAGCGAACATCTTGATTTCTTGAGCCACAAATAAGATCTGCTTGTCTCATTTATGTGCTGGTATGTACATTTATAAATTATAAAGAACCTGTGCATGTAAATGTATGTAAAAAGTTTAGAAAATGGTAGCTTCATAATATTATTTTTGTGTCATCAGTTTTATATTTTGTTATTTTGATTTTATATTTTCTTCATATAATTCCTTGTTCTACTAATAATATTTCATAATATAAAATATGATAAAACTATTATTCTACCAGTTATACTATATGGATGCGAAACATGGTCTCTTACTTTAAGGGAGGAAAGAAGATTACGAGTATTTGAGAATAAAGTTCTTAGGAAAATTTTTGGACCAAAGAGAGATGAATAGACAGGTGAATGGAGAAGACTAATAACAGTGAACTACATGGTCTATAGGAAGCCAGATATAATAAGAACAGTTAAGTCTCATAGACTGCGATGGGCAGGACATGTTGCACATATGGGGAATGAAAGACATGCATGGAAGCTTCTTGTAGGAGAGTGCCCAGTTGGTAGACCAAGAATGAGATGGGAGAATAAAATTAACTACAATTTGAGGGAAGTGGATTATACAGGGAATGATTGGAAAACATTAGCTCAGGATAGGGGTGTATGGAGAGCTTATGTCTACATGGCCATGAACCTACGGGTTTAATAATGCCAGTGAATTAGTTTAATATAAAATATGATATATATGAAAAGTTTGTTAAGTAGAGTGTGAAAATAGTGCCACATATTTGAACAAGTTTCTTGGAATAATATTAGAGACAAAACAGAATCAATAGATGAATAATTTTTTCACTGTATCACTGGCGTGTTCCATTTAAATATCATCAAATTTATATTTGAAGAGAAAAATTGTTCGCCTAGACCGAGACTCGAACCCGGGAAAAAAAAAAATTTCTCTTCAAATATAATTTATCTTTCATTGAGAAATGTTAAATTAATAATAAAAACATCATCATCAGATTTACCTATTGGTCTCCCTCAGTGCTAAACCATTGAGCTAATCAAATCCAAGATCAAGACCTACCAGGGCCCATCCAATCATCATCATAAAAATACACCTTCACAAAGCTGGACACATTGGTCTAGGGACACACACCACCTATGCTAGTATGCCAGATATTTTTGTATAACATGGTAAAGATTGATTTCACTTTGTAGAAGTTGGATGATTACAAATAAAAATGTAGATACTGATATATCATACAAATACATTATAAAAAGATCACAAATACCTGAAGTCTTTTTGTTTTGTAAGCCTCTGCTTCTAAAGCACTTGTCTTTTCTGCCACAACTTGTTGTGCCTCCTTCATCTGAGCATGGTATTTTTCTACGAAACAAACACATTCCAACATTACATGCTAAATTATTGGTACAATTTTATCTTTTATAACACCTTGAAATTAAACATCTTAATCACAGACACAAGTAATTATTTTAAATAAATAATTATTTTAAATTTGTATTAAAACCTCAAACTCTATGTGTACAGTAATACTTATTCAACAAGACACTTAACATTTAGGTCATTAGTATAGCTGAAATTTTTATGAAATTACATTTTTGTCCCTTTTCATACGTAATTTGGTAAAATAAGAAATCAATGAATTACTTCAATAGGGCTCTTATACTCAAGTTTGAAGTAATATTTTTCTCAATACCACACATATCTTACATAATTATAATTAAAATAACCTCAAAATATCACTTCCTAAAATAAAATATTAATTATATATTTATATATTATACATCATGTCTGAAGAAGGTACAGTGTACCGAAACAGCTGTCACTGAATTATATAATAAATATGAAAATCAAATAAAGCTACATTTTATTTTTATTTAATTAATAAATATGGATTTTCATCAAGTAAACACCAACTTAATTAAATTAATATTAAGAAGCTAAAGCTGTTACTATGATTGAAATAAGTATATTAAAGTACACTACTAAATTATTGTAATCAAATGGTAAAGAGAAAAATTTATGCCTGAACCGGGAATCGAACCCCGAACCTTCAGCTTTCCGTGCTGATGCTCTAACCATTGAGCTAATCCAGGCTTCCTTCCCATCCAAGCATAAATCCTTCCTTTACCTTACTGTCTTGGTCCCACATTCAAATGCTATGAATCATCATTCACAAATACACAATGAATGGCTTCTACCTGAAGAAGACATGAAGGGACTCCACATAGCTATAGCATTATTTATTAAGACAGTAAGGTAAAGGAAGGATTTATGCTTGGATGGGAAGGAAGCCTGGATTAGCTCAATGGTTAGAGCATCAGCACGGAAAGCTGAAGGTTCGGGGTTCGATTCCCGGTTCAGGCATAAATTTTTCTCTTTACCATTTGATTACAATAATTTAGTAGTGTACCAACTTAATTGATTATTTATTGATCAATAACATATTCACTATAAACTGTAAACTGGTATTATATCGAATGCATGATAAAACAAATCAGATGCTCTACGAAATCTCAATTATAACATGTCTCAAGTACACTTTATGCAAAAAATAAACTACCGAAAAAAAATCTCTTTCTTTGATGCAGATGCAACAGGATTCTATACGAAGTGAGTTTTTAAAATATATGGTCAAGCAATGATAGCTGCAAACATCCCTTGGAGTAAAATTCAATTGCTGAAGTATCAGACTTTCCTGAAGAAATATTGCCATCATCTGATGAGTCTATTCTTCGAAAGGCAGAATTTTCTGTGAGGAAGAGGTAGAAGCCAATAGGAAAAAAAAAAATAAAAAAAATAATAATTCTTATGTATGGATTTATGTGGATGAGTCAGATGTCACAGGGCATAATGTAGCAATTTTAATATTCGGGAAAGCTACGTTCAGATGGTCCACCTAATCTGTGTCTCATTGTAAGTAAAGCACTAGAACTCATAAATCACTCTTGTTACTCAATTTATCAACAATGGTCACAAGGTGTTTTGGCTTGAAGGTGTTCAAGAAAAATGTGTACTCATTTTGTACACAAACAGTGAATCATTCATGTTAAAAGCTGCCATTGCACTTGGGATTGTTTAACCTTCACTTGCTTCATTCCATCTGCATGGTTCATGCTCTTCAGGGTGTAGGGGAAGATGTGAGAGCCAATTCTCTCGATATCAGTCACCTTGTTCCTTCAATAGAAAAGTTTTTTTTTTGGAAGGTGCCATGAGTGCAAGCTTAATTGATGGAGTACTTGGATGTGGGTTGTTCATTTCCAAGTAGTTAAATCTGTTGATGATTCATTCCCATCAAAATCTTCTATGTCAGTTGGAACTGCTCAGAACCTATTTAAGGAACTTAGTTTGTGACATGGCACATATTGACTGCAATTTTAGCTAGATCGTTCTAACTAACCATTTTCCAATTAGAAGCTACTGGTTGTCTGGTTCTAGAATCTATGGATATCATTCAGGACACAAAGGAGATCCTGCATGATGCACAGAGATTAGGATGATGTATTATAAATATGAATGTTTTGTATGGTGTTGGATAGAAATCCTAGTTACAACTGCTTGGCAGTATTGCAGATTCTCAGCAGCAAAACATGGAACCCTCCTGAGGACATCTTTTCTAACCACATCATCCTGCTGAAGTATGAACCAATTATTTCATGTGATATAGAGCAATAATTTTCTGTATACAAGAACAGTTTTTTCCAATTGTTGACAACTTTTGCATCTGCAAACTGCACACTTGGAAATGTAACTTGTCCAAAATATAAATAATTGTTAAAGTGCAAGAAAATTGTTTGTAACTAGAAGGCTTATTACATTCTTCACTAACCATTCCAAGAGTTTAATATTTTGGTTAAATACGTAATTTATTTTTATTTTAATAAACTTGCCCAAATAGGGTCTGCCAAAAGTGAACTTGATAATAGAGAAGGAAAAACAAACAAAAATATTAGATAATATACAGACAAAACATCAAATTTTGAATTTGTACAACAGATATAGAACAAGATACAATGCACTTCTTCTTCTAGTAGGTGACAACTTCAGTGAAGTTTTGACTTTCTCAACTATTTTTCTCCATTTAGATCTATTCTGGATAAAGACTGGCCAATTTTTAATTCCCATTTTTATTATATATTTTAGGATATCTTGCCATCTGATTTCTTAAGATGGAGATAAAGCCCTAGTTCATAGTTGCTTCAGGAATTACTCTGTAAGTAAATCATGAACAAAAATGGTGCCTGAGAATTATTTATCTTTGAAATAAGGGATAGTATATAGCCTTCTTCTCAAAGTTCTCTTTATCTGGTTATTCAAGGCTGGATTCAAAACATATTGTAGGGTTTGATATCTATATGTAGGATTTTCCTGGTGAAATTATAACTAATTTTGTTAATACAGAACTATACCCAATCACCAACTGTTAGATTAAAAACCATTGACGCATTTCAATAGCAAAAGCTGCCATTCTCAAGACTGAGTAATAACTAAATTAAAAACCTACTCTAACTTAAAGAAAAACATGCCATCCAAGTTTAATATTACGTCATGTCATGTGATATGCATTGATAGTTTGCCTGCTAATACCATCAACGCAATTGTCTTTTTTCCTTAACCAAAGAAAAGAGGATGCTGACAGGAATAAGTCTTTTGTCGTTATTCATAATTTTATTTTTATAATTCCAAACTTTCTAGAACATTAAGAAATTTATAATTATTGACTGATTTAATTAGCTTAAGATTACTCATGTCATTTACATAACCATGGTGACTATTTAACTCATGCCCCTAATGGGAGTCAATGACCAATCACGTTTCAATGATTTCTGTTTTACAACCAATCAGAGTCGTGTTTCACCAAATATTTATCAGTGTTATAATTACCATATTAAAGGAAGCTCCTCCTTACAATATTGTGTTCCTTTGGCAATAAATAGTATGATCTGGTTGCAGTGATAAACAAAAGAAGCAGTAGAAGCGTACCTATCGTTTCTCATTTGTTTTCAAACATCGCCGTTTACATTAAATATATAAATATTTTAAAAAACTATAGTTAAATAATGATTTGTGAGTAAACAGCTTGATTTTATTCGTTAAATAGTCCTAACAAATGCCACTCTTGATTTCCAAATTCTCTAGATAAATTCACTCCTCACTTCGTGAGTCGTGAATTTATCGATAATTTGGAAATCACTCGTGGCATTACTTATGAAAAATATGTTAGACGGTCAATGGTAGGCATATCGATTCTACTGAATCTAAAATGAGCCATTTGCTCGATGTTTTTATTATTAATTTCATACATCTCAATGATGGATAAATCATATTTGAAGAGAAAAATTATACGCTCAGACCGGGACCCTTGGTTTTCTAGTCCAAGTGCTCTACCATCTGAGCTACCTGAGCAAGTACCGATCTAAATGCAAATTTTTCTCTATATACGTTGTAATTCCCTCCAAATGCTTTGAAGCCTTTGCTTCTATCTTTGCAAATGGCGGCTTCTATATTAAGAAGACATATTTGGGAATTATACATTACATTATACTTTGCCAGTACGGCCTTTTTCGATGTTTTTATTATTAATTTCATACATCTCAATGATGGATAAATCATATTTGAAGAGAAAAGTTATACGTTCAGACCTGGACTTGAACCGGGGACCCTTGGTTTTCTAGTCCAAGTGCTCTATCATCTGAGCAAGTACCGATCTAAATGCAAATTTTTCTCTATATACGTCGTAATTCCCGCCAAATGCTTTGAAGCCTTTGCTTCTATCTTTGCAAATGGCGGCTTCTATATTAAGAAGACATATTTGGGAATTATACATTACATTATACTTTGCCAGTACGGCTTTTTTCAATGTTTTTATTATTAATTTCATACATCTCAATGATGGATAAATCATATTTGAAGAGAAAAATTATACGCTCAGACCGGGACCCTTGGTTTTCTAGTCCAAGTGCTCTACCATCTGAGCTACCTAGCAAGTACCGATCTAAATGCAAATTTTTCTCTATATACGTTGTAATTCCCTCCAAATGCTTTGAAGCCTTTGCTTCTATCTTTGCAAATGGCGGCTTCTATATTAAGAAGACATATTTGGGAATTATACATTACATTATACTTTGCCAGTATGGCCTTTTTCGATGTTTTTATTATTAATTTCATACATCTCAATGATGGATAAATCATATTTGAAGAGAAAAGTTATACGCTCAGACCAGGACTTGAACCCGGGACCCTTGGTTTTCTAGTCCAAGTGCTGTATCATTTGAGCTACCTGAGCAAGTACCGATCTAAATGCAAATTTTTCTCTATATATGTTGTAATTCCCGCCCACCAAATGCTTTGAAGCCTTTGCTTCTATCGTTGCAAATGGCGGCTTCTTTATTAAGAAGACATATTTGGGAATTATACATTACATTATACTTTGCCAGTACGGCTTTTTTCGATGTTTTTATTATTAATTTCATACATCTCAATGATGGATAAATCATATTTGAAGAGAAAAATTATACGCTCAGACCGGGACCCTTGGTTTTCTAGTCCAAGTGCTCTACCATCTGAGCTACCTGAGCAAGTACCGATCTAAATGCAAATTTTTCTCTATATATGTTGTAATTCCCGCCCACCAAATGCTTTGAAGCCTTTGCTTCTATCTTTGCAAATGGCGGCTTCTTTATTAAGAAGACATATTTGGGAATTATACATTACATTATACTTTGCCAGTACGGCTTTTTTCGATGTTTTTATTATTAATTTCATACATCTCAATGATGGATAAATCATATTTGAAGAGAAAAATTATATGCTCAGACCGGGACTTGAACCCGGGACCCTTGGTTTTCTAGTCCAAGTGCTCTACCATTTGAGCTACCTGAGCAAGTACCGATCTAAACGCAAATTTTTCTCTATATACGTCGTAATTCCCGCCAAATGCTTTGAAGCCTTTGCTTCTATCTTTGCAAATGGCGGCTTCTATATTAAGAAGACATATTTGGGAATTATACATTACATTATACTTTGCCAGTACGGCTTTTTTCGATGTTTTTATTATTAATTTCATACATCTCAATGATGGATAAATCATATGCTCCTTAAACCTACTGGAAATAGACTTTCTTGTTTTCCAATATATTTTTAATCACAATTTTGACAGCTAATTTCGTAAATACTTAATTTTTTATTGGTTCTGCTTTATCTATTGGATTTCCAAGAAGACTGTTTAAACTCGATCCCACTCTAAGATCCAATCCTTTAAATATTTTACTCAAACCGCTCATCAAGGAGGGAGCATAAGGAATAGTGACAAAAGTAGTCTTATTTAGTACAGTTCTTTATTAATGAAATCAGACATTGTAGGATTGATTATGAGAGTAGAATTGTTGGGTGTAATAACAATCATATTAATACGATGTGTCAGCTATCCTGTGAGCTGTTTTGATCCAAGAGTTGCAGCAAAAAGACTAGTGATATGCAAGGTTTCTTCGAAAGGGTAAGATCCCAAAACATGGACAAGAGTTTTTTCTCGTTGATGAAGTACCTACAATGGTTATTGTCCTGGGAACGGTTTGAATCATACACACATAAGCCTGGATTTTAATTGCATCTCTCCATCCAGGAGACGTTATATTGATCTTATTTCTAATTCAATGATTTGCTGAAGTACAATCTTTACATAGATCTTTCCTTTATGTGGAATATTACACCATTTTTCAAATTCTTGTTGCCTCAGCTGTTCTGTGGCTTTCACTGGAATTATTGGAGTATCTTCATGACATTTAGGGTTTGTAAACATGCTTAGATTTCTTTTGTCAAATCACATATATAATAAATTGATGTGGAAATTATCAAAATGTAGTAATTTCTTACAGGAATTTATGAACAATATGAGGTGGGTGATAAAAAATTCTACCTTAAGGAATTTATTTGTTTAACAAAGGCTTCCCATGTCATCCTGGAAACACCCTACCCTTTTTGATTTTCTGGGTGGGGTATACCATACAATCAGGGATGTCAATAGGTAACTGAAGAATTTCTTTATTTCTAGTTATTTATTTTACCTGATGGAGTTAAGACCATAAGGTCTTCTCTTCCACTTCACCAGGGTTGAATTATACATATAATAAGAATTATGATTGATACATAATAGATATAGACTACAAAATATAAATTTGACAAGGGTAAGAAAGAAAAATAGTAGTAGTAGTAGTAGTAGTAGTAATAATAATAATAATAATAATAATGATGATGATAACAAAAATAATAACCTATAATTAGATTAAGTAAATGGCTTGGTAAAGAAGTTTAAAATATGAAGAAACAAAAGTATACATGGAACAGGGTTATATATTATATTGTCTAAGGAAATATGTAGTGAGTTTCTTTTTAAATTGTTTTTGAGTCAGGCAGTCCTTGATATACAAGGGGAGGGAATTCCAGTCATGTGGCTGAAACAAGGAAGAATGAGGAATAGTCAGATGTTCGATGTAAAGGAATAGCTAGAGTTAAATTTTCTCTCGATCGTGTGTTTAAGTTATGGTAGGAGGATAGCGAATGAAAGCGAGTAGAAATATAAAGGGATGACAGCAGATTGCCCAGTACGTCTAGTTGTCATTGCATATACATGACAGTAGGACTCAATACGTTAAGTCTATTTAAAAAAACACATTAGCACCAGCAGTAAGTAGTAATAGTATAACATAGCTATAGTGTTTTGTAGCATTTTTTTACGTGATTACTACACTTTTGATGATACATAATTAATTTTGATTACAAATTACATAAAAATCGGGGCTTAAGTCATTAAGTGTCACAATTTGAAGTTTGGCATGAAAGGGTAGATGGCTCAGATGGCTTTATTTCACGTTGGAGATTCTTTCAAGAATCATATCCATGACATGGGATCTACAGCTTATTTTTCTTAAAAAGGAAGCCATACTCAGCATTTTTATGCCCTAAAATAAAACAAATACCTAGCTAGGTTTGAATGTGCAAACCTCAGAACTATATTATGTCCAGCCTAAAGAACCCACTCCAGGAAAACAAATGGACGGGAAATCCCCAAAGCATGTGATGCTGCAGTTACTGCGATTCGTTCATGGCGAAAGCACAGATCAGCAGAAATGAAAAAATAGATGTAATTGATTAATATAAATATATATTTGAAGTTATTTATGTTAACTGTAGTTGATCAGAATACAGTATACACCTATATGTTTCTTCAAAGGTTGGAGAGTAACTAAAAATTAGCATTTGTTTGAAACTGATCGATTCTTGAGAGGAAGTTGAATGTCAGTTACAAATATGGCAGCTATCACATAGTTTATATTCCATCCATAGTAATTCTGCCCGAAGGCAGGTCCTTCACTGCAATCATAGCATTTTCATGCTATGCTTGCAGCTTTACTAGGGAATTGTGTAGGTGTGGTAGCTTCCCGTTGCTTTCCACACCGGTGAAGGATGATGATGATGATAATGATGAGGATGATCATGACGATGATGGCCATATGATTTCGGGGACCGTTTGGCCTTAAAGTTTTCCTGACATTTGTCTTACAGGTGAGGAAAAACCCCGATAAAAACCTCACCCAGAAAAACTGCTCCGACCGGGGATCGAACCCGGGCCCGCTGCGTGACAAGGCAGCACGCTACCTCGAGACCACAGCGGTGAACGTTAGTTTATATTAAGTTAACTTTAAAGATTTAAATTAAATATGGCATTTAGTGCTTATTTAATAAACTTTAATAGACTGCCATCAATGTAAAAATACAGTGTGTGTGTGTGTGTATGTATGTATGTATGTATGTATGTATGTATGTATGTATGTATGTATGTATGTATGTATGTATGTATGTATGTATGTATGTATGGTATGTATGTATGTATGTATGTATGTATGTATGTATGTATGTATGTATGTATGTATGTATGTATGTATGTATGTATGTATGTATGTATGTATATATATATATATATATATATATATATATATAGTGAATATACCTCGTTGATGGATAAACATATATGTACATTATATTCAAAAAGAAAAATTATATGCCCAGACTGGGGTTTGAACCCAGGACCTTTGGATTTCTAGGCCAATGCTCTACCACTGAGCTACCTGAGAAACTCCAATCTAAACATAAATTTTTCTCTTATACACTGTTAATTCCTGATTGCCGAATGCTACGAGCATTTGCTCAATCGTGCAAATGGCGGCTTCTTGATTAAGAAGACATACTGTGAATTTAAACACTACACGTGTGTACATTATTTAATAATTATTCTCAGATTTTTAAAACATTTACCAGTGACTGTACTTTCACTAGGGACGTGTTAACGATGATGTGTGGTCTTACTTGCTGCAGCCAGGCACTCATTTGGTAAATGTAAGACTCGCATCTATGCTCCTATTACAAATTTCATTCGTCAGGATTCCTTGATATTGGTGTACAGCTATTTTAATGTAAATGTTTGATTTTAATTAATTTGTTTAATATTATAATTTAATACGTTTTCGACATACCATTGTGTTATTACAACCAGCAACATTAAAAATTGAAACAATTATTGTGCATTAATTTATAGATATGTAACAGCTGACTGAGATGCACTTCTACACATGCTGTGCATAGTAATACATTCGGAAGTTAAATGTCAAAGTGTGTTTCATAGGCTGGACAGACAATAGCTATTGCACCATCAGGGGAACTTACCGAGATGTAATTTGAGGTCTGCTGCTGACTGAGCACTTTCAATTGCTTTGCGTTTATGCATTTCCATTGCCTGTTGTCTAATGGCCAATTCTTTTTCAACAGTTGCTAAAGAGTTCTGCAAGATTCTTTCTTTTTCTTCCAACTTCCTGACCACTACATTAGTTGCCTCCACTTGTGTTGTTAACGTACCCACCTAAGAATAAGGTTATACACATAATAACACAAACCTCTTTCAATAAAATAAACAATGTTAAATTAGTAAATCCATGGGATAACACTTCTGAACAGCTAAGGGCACTAGCTAAGAGATGACAATATTAGAGAATCACATGGTTATCCTGTAAATTTTAAATTTGCGTTTTAGTATTACTAGAAATGTGATATTACTTTTCTGGAATAGAAGTTAGTCTTACATGACTACATTACTTTATTTTTTTGTGGTTATTCATTAGAACATAATGGTAATTTATGAACATACCTGTTCCTTCAATACGTCTTTCTCTTCCCTTGCTAGTTTGTGTAACTGATTAGACTTGATTCTTTCTGTCATCAGTTTGAAATTTGCATCATCTTTTTCACGAAGTTGTTGAATCAGTCTCGAATTCTGTTCTTGCATATCTTCAAAAGCTTGACCAGTAACTTCCATCTCATTCAGTAAAGCTTCTTCTTCCTATTAACATCACATCACTCTTGCATTAACAATGTTACACATATATATCTATTCCGAATTATATAATTAGTGTTGAATTGGCAATACATTTACCAATGCAATAACCAGATTGCAAAACAAATATTGCCATTTGATACTAAAGAGGACTGAAAAAAAAATCATCTCACACGTGCCTACAATACATTAACACACATTCAAAAAAATTAATTTAGGTACACTATACCTCATAAATTTTCTCATTTAATCATTCAAATTACTATCTAACTGTGTATACCTGGCTAGCCTTCTAGTAATGAATATGTGAACTTGAAAATCAAATCTAGCTCATCGAGGATTGCTAAATTCATAATTAGTTTTTTGTTACCTTAATTCCAAAACCTTATTAGCTTTTTTTTATGTATAAATATCCTCGACTCGCGTCCAATTCAGGATTGGGTCAAGTGATAAGATGAGGCACTTATATTTTAGAGGTCTGAACAACGAAGCTGGCCAACCATGCCTGACACACTGTCACAGGGACAGATGAATGAAATGGATCAGACGAGTATGGAGAAAAATGGTGGAATGAAATTTATGACAGGGAAAATGAGAGAAACTTGCCCAAGCTACATTTTGTCCACTACATGGAGCGACTGAGAATCAATCTTGAGACCCCCAGCAGTGAGAGGCATGTGCCGTAGAGACACCTTAGTTTTGTTTTGTTTATTTGCATATTTTGGATATTAACAACAATTAAAGAAAAAGGTTACTGCAAATAAAGAACAGAAAAACTTTAGATATAATTTTTCAAAATAATTTTGTTTAATTTGAATATTGTATTTATCTCTGTACAAGACATACCTCAAAATTACTATGATGAATTCTTCTAAAGAGTGCCACTACAATTTTTAAATAAAAATTCTCCTCTTTAAAATTGCCAATGTTACTTCATGGGTTAAATTTATTATGCATGGGAATATAATGGCAATTCCATTTTCAGTTTTGTTGGGCATATTTTAGTACTCCTGACTCTGATTCTGGCAATTTTAAGCGTTTCCACATTTTGTGCTTTTCTTTGTTTAGTAAATACAAAAGAACCTTCTGAAACTATAAAAGTCAAATAGTTATCAGAGCTTCAAAATGATGTTCTACTGATTTAATGCCATGTTCTTCAGAATATTTTATTATTTGGAGTTGCGGTGTAATTTAAAAAACAATTATCCTTTTCATAAACTTATAAAAGATAAATGTTGAATTACACAAATTTAATCAAAAACTGAAATCATTGATGTGAAGATACAAAAAAAAAAAGCATCATATCAATACCCAAACAGATATTGGAAAGAAAAAACAACTGAGAAAAATAATGGATTTCATAGAGATCTAGATCTACCTTAGTATATAGATGCCCACTAATTTAAAGGCCAATTTTGAAGAAAAAAAAGCTTAAAATTCATCGGAGAACATATTGTTTAAACAACTCACCTCATAGGATTCATGCAAGCATGCTATGAGGTGAGTTGTTTAAACAATATGTTCTCCGATGAATTTTAATGATTATACCTCATAATGTTTACTTCCCAACATAATTTAATATAAAAAAAAGCTTAATATGGTAAATTAGCAATAACATTTCAGAATCAAGGTTAACATTTTGTTCTTAATTTTCAAATTCCAGACAAGTAGATTAATTAGTTGTGAGCCCAATGACATTGGTGGTTAGATTTAAGCAGTCAAAATTTAGATGAGAACATAAACAAAGGATTCCACCGCATAACCAGGTAAGAAGAGTTATTTATGAGGTAAAATGTACTTTATCTCATCCATGTTATTTATTTCTTAATAGTTTTATTTCTTATTTTACATCAACACACACATTCATAACCCATATTTTTTTTTGTTCTCAATATAGCTACACATCATCCTATGTAATGTAAATGGTGCATAAACTGAAAAAAATAAATAAATTAAAGTAACTTGTGCAAACTGCAAAGCATAAAAAATGCAGTGGGTTGGCATTTGAAACACAAACACACATATAAGGATAAGATCAGTATAATGCTGTGTTTAAGAAAGGAAGAGTAGAATGACAAGTGTCAGTAGAAAGAGAGAGAGAACAGAAATGTGATATAATTAATTTTCTGTCATCCAATATAATAAAGTGAGATTTTATACAGATCTTGACAGAAATTATTTCAATAACTGGGCCAATACAATATCTTGAAAACATTTCACCACTGAATAACAATTTACAGCTGCTGAATGCATTTATTCAGCAGTTTTATAATTAAGATTATTTAATATTTTACGCTATGATTTACAATATGGGATGCACAGCTTTAACATCCCATCGAAAGGAATCCATATTCAGGATATTTTCACATCTGAAAAAGTATATTAATAGTTTAAATCTGGAAACTCCAGAACCAGGGACAAGTAAGTTTACTATACCACTAAATGAGTGTTTATAAACTTCAGCAACGAGTATTTTTTTCTGACAAAATGCGAGTTTTTAAAAATAAAATACTACTCTAAACCACATTTATTCTGGAAAGAAAATATGAAATTATTATCCTTTCTTTATTCCCAGTAGCTTAACTTTAGTCCCTAGATTTCAAGAAAGGCAGACAATTTGAATTACCTACTAAATTTTTCACATAGTACAACTATAATATAAATATGAAATTAATTACATTGCATAATTTAATACAACAATTATGTATAGACTTACTTACTATTAATAAAATATTATTTTATAAACCTCAATAACTGCTAACATTTTTTCTGGCCTTGGTAATTTGTACAGTCAAACCTCAACATAACGAATATCAGTATCATGGTATTATAGTGATGTTTTATAGTCCCAGAAAATTTTATATCTTAATAACATTTAATTTCAATATCACACAATACAGCAATGGACATTTTTAGAAATATCCTGTTATGACAATATATATTTTGATCAACGATTCTCATAATGCGGTGAAGGTAGCAGGTTAGTGACCAAAGATTCTAAAGAGGGATGAAATTGAAAAACAAGTTTTCCAAGTTGTTTTCTAGAGTGTGTAGAGAAGAGACTTTGATGATAGGATAACAGACAACAGTGCAAAAAAAAAATTAACTATCTATTTGGGCTATAATCTCTAAGAAATAAAAAGAAATTGAGGAAATGTGAGTGGTAAATTCAATTTCACAAGTGTGCACTGTGTATGTGTGTGTTTGTTGGTTGGTATCTAATGTCGAGCACTTGATAATGAAATCATTCGCTCTCTTGCACTCCAATATTTAGCAGAAAGGCTGGTCTCTTCTACAAATGTGTGTGTGTGTGTGTGTATATATATATAATTAATGTTTACACTGTATAAAGCCAGTGATCTCGGGTCCAAATCCCAGTTCAGGGATTAATTATTTTTTTCATGTCATATGTATATATATCCTAAATAAAGCATCTTTAGATTTTTTAAATAATAACTATTGTAATCTAATCTTAATATTGGATTTGTGTATAAAACATCCCAGAAACTTTTAAGATTTTAAAGGAAAAAATATACCCTGGAAAAATTGAAGATGTTAATTTTAGACAATATACGTAGCATATTAACACATTGGTGACCGACTGCTGTGCGTTCCATCCACCGCTGCTGGACCGGACATTTCTGTCAGTAGCGTGGACTTTTAAATTTTAAACCGCGCTAGCACAGTGTGATTTTTACATCAATATATTTACAGTCAATAACAATATTGCATAAGTAAATCTTTATTAGTGTTGTCATCAGACCTTCTAGTAGAAATTGAGGGTTTGATAGCGTTATAAACATTTCCCTTTATTTAAAGGCACATATATTTACAGGTTACATACGTATGTAGCGAGTTTCTTTTCTTGTGTTCACTAAAAACGTGGCAAGGTTTGGAAGGTTTTTTTTTCAGACACAGTTGGTGTTAATTTATGTTTCTATATGTCTCAGCCTTCTTGGTGGGTCTTGACATGGTGTCCTTTTCACTCTGTCTTCCCTCCTCTTTCCTGTCATCTGTTCCTAATTTTACGACTGCCAAACAAGAGGCTGTTTCAAGCAAAAAACTTCTGTTTGACATATTGTTGTTAGGATTTTGAAATTTATAGACCCAAAAAGCATTAGAGTGCACAATTCACAGGCCACAATACAACTTTCTTGCTTCATTTCACTGTTTTTCTAAGGATGGAGTAATATGATAGGTACTGGTCAGCCCTGTCTACACCCTTCACATACTTGTTATTTTGAAGTATTCAATAGGGCATTTTTACAACTTTACCCCTCCCATTCTCGTGTTGCCTGATGCAATGTGCTAACCATTCTTACGTCTCTTTTATCTTTCGATGTTTGTAGCAAGAGGTCCCCCTTACTTCAAAACACACATTCTCCTGGTTTGAGTTTATTTCCTGCTTCCACAAATGATTTTGGAAGCCCTCTGTTAATCTTTATTGCTTCAGAAACTCTAGTCTTTCTTTCGAGCAAATTTTTAGCTTTAGCCACACTTATAATAATTATTCTGGTACACATGATGCCACAGATATAAATTCGGCTCCAGAACGCAAAATAGTGTTTCTTCTAATTTTTCCCCTCTGCAACATATATTTACAGGTTACATACGTATCCCGTAATCGCCTAACTATCGGCACTAAAATTCCATATTTCACCAGCCATCTGTCTTAAAATTGTAAACAACTCTTTCTGTAAAGTTGGCAATTTCATAAAAGAGAAGAGAGGGGTACAAAAACAACTATAGTTTATTTCACAATGAGAAAAAACAAAATTGCACGCTCCTTCAAAAGCGAAGAGACTGGAAAACCATAGAAAACGTAAACACGGAAATCTCCGTGGCCCGTCGTCTAGCGCTGGCCATTTAAACACGGAGATCTCCGTGGCCCGTCACCAATGTGTTAATTATGGAGAAAAAAAAAACAATTATGACTAAGGCCTCAAAATGTCCCTACATAAGGTCCTATGATCTGCCAAAAAGTCCTTAATTTTAACAATTTATTTGATCTTTTTGATTGATCTTTAAAGCAAGTAATGGCTGTGAAAGAAATGTCTTCTTCCATTGATGATACTGATTCTTAGTGCAAGAGTCAAATGTAAATTGTCCAAAAATATATATAATCCTGATTATTTTGTCAAATGATGCCAAAAACAAAATTTTGTTTCTTTTCAAGAGAGGCAATGAATAAACTCTGATGATGGACAATAGTTTGAAAGGCATCAACAATTTAAAATCATAGTTGAGGATGTCTGAGTTACTCAGGTACTTTTGTACAATTTAATGTAATTCACTAAACACTCATAAACTTAATAAATTAATGAGTCATTTTAACATCTTACCTCATATTTCATGTTTTTCAAACACGGTAACTATAATGATGTTTTTATTATTAATTTAACATTTCTCAATGAAAGATAAATTAAATTTTTTTACGGTAACTATAGTTTTCAAATGATCTTGTCATTCATTTTCAACCGCCATTTGAAAACTATAGTTACCGTGTTTGAAAAACATGAAATATGAGGTAAGATGTTAAAATGACTCATTAATTTATTAATTAAGAACCTCATAATGTGTTTCCCAATTTTAACTTTGAACTCATAAACCTGCTATAACAACACAATCAATCAGGGTCAGAAATATTGTTATACTGAGTTTGACTGTAATTAAATTCAATACTCACGAGAATGTGAAATAGGTTATTGATAGTCAACAGCATAGGATCTACAAAATTAACTACAATTGCTATATTTGAATTTCTGAGTTGAAAACGAAAAAAAAAGAAAAACTCCACTGTCTTTGAAGAGCTATAAAACATGTATGCAACACTTATGATGGAGTTTCTTCCCTTTTCAACTCAGCGATTCATTTAACATTAGGAGGAAAGGAGTTTCTGTCAGCAATATATTCAATCTAACACCTAAACTTTTATAAATTAAATTATAAAATCAATAGTGATGAATCATTTTTAATTTGGTCTTTAGGAACCAAAGTTAGTCTGTCTGGAATAAATAAATTTTATATTGGAATTTGTTGATTTTCTACAATAATAGCACAAATACACACTCCAAGTGGTGAAAAATCATAAATAATTGATAAAAAAAATTGGATTTCTGATGATGACATACTTCTGCTAAATTTTTCTTTTTCCTGGCTCAAGTAAGATACTATGTTGAAACAATAGTTAATCTAATACAAGTTGTTCAAACTAATTCGTAATTACAGTGAAACCTGTTCAAAATGGAAGTAACATGATCTTGAATGCTTTTTTTATGGTTTGAACAGTTTTTTGTATTAATGAGGAAGTATTTTCTTCTAATTTAAAATTAATGTTGGAAAGTAAACATGATGAGGTAATATTCATTTAACATATGGTCAGAGTAATATTTAAATATCTCACCTCACAAATTCCATAATTTTCAAATACCAGGTTTCAAACAGAATCCCATCCATCTTCAGTCAAATCTCGGAGATTTGACTGAAGATGGATGGGATTCCATTTGAAACCTGGTATCATGAAAAACATAAAATTTGTGAGGTGAGATGTTTAAATATTGCTCTGACCATATGTTGAAAGTATTTTCTTGCTTATTTTTCCATAATTTTAGAGAAGAACAAAGGGAATCCACAGATCACTTTAAATATAAGGAGCAATCAAATGAAAACAGGTCACCATGAATGTACTGGAATTTGATTGCTGAATTGGCATCTGGTGGTGACTCAGGACAGCACGGTTACAACTTCCATTTACACAAGTCATTAGTTTACTGTGCTAGAAGTGAGGCCAGAGATACATGTTTATGTCCAACATCAGTAATGGAGACACAAAGAACAACACCAAGTTATAGAGTGATTTTTAACTGCTGAAGGAATAGGAGGACAAGAAATTGATCATTGAATGTCTGCTGTTTATGGCAAAAACAGCATGTCAGGTTTCTATGTACTGGAATGACACAAGGAATTTTGAGAGGGACATGAATCGCTGCATGATAATGCTTGTCCACGACAGGCTCATCATTCAATCACTCTGGCTATTATTCCGAGGCTGATGGTCTTATGCTGGAAAATCAATGGATCACTAAAAAACTTTACATGCCATTGTGACAGATCATCTTAATTACTGAAAATCTATATACAAATTGGTTCCTTATCAGCTGACAGAGGAACAAAAAACAAACAGAATGACTGCTTCAACAGGTTACTTGCAACAATACCAAGAGAAAGATAATGCATTTTTGTCCCATATTATCACTGGAGACAAATCATGATGTCCCCATTTATGAATCGGAGAGCAAATGACAGAGTTGACTATGGAAACATATGGGTTCTCCTCCACCAAGAAAGTCCAAAGCAATATCGACAAGTTCTGGTAAAATCATATTGGTATTATTATTCAATTGTAGAGGTCCTCTGCTTGTTGAATTTCTCGAGGATGGAACCACAATCGAAGCAGTGTTATGAAGAAACTTTACACAAAGATGAGCCATTAAGTCAAAATGCCCCTGAATGCTATTGAATGGCATTATCCTTCTACATAATAATGCCCATCCACATACTGCCAACTCTGTGAGAAATATGATGCAGATCTTTGGTTGGAAAACACTTCCAACACCCTCCCAACAACCTAGATCTCTCCCTGTGCAATTTTCACATTTCTTGAGAGTTTCATAGGAATTGTTTTGTATCTGATGAAGATGTATCTGACTGGGTAAAGAACTGGTTCAATAGACAGCATAATAAGCTTTTTCAAGAATAAGAGTTATAGGTTTGTCTCGAAGTGGGATAATGTATACACAGTTTTGGAGATTACTTCTAAAGTAATAAATGCATTGACATCTGACCTGTTTTCATTTGATTGCCTCTATTACTGATTTGGATGTACACATGCATCCACGACCTCACTTCCAGCACAATAAACTAACAACAGAGATTTAATCTGTTGCAAATTGCATCAGATGTCAATTCAGCAATCCAATTCTGCTATCAACTTGCCTGCCACAAGATATAAACACGGTGATCTGATTTATTTGACTGCTTATCATACATACATTATTTAACACTGTATACATAATGTCAAGGGACACGCCGTAGTGTAGTGGTTAAGGCAGCACACTACAAACCAGAAGGTCAAGGGTTCCAGCCCCGGTGGGGTCAGGATTTTAAAACTGACCCAAACCTTCTGGTGGCACCATGGCCCTGGGGTCGACTCAGCCTCAAACAGAAATGAGTACCAGATGCTTCTTCTAGGGTAAAGGCAGCAGTCACGCAAGGCTGACAACCTGGCTGACATCAAGTGGCGATTATCTAGAAAAAGTGGAAGCCTTAACCTCCTATTACTCCAAGGATCTCCTATGGCCTGTAGTGGGATCACTTTACTTTACATAATGTTAAACTAGTTTCATGTTGATGTAACACCTGGAAAAATGCAATGCAATAATAGGTATAGAAACAGTCATGTACTCTGAATGGGCATTAAAAAAAATTGTTTCCATAAATAATTGATTTTCTTCATTTCCTTCACTACTGCCCCCAATTGACTCACTCATTATGCAATTTTCATGTTTCAAAGTTTTGTAAATGTGATATTTCCTGTATAGACCAGCCTCATGGGCTAGTGGTCAGCATTTCTGACTACTGTTCATGAGGTCCCAGGTTCGATTTCTGGTCAAACCATAGGAATTTTTCCTTAAAGGGAATTATTCCTATGGTTGCCCATGGACTGGAATTTAAGTTAAGAACTCTCCTGGCGTCTCATTATCATTTATCATCTATCATATCATCATGGCAACTCTGCCTTCTAGGCACTCCTACTTCAGAAGTGGGTTACAATTATGCCAATGTCAGGAGAGAGCACCGGAAATGTCATGACAACATGGGGCATTGAAAAAAAAAAAATGTATATATGTGTGTGTGTATGTATGTATGTATGTGTGTGTATGTATATATATATATTTATTTACTGTACTTAAATTGTAATACAGTGTTACTATAAATGCTATTTCCAATTACAAACTTGAATAACTATCGTTAGAGGCACATGATATTGGTATCAATGGAAAAAGAAACAAATATTTTTTGTTATCTATTCGGTTAAATCACATGTGCTACTCTCAAATCAGCAAAAATTGGAAAACATGAAATTAGCATCAACAGAAAGAGAAACTTCAACAATTGTTTTCACCGGAAACCATGAAATAGAAACATTTGCTTCACAACTGTAAGTAAGTCACATGTGCTCAATGTGAGCTCCTTGTGTCACACGACACACATGAAATCTGTAGTCAATTTCCTGCCATACATGTTGTAAGCATTGGACCATCCACCAGTGCAATGGCCTCTGTGATGCAGATATGAAGATCCACAATGGTAATAATAGTAATGGTGACTGATACACTTGTTTTATAAAATCGCACAGGAAAAAACCACAAGGAGTGAGGTCGGGGGAATATAGAGGCCAATGCAAACATTCAAAATCTTCATGGCCAGCACATCCAATCCATCTCCTTGGAAGTCGTGTATTCAGTTTATTTCTGACATCTAAGTGGTTATTGGGTGTTGCCCCATCCTGCTGAAAAATGAGACCTTCGATGTCCTGTTCCAGTTGTGGAAGAAGTCATAACTGTAATATGTCTAAAGTACAAATTACCTGGGACTGTCACCTCAATGAAAAAGAAAGGGCCTACACCTTTTTATTTTTAATTCTCTACTGGCTTTTATGGTGAATTCCTATGGACTTAATGTGAAACTCTCTCTCACATGCTCCACATTTGCCTCACTGATGGACGACTGGTTGACTTGAGTTTACAGATGCATCCCCTCGTTTTGAAGTCATGTACCACTTACGCTGACCAAGACAAAATTTTCTTCTAAATTTGCATTGTACAGTGACAACAGACTGGGATATGTGAAATCTAGCACACAAAATGTCATCATGTCTTTATTTGCAACCATTTTTCCTGTTACATCGTCTCCTAGTAACAAGATTTATAAATATGTGACAGGTTCACTGACATAACAAAAAATATCTTTCCACTGATACCAATATCATGTTTCTAAGTGTCTCCTAACGATAGTTATTCAAGTTTGTAATCAGAAAGATCACTTACAGTAACACACTGTATTATTTGTATTTTCTTTTTACAACTCAATCACTTCACCCTACTATTTAATGTTAAAATTATATTTTTATATCACATTGTTAACAAAATTTACTCCTCTTTCAGGCTGATATGATTATTCATAGTAAAATATGAGAAATAACATCATGAGATTCATTTGTAAATTAATGAGTAATTTTTTACAACTAATTATATTATATTTGAAGAGAAAAATTTTCGCCTAGACCAGGACTCGAACCCGGGACCCTTGGCTTTCCGGGCAAGTGCTCTACCAACTGAGCTACCAAGGCGCCTTGGTAGCTCAGTTGGTAGAGCACTTGCCCGGAAAGCCAAGGGTCCCCGGGTTCGAGCCCTGGTCTAGGCGAAAATTTTTCTCTTCAAATATAATTTATCCTTCAATGAGAAGTGTTAAATTAATAATAAAATCGTTAATTATATTATTTTTGGTCTGGACATCTTACCTCAATATTAATGTTGATTTGTTCTTGGACATGTTTCAAAACAATTCTCTGTTTTATCTTCAGCTTTCCCAGACTGGTTTTATTTATGTTGCATTATGTTGCACCACCTGGATGTCGATGTCAGCTCCATCCTGTGGTTGGCCAAAGAACCTCCAAACAAGGTCACCCTCCATCGGAATATCAAAATTCATAACTCTGTTTCTGTTCTTCTGAATATAAATTTTTTCCCAAATAGTCAGCTCGTTTGTATTTTCTAACTGTTTTAATAATTTAGTGTCTGAATTTATATTATGTTTTTCAGACCAAACATGAGCAGCAACTGCAGATTTTTCAATTTCTCCATTTTTAATATTTCTTATGTGTTCTTTGGTTCTAATTTTTAGGTTTCTTTTTGTTTTCCCTATATATATCTTTTCACAACCCATGCATTCAATTTGATATATTCCTGACTTTTTATTTTTATCAGTTTTTTCATTTTTGTTGGTTTTTATTAGTTTATTTAAACTGTAGTTATTTTTTGGTGCTAATTTAATATTAAACTTCTCAAATATATTTTGAAATTTATTATGTACCCAGGGGTGATATGTGAATTTCCTATATTTTTTCATAGGTGGTTCTTCTTTTTCAAGATTACTTCTGTTTATCATTTTTGTTTTTATACTTTTCTATCCTTTTATGTACCATTTTTTCATCAAACCCATTTTCTCTTGCTACTTTGATTATGTGTTTTTTCTCATGTTTGAAATCTTCTTCGTTTAAGGGTAAGTTTACCAATCTATGAGTTAAACTATTAAATGCTGCTAATTTATGTCCAATTGGATTGAACCCTGTTGATTTTATAAAATTTTCCGTATGAGTTTCTTTCCTATGAATCCTGAATTCAATTTTTCTTTTTTCTTCGTTTCTGACCAATTTAAGATCCAAAAAAGGTATTTGTTTGTTGTCTTCTATTTCTTTGGTGAATTTAATGTTTGTACTCTGTAAATTTAAATTTACAGAGTACAAACATTAAATTCACCAAAGAAATAGAAGACAACAAACAAATACCTTTTTTGGATCTTAAATTGGTCAGAAACGAAGAAAAAAGAAAAAAAATTGAATTCAGGATTCATAGGAAAGAAAACTCATACGGAAAATTTTATAAAATCAACAGGGTTCAATCCAATTGGACATAAATTAGCAGCATTTAATAGTTTAACTCATAGATTGGTAAACTTACCCTTAAACGAAGAAGATTTCAAACATGAGAAAAAAACACATAATCAAAGTAGCAAGAGAAAATGGGTTTGATGAAAAAATGGTACATAAAAGGATAGAAAAGTATAAAAAACAAAAAATGATAAACAGAAGTAATCTTGAAAAAGAAGAACCACCTATGAAAAATATAGGAAATTCACATATCACCCCTGGGTACATAATAAATTTCAAAATATATTTGAGAAGTTTAATATTAAATTAGCACCAAAAAATAACTACAGTTTAAATAAACTAATAAAAACCAACAAAAATGAAAAAAACTGATAAAAATAAAAAGTCAGGAATATATCAAATTGAATGCATGGGTTGTGAAAAGATATATATAGGGAAAACAAAAAGAAACCTAAAAATTAGAACCAAAGAACACAATAAGAAATATAACAAATGAAAAATAGAAAGAAATTGAAAAATCTGCAGTTGCTGCTCATGTTTGGTCTGAAAAACATAATATAAATTCAGACACTAAATTATTAAAACAGTTAGAAAATACAAACGAGCTGACTATTTGGGAAAAAATTTATATTCAGAAGAACAGAAACAGAGTTATGAATTTTGATATTCCGATGGAGGGTGACCTTGTTTGGAGGTTCTTTGGCCAACCACAGGATGGAGCTGACATCGACATCCAGGTGGTGCAACATAATGCAACATAAATAAAACCAGTCTGGGAAAGCTGAAGATAAAACAGAGAATTGTTTTGAAACATGTCCAAGAACAAATCAACATTAATATTGAGGTAAGATGTCCAGACCAAAAATAATATAATTAAAATAACCTCAAAATATAACTTCCTAAAATTAAATATTTTACAACTAACCTCACATTTTGTTTCTTTAAACATGGGAACTAGTTTTCAAGAGAACCATCTCTCTCATTTTCAACCGACATTATGACTACAGGATTTTCATTGGAATCTCCAACAATAACGTTGCCATCTGGTGTTGATTTGATGAACTTCAAGATGAGATTACATAACAAATTTCAAGAAATTCAATATTACATTGGCACCTATATAAACTTAGTCTTGGTAATCTATTAATAACAAATAAGAAACTGAACACCCCAGATAGCAAAAAATCTGGAATTTATCAAATTAATTTTAAGGACATAGGAAAAACAAAAAGGAATTTGGACACTTGCACAAAGGAACACTTTAGAAATATTAAAAATGGTGAAATTGAAAAATCAGATATTGACCACATAGTTTGTTGGAGAATAATAAAATTGAAAAAGAAGCCCAACTTTTAAAATATTTGGAAAAACCTTTAGAATTGACAATTTGGGAGAAGATATATATTCAGAAGAAAAAATTTAGATTCATTAATTTCGAGATTCCTGATGAACGTGACCTCATCTCAAAGTTCATCAAATCAACACCAGATGGCAGCGTTACTGATGGAGATTCCAACAAAAATCTGGTAGTCATAATGTCAGTTGAAAATGAGAGAGATAGTTCTCTTGAAAACTAGTTCCCGTGTTTAAAGAAACATAAAATATGAGGTAAGATGTAAAAAATGGCTCATTAATTTATGATCTAATTATGTGTAAAAACCTTACTAGAGAACATAGACCATTCCAGAATACTGTGGTTTATTTAAGGAAAGTGCACAAATACCTTACATAATGCATTACAGTATTCCTGTTTTGAACAGTGATATGATCTTTCCAGTTCTATGTTGGAAAATTTGTTTTATTCAGGAAAATAATACACAACCTTTAGATATATTCGCTGGTATCAATACTTTTTTTTGAAAAGGACAAGATTCCAGGTATTTCAGTCTATTTGGGGAGGATTCACAATATTACGAAACTTCACACAAGCAATTTATGATCTTGCCATTTCCAAAACCTATCAATGTTTTCTTTTTTTTTTAATTTACTTAGTTTTTGCTTGTTATTAATTCATATTTATAGCTAGGCTGAAAAATAACATGCAAATGGTCACATGCAGCCTGCAAGCTGCCTGTTTTATAGACCTGAACTAATAGAAATGTACCATATTACCAATCACTGCTTTAAAAAAATAATACTACTGTTTTTAAAAGAAAATGAAAAAAATCAATAGAAAAGCAAATATAAGCAATTAACAGATGTGCAAGAAAACAATACAAACACATTAATATCACTAAAACATAAAACACATTACATTACACTGGATGAGATATTAGTGAGAATAAAATTCACAATTAACCTCATGAGACCTTATAATTTTCATCCTATTTAGCAAGATTGTACTTTTCCTTTATTTAAAAAATCAAATACTATTTTATGATACTAAATACTCTATGGAAGTAAAGATAATATATTTTAATCATACTTCATGCATGTATAAACAGTGAAATAACAAGACTGACATTACCACTCCTCATCATGGAATAAAATAAAATACTATACCTACATATGTTATTTGAGACGGGATAGCTACATATAGTCTGGCCCAAGTGCACAATTAACCAGAATTTATCATAATCTTTGAATAAGGTGAATGTAAATAAGTGGTATTACAGCTCCAAAAAACCAAGATCTAATTAAATAATTGCCCTTACTGGCCAGGGCGTCATTTGATCAGTACGATAAAAAAGTAAAGTAAAGTGATCCCACAACAGGCCCGGAGGCCCTTGGGGTAGTAGGAGGTTAAGGCTCCCACTTTTTCTAGACAATCGACACTTTGTCAGCCCTGCGCGACGGCCGCCTTTACCCCCAGAACAAGTGTCTGGTACTCATTTCAGTTAGAGGCTGAGTCGACCCCAGGGTCATAGTGCCGCCAGAGGGTTTGGGTCAGTTTAAAAATCCTGACCCCAATGGGACTTGAACCCTTGACCCTCCGGCTTGTAGCTCAGTGCCTTAACCACTACGCTACGGCGTGCCCCGCAGTATGATGGAAATGCTAAATCTTAATTTAATTTACACAATCAAATTTTGCAACTTCTCATATATTAAGACATAATCATGAAAGTAAGTAGATCACAATTCCCGACACAATACTCAAGGGTTGCTGGTCAGACTAGTCATCATTTACATCATCAAATTAAAATTGACATAACTATAATAAAATTTATAACAAACACATGAGCTTTCCTTAACCTTTTAAGTATATAAATCTTTAAGAATCTATATTAGGTATTGGTTCTATCATATTTCACTGTGGTCTATTGTGTAAAAGGTACCCAGTTAGTAGGCAATGAAAGCAAGGATCATAATTCTTAGCCAATGGCATGAGAAAGAGGTAGCTCCTGCAAAAAAAAAAAAAAAAAAAAAAAACTCCGGTACTTATTCGGCAAGCTAAGTATGTCCCAAAGCCAGCAATTTGCTCAGAATTTGAATTATTATCATTATCATAATTTGTACTTTTACAAAGAATTTGGTTTACACCCTCTTTTCAACAACTCTTCTACCAAATATCTGAACAAAAATATTATTATAACTGACCAGTCTCATGGGCTATTGGTCAGTGTTTCTAACTACAGTTCATGAGGTCCCAGGTTCGATTCCTGGTCAGACCATAGGAATTTTTTTAAAGGGAATAATTGCTGTGGTTGCCCATGGTCTGGAATTCAAGTTAAGGACTCTCCTGGCACTTCATTTTCATTTATCACCCATCATGTTATTGGGGTAACGTAACTCCGCTTTCCAAGTGCCCCAACCTAAGAAATGGATTACAATTCTGCCAATGCCAGGAGAGACAGCCAGAAATGTCATATAAGACAACCTGGTGGCATTGGACCAGAAAAAAAAAAAAAAAGGATATATATGTTAGATGCCCATTTACTAGATGGGAAGATTCATTAAATCCCACTTGATATGAAAACAGGTCAAAAGGCCTAATTTCATGAAGAAGAATAAGAAGATTATAATTAATACATTTTTTGTTAACATGGTTTGAATTTATGCCAATTGTTTTCATACTGAAGTTCAACTAGATCAGCCTGTTTGATAATAATCTAATCATTTATAGTCTAGAAATGCACCAGAAGAAGAAGATCTACAATTTTATCAACTATCATAACAAATAATGTTGTTCTTACATTCACTATCAAAATCAATTCAATGAATTATATTGCATTCTTTTAATACTTTGAGACATTACAATGCAGTTACTGGAAGTTGAGAATAAATAATTCTATGGAGATTAAAGCATAAAATAAAAATGGACCCATTTAATTTTGTATAGGCTAACCTGAAACTACTATCGATAAAACTATTTTGTTATTTAAAAATATCAACTACATAATAATTAGATAAAGAAATCAGAACAGAGATAGAGAACTTTTCACTCAATAAAATAAACTAATTCATTCATAATAAAGTAAATACTCAAAAAAACTAGGTCCCAAAATAAACTTAAATTTAAACACACTCACCAACAAAATTCAGATAAACCATGCAAAGCAGATAAAAATAATCAAGTTTACTGAAACAAATGTTAAGATATAGAGGGGGAAAAAGACAAAAACCATAAAGAATATAAAAAAAGATTAAATAGCAACACAAATTTTGAAGTTAAAATAAAGAAACATTACTCCATACACAACAATTATCAAAGTTATCACATTGCAATAATTAAATCCTTTCAGAAATTCTCTTAAGCAAAAAGAAAAGCACCAGACAACTCTCTATGACAAAACAAAAGCATATTATAATTTTTCAAATTTGTTACCTACAGTATGAACTAGGTGTTTTTAATAATTCTGTCTAGAATAAGAAATTTAGACATATACAATTAAAATATTTTGTCTGTCCATTCTTACCTCTTAGAGTTGATTTTGTCGAACATGTTTCAGAGCTTCTTAGCCCCATCGTCAGCGATTACAGACTGAATTTTCTCATGTTGTCGGCCCTCATTCTTGATTCCTGCTCTCTTTGCCTCTGGTCCAATGAATTTACTAATGAGGTTCCTTTCTGCAGGAATTTCAAAGTTCAGAATTCTTTCCTTGTTCTTCTGTATATAGATTTTTTCCCATATGGTGAATTCATTTTTGTTTTCTAACTGTTGTAATAATTTTGTGTTTTTCTGACCAAACATGAGCAGCCACTGCATATTTTTCTACTTCCCCTTTTTTTTACATTCCTTATGTGTTCTTTAGTTCTAATGGTTAAATTTCTTTTGTTTTCCCTATGTATATCTTATCATAGTCTTTACATTTTATTTTATATATTCCTGATTTTTTAACATTATCAATCTTTTCATTTTCCAAAAATCTTCTGAAATTTGTTATGTGCCCAAGGGTGATATGTGAATTTCCTGTATTTCTTATCTTCTGGTTTTTCTGTCTGAAGAGTGCTTTCGTTCCTCAATTTTTGTTTTTTGTACTTCTCAATTTTTTTGTGTATCTTTTTTCACTGAAACCATTTTCTTTTGCAACCTTATTTTATGTGTTTCCTCTCTAACTCGTAATTTTTCTTGTTCATGGGCATATTTACCAATCTATGTACTAAGCTGTTGAAGACTGCCATTTTGTGTGAAATATGGTTGAAACCTGTTGATTTGATATAGTTATCTGTATGTGTTTTTCTGTAAATGCTGAATTCTATTTTCTTCTTTTGTTCATTCCTGTGTAATTTCAGATCTAAAAACGGTAATTGTTTGTTCATTTCTTTTTCTAGTGTGAATTTGATTGTTTTCTTCTGTATATTTAAAAGCTTTAAGGTATCTTCTATGTGTTTTTCTTTAACTATGGCAACAACATCGTCTACATATCTACACCAAAATTTGAACATGAGAGGATGTGCTTTGGTTATTTTGTTTTCAAAATTACTCATGAATAAGTTTGCTAAAAAAGGGGATAATGGGTTTCCTATTGACAGTCCGGATTTTTGTATATAGAAACCTCCATTGTATGTAAAAAAACATTTGGTTGATGCATAGTTCAGCTAATTTTAGGTATTCTTTTCTCCTTTCTTTGTTGATCTTGTTTTTGGTAAGCCATTTTTCCAATATTTCTAATGTTTCTTCTTTTGGTACACGTGAATAACGCTGTGACGTCAAATGAAACTAGTCTATCTGCTTGTTCTATTTCTATCTTACTTAATTTTTCTACAAGTTGGAGAGAATTTTCAATAGTTAGATCATTAAAATTTTCTATTTCTTTGAATTCTCGGCTTAACCATTTGGAAATTTTGTAAGTGGGCGATCCTATGTTATTGATTATTGGTCTCATTTTTCCTCCTGCTTTATGAATTTTGGGGAAACCATGGATATTGGGGTTTCTAGGGTTAGCTTCTTTCAATTTAAATTTATCTTTTTCTGTGAGGATTATTTTGATAGATTTTAAACTGTTTTCAACCTTTTTAACTGTTTTTGGGAGGGGATCAATTTTAATATTTCCATATTTTTCTCCTTTTAAAAGTTCTTCCATTCTGTTGTGATAATCTTCTTTGTCCAAAATTATTATGTGGTTACCTTTGTCTGATTTTGTGTATACTACATTTTTATGATTTATTTCTTTGATTGTTTTCATGTCTATCTGGCAGCTTCTGTTTTTTGTAGTGTTTTTAATTTTTTCTAAAACTTTCTCACATTCTTTCCTTTACTATCATTTGGTTTTCGGTTTCTAGTCCTAAGATTGAGGTTTCAATGTCTGCTACATATTCATCAATGTTATTGGAATAATTGACTGCAGTTTTTAGGCCTTTTTCCAATAATTGGGTTTCATTTTGATTGAATGTTTCGTTTGAAAAGTTTTTTACGTGGCTCCCTGTTTTGTCACTTTTTGAATTGGTAGCTTCGTTTTTTGGATTATCTTTCCTAGATTTCTGAGTTAAATTTTTTTCTTTTGTTTTTTCTATTTTCTTCCCCATTCTTAAGTTTTGTAGGTTATAAAAGTTTCTTTCTAAATTTTCCCATATGATATTACCTAATTGTTTCGAAAGTTTTGTATGCAATAAATAAATTTCAATGTCCAAATTGTTAATTATAGCATAATGTTTATTTCTTTCCATTTTTAGTGATTTTTCTTCCAAAATTTTTTGTTTGTTTTTTCCGTCTTTGATGGTTTTTCTTACAAAATTAGGAGTTAAATCTAATTTCAAACACTGGTTTATGAACTTTACATCGGCCACTCTTTTATTTTCTTTTAATTTTGAAAACTGTTTTATTTCTCCTTTTGAATTTGAAAAGTTGATCCCCTCCCAAAAACAGTTAAAAATCTATCAAAATAATCCTCACAGAAAAAGATAAATTTAAATTGAAAGAAGCTAACCCTAGAAACCCCAATATCCATGGTTTCCCCAAAATTCATAAAGCAGGAGGAAAAATGAGACCAATAATCAATAACATAGGATCGCCCACTTACAAAATTTCCAAATGGTTAAGCCGAGAATTCAAAGAAATAGAAAATTTTAATGATCTAACTATTGAAAATTCTCTCCAACTTGTAGAAAAATTAAGTAAGATAGAAATAGAACAAGCAGATAGACTAGTTTCATTTGACGTCACAGCGTTATTCACGTGTACCAAAAGAAGAAACATTAGAAATATTGGAAAAATGGCTTACCAAAAACAAGATCAACAAAGAAAGGAGAAAAGAATACCTAAAATTAGCTGAACTATGCATCAACCAAATGTTTTTTTTACATACAATGGGGGTTTCTATATACAAAAATCCGGACTGTCAATAGGAAACCCATTATCCCCTTTTTTAGCAAACTTATTCATGAGTAATTTTGAAAACAAAATAACCAAAGCACATCCTCTCATGTTCAAATTTTGGTGTAGATATGTAGACGATGTTGTTGCCATAGTTAAAGAAAAACACATAGAAGATACCTTAAAGCTTTTAAATATACAGAAGAAAACAATCAGATTCACACTAGAAAAATAAATGAACAAACAATTACCGTTTTCAGATCTGAAATTACACAGGAATGAACAAAAGAAGAAAATAGAATTCAGCATTTACAGAGAAACACATACAGACAACTATATCAAATCAACAGGTTTCAACCATATTTCACACAAAATGGCGGTCTTCAACAGCTTAGTACATAGATTGGTAAATATACCCATGAACAAGAAAAATTACGAGTTAGAGAGGAAACACATAAATAAGGTTGCAAAAGAAAATGGTTTCAGTGAAAAAATGATGCAAAAAATTGAGAAGTACAAAAAACAAAAATTGAGGAACAAGAGCACTCTTCAAACAGAAAAACCAAAAAATAAGAAATACAGGAAATTCATATATCACCCTTGGACACACAACAAATTTCAGAAGATTTTTGGAAAATTTAATATTAATTTAGTACCAAAGAATGATTATAGTATAAATAAACTAATAAAAATGAAAAGATTGATGATGGTAGAAAATCAGGAATATATCAAATAAAATGTGAAGACTGTGATAAGATATACATAGGGAAACAAAAAGAAATTTAACCATTAGAAACTAAAGAACACATAAGGAATGTAAAAAAAGGGGAAGTAGAAAAATCTGCAGTGGCTGCTCATGTTTGGTCAGAAAAACACAAAATAGATGTAAACACAAAATTATTAAAACAGTTAGAAAACAAAAATGAACTCACCATATGGGAAAAAATCTATATACAGAAGAACAAGGAAAGAATTCTGAACTTTGAAATTCCTGCAGAAAGGAACCTCATTAGTAAATTCATTGGACCAGAGGCAAAGAGAGCAGGAATCAAGAATGAGGGCCGACAACATGAGAAAATTCAGTCTGTAATCGCTGACGATGGGGCTAAGAAGCTCTGAAACATATTATATTTGAAGAGAAAAATTTTCGCCTAGACCGGAACTCGAACCCGGGACCCTTGGCTTTCCGGGCCAAGTGCTCTACTAACTGAGCTACCGAGGCGAGTTACGATCTAGACGCAAATTTTTCTCTTATGTACGTTGTAATTCCCTCGCGCCAAATGCTTGAAACCATAGCTTCTATCTTTGCAAATGGCGGCTTCTTAGTTAAGAAGACATTTATTGGGAATTTAACACTACTTTATAGCCAGTAGGGCTTCTATTGACGATTTTTATTATTAATTTAACACTTCTCATAGAAGGATAAATTATATTTGAAGAGAAAAATTTTCGCCTAGACCGGGACTCGAACCTGGGACCCTTGGCTTTCCGGGCCAAGTGCTCTACCAACTGAGCTACTGAGGCGAGTTACGATCTAGACGCAAATTTTTCTCTTATGTACGTTGTAATTCCCTCGTGCCAAATGCTTGAAACCATAGCTTCTATCTTTGCAAATGGCGGCTTCTTAGTTAAGAAGACATTTATTGGGAATTTAACACTACTTTATAGCCAGTAGGGCTTCTATTGACGATTTTTATTATTAATTTAACACTTCTCATTGAAGGATAAATTATATTTGAAGAGAAAAATAAAAATCGTCTGAAACATATGTTCGACAAAAACAACTCTAAGAGGTAAGAATGGACAGACAAAATGTTTTAATTATTAAACGAACCTCTTAATGTTAGTTCCTATTGTATTTTAAATTTAGTCATATATATTTATATAGAGGGATTAAACAAATTAAATTTAAGGACAAACATTTTAAAGAAATTAAGCAGACTTAGTAAACAAAATATAAAATCAGTACATATAAGGTGCTGTCCTCAACTTGATTAAAAGTTTTTAAAACTTGCTGTAAGTCTTTCAGAATCTGGTTAAATATCAACAGAAGGTATTATGAAATGGCGGTTGTTTAATATGATTTATGATTTTGTAGAGAGGGTTTTATGTACTGTGCACATTCTCTTTTAAAATCATATTATGATCTATTTCTTTTAAGACTTCTACCTCCTCCAGTAAATTTTATCTTTGCTGGATTTCTCTTTCAGCGTATTATGGTTAGCATGTTTTCAATGTGATGACTGGCTTCAATGATGTGTTAGCATAACTGGACTTTTATATATTAAATTTGGGAATTTTTAACATTATGAGGTTCAATTAATAATAATTAAATGAATCGTGAGTTTTTCTTACCTCATACATCTATGAATGTATGAGGTAAGAAAAACTCACGATTCATTTAATTATTAATAACTGGACTTTCCTGTGTATATTATTTTAAATCTGGCATTAACACTTTTGATTGTTCTGCCTGTATAGAACTTACTACAATCTTTTACACTTTAATTTGTATACTCCTTTATTGTTGAAATTGTCTTCTTCTATGGCATTGTATATTATGGTCTAGAGGTAGATGTACTACCTTGCATTCAGTGAACCTGGGTTTGATCCCTAGTCAGGACAAGTTTCCTGGGTGAGGCTTTTTCAGAGTTTTCCCTCACCTGTAAGATATATATCAGAAAACTTTATGGCCCAAACGGTCCGCGAACATCATCTGGCCATCATTATCATATTCACTTCATTAAATTAAGTTTGGTTTAAAGCTTCTCCTGGCACATCATTGCCATCGGGATCATCACTTCTTATTAATCGGGACAACATAACTCTGCCTTCCAGATGCCCAACCTCAGAAATGGGTTATAAGTACACCATGCCAGGAGAGAATACCAGAAATGTCGTAATAACAACCTGGTGGTATGATTAAAAAATTATATTGTTTAATTAATTTTCAGACCTGCATGATATGTTTATATTACTATCTAGTTTTTCAGAGTTCTAGGTAATTTGTAGTTTCTTTTCCTACATGTGTGAGAGTTATTCAGTTCTTTTAATTATCAGATACTCTCTCGAGTTTGGTTATGTTGATTATAAACTTTTTCCTTTCTAAATTATTTATAATTACTTCATTGCAGCCATTGTTTTTTGCTACATATTTAATGGTTTCATTCTTTGTTGTAGTTATCTTTGTTTAAAGGCAATTTTAGCATCCTGTTTATTAAACTGTAGAATGACTAATTTTTATCAGTATGGATATTTGGAATTATTCTTTATAAATTTATTGCTCACAGATTTTTGGTAAATGTTTATTTTAAAAATTGTTCTTGTTGGTATTTTTGGTTGTTCATTTATGTTAAATCCTTAAAAAAAAGTAATCTTTAATTATTGTTAGATCTAGATAATTTATCTTGTAGTCAATTTCTATTTCATCTGTGGGAAATACTTTACAACATGTGACACAAAAAATTTTTCTAAGTTCCAATCATACACCATGCGCATGCACCAACAAATGCTAAGCGGTTTACACTATGGAATCACAGGGTGCAGTCAACATATACACAATACTTAATGAAACTAAAAGCCCACCTAATGCAATATAAGTACTCTAACCTGTGAATGACCAAACTAAAAGCTAACCTAATGCAATTTAAGCACTATAATCTGTGAAAGAATGTAACACCCAAAAATAAACAGTAAGTTCTGAAGTATATATGTACAGTTAATTAGTACATACTCTACATTTGCTGCATTGGATACTTGTTAAAATCAATATGGCTGCCATGTCTTCATGCTATGTATGTAGTTAAATATCATAGAAAATATAGTGAAATAATCGTTAGAAAAAATGTAAAAATCGTTAGAAAAAATGTACAAATCATTGTAAATGGTGGGAAATAATTTAAAAAATGAAACCCTAGGAATAAAATTTGACAGGAGTTTATGATGGAATTAATAGGGTTGCGTCATAGGTTGTAAAGTTTAGCCCATCTGTAAATTTCATTTTTTCATTTAATTCTCGTAAAGTTAATCCTTCTCTTCTATTTTCATCTTCTTATATTGTTAGTACATCGACATATCTTTCAATTAGTTTTATGTTAATTTTTTTAACAATTTTTCAAAGAATTTATCCCCTTATTTTTTAAGGAATATTTCGGCTAGAATTTCCAATGATAGATTTCTCATTGGATATGTCTTCTTCAACAAAGAGTTTGTTATATTTGAAGAGAAAAATTTTCGCCTAGACCGGGACTCGAACCCGGGACCCTTGGCTTTCCGGGCCAAGTGCTCTACCAACTGAGCTACTGAGGCGAGTTACGATCTAGACGCAAATTTTTCTCTTATGTACGTTGTAATTCCCTCGCGCCAAATGCTTGAAACCATAGCTTCTATCTTTGCAAATGGCGGCTTCTTAGTTAAGAAGACATTTATTGGGAATTTAACACTACTTTATAGCCAGTAGGGCTTCTATTGACGATTTTATTAAAATTTAGCTCATACTGCAATAGTATCGAATTTAAAGATATTTACATTTTTTGAAAATCAAACTAAAAAATAAAAAATAAGTAATAGTTTAAAAAACTAAAACAACACGCTTTATTAGAAAACCGAACTAAATAATTAAAAATAATTTTGATTTCCAACACGCTTGGGATAAAATTAACGTGGTCAACCAAAAAAATCATCTCCAACACATCTAGAATAAAACTAGAGTTATCTAAAAAAAATTACCATCAAAAGCATGTGGTGCTCTATATCAATTAACATATTCGATAATAAACAGATATTGGTATAAGTAAAGTCTGTAAGAAGAAAATGTAAAAACCACAAAAAACACCCCACGCTTTTGATGGTAAAATTCTTTTTTTTTTGTAGATAACTAGTTTTATTCTAGATGTGTCGGAGATGATTTTTTTGTTGACCACTTTAATTTTATCCCAAGCATGTTGGAAATTAAAATTATTTTTCATTTTTTAGTTTGGTTTTCTAATAAAGTATGTTTTAGTTTTTTTATTTATTCAAATTTATAGAAATTATTTTCATTTATAAATGTCTTTCTTTTATTCATGTCTTCTTTATCCTTTAGTTAGTACTATGAGTTTTGTATGTATTATATTATTGCTATTAAGTTTCAAACAATAATTCCAGACATCCATACCAACAAATAATCTAAACATTTGACAGTTTAATAAACAGGATATTATAATTGCCTTTAAACAAAAACAAAAAAGAAATAAATCATCTTCATCCAACCAAATCTTAGGCCTATAGGCCTATTACAAACTCACTGATGAATTTAATCACATTAAATACATTACAAAAATAATGGCTACAACGAACAAATTATAAATACTCTTATAAGAAAACTAAATATTTAACAAAATTAAACTTAAAAAAGAATTGATAATATAAAAAACTGGAGAAGACACATGTGTAGCAAAAAACTGCAAACTTAGCTAGAACTCTGAAAAAAGTAGAAAGAAATACAAACATATCTAGCAGGACTAAAAACAAATTAAACAATGTAATAAACAATGGCACAGAAGAAGATTTCAGCAATAAAGGAGTATACAAATTAAAGTGTAAAGGTTGCAACAAATTCTATATAGGTAGAACAAGCAGAAGTTTTAATATCAGATTTAAGATCATTTTAAAAATTCTAAATAGACAGAACAAAATTTTAGTTATGCTAAACACATAATCATCACATGAAGAAAATAAAAAAAAAATATGCTAACCATAATACACAAAGAGAGAAACCCAGAAAAATAAATATACTGGAGGAGATAAAAATTTTAAAATAATGTGATTTTAAATAAGAATGCACCTAGTACATACCATCCTGTCCGTCTGTACCCATACAGCCCCATAGACTGCTTCCTTGCAGGAGTTACTTAAAGCTAATTTAGCTACTCTTTTTTTCTCTATAGATGTCAGTGAGTGACAAGTGTTTATCGTATCACCTCAAAGAGACATCTAGTAGCTAACTAAGTTATTACTTGGATGGGAAAGACCAATTAAATTTTGCTCAGAGGCTCTAATTTAGGCTGGAATTTATTTTACAAGACTGAAAATATTCCGACTCAGGACCTATGGCTTAAAATCCCTTCAGAGGATTGTCCTTTGGATTTTTCCATCCTAGAAAATCCATTGAGCCCAGTCAGGTTTGAAGCTGCAACTTTTTGGCCCAGAGACAACGCACTTACCACCAAGCCCGATTCAACTACGCCAAGTATTGAAACTGGGCCTGTGAGTCGAGAAGCAGACCTACATGTGCCATTGCAGCTGACATAATCCTCTATACAAAATCATAATATACAATAATAACTTATATATTGACTTAGGCTTTCACGGCCGGAGTTACTATGATGATCTTGCAGACGATTTCCGGGCTGTTGGCCGTGGTCTTGAGGATGCCGGACGCAGTCTCTGGCGAAACGTTGGGGAACTACAAGCCTCAAGACCACGGCCAACAGCCCGGAAATCGTCTGCAAGATCATCAATAATAACTTAATACGTTCTGTTGATAATGAAAAGAAAAAAGTCTACAACAAGTTTTAATCAAGCTGAGGACAATGACACTTTACAGAAACTAATTTTATAATTTTATATTATGACTAATACCTCAAAGGAATTTTATCATGCTTTTGTTAGTTGGTAAACAACCCAAAAGAAAAACAAAGTACATGCAAAAGAAAAAGCTGGAAATATTAAAAAGATAAACTGAGAAAGGAAACAATAGCTAATTTCAGACTAACAACAGGAAATGTTGCAATCACACAAACTAGGAATTTTCCCAACATTTGAGTGCCCTACTTGCAATGATGGTATGTATTCAAAACCAACTTCTAGTCTGTCAAGATTTAGATGCAGGCTCCCAAAAACATGGTAGTATTATTTCATAAACTCTATTGTGATACTCAAGTTTGCAATTTTAGTTAGTAACTTTGAAATATATAAAATCTTTATTTTGAGCTTATTCTCCATTTGGTAATTAATAAATAATTAGATAATAAATAAGGAAAGTCTGTTGCATATTACCTCATAAAAGTTGAGTTCTTTTAGGACATGTTTTAAAACACACTTGTGCATAATCTTCAGCTTGTCCAGAATGTTGACTTTTTTAAGTTGTTGGCTCCTACTCTATCTTTTGGTGGTCCAAAGAACTTGCATATCAAATCTCTCTCTTTGGAAATTTCCGAAAGAGAGGGATTTGATATGCAAGTTCTTCGAACCACCAGAAGATGGACATCCAGGGCCAACAACTTACAAATTAACAGTCTGGATAAGCAAAGACGAAACACAAGTGTGCTTTGACATATCCTAAAAGAACTCAACTTTTATGAGGTAAGATGCAACAGACTCACCTTATTTATTAAGAACATGTTACTTCCTAGTGTAATTTTATAAAAAAATGAGATGTCATACATATATGATAAGACTGAATTCCATTAAAGTCACGTCAAATATAATGTTAAAATAGTAAAATAAGTACCTGATATCAGTCGTCCTCAACTAAAATGGACTTCTGTTTAAAAAACTTTGTCAATTAGTTAAAAACGATGCAGACCTTTCAAGTACATGTTCCATCTTCAGCATGATCATTTTGTACGCATGTAATAAACATACTTAAAAAATAGCAAAATTAGAAATGACATGAAATCTTAAAAAAAAATAAATAAAATTATTTAAAATAGCACACATAAGGAAGGATAACCCCTCACCAAAATGTTGACTCCCTGTTAATTAGGAATTTGTCAAAAATTAGTGGGAAGTGACACAATAAGGAAATATCAATCAAATAAAAATAAAAATCAGAAACTTTACACCTCACCTCCTAAAATATCATCCTATGGACAATTCCATCTCAAATCAGAGGAAAAAAAAAATAAAATAATTTTATGTAATTTTCAGAATATGTTCATTATAAAGATTAAAACTGAATTAATGATTTTAGCCTTTTAATACCTACTATTGCATATACACAATGGCTCTGAATATGGCAGCAGGTGTCTGTCGTATATATGCAACGTGAATTTTGGAATTTTTTTTAAAACCCCTTACACCTTGGAACTTAAGTGTAGCCTTGTCTGTCCTTTGTCCATGTTATTTTAGCATGTATGGAGAGGAATGACTACTTATCCATTACATTTTTTCCCCCCTAAAACCCCTCAGTTTAATTCAGTTTGAAGAAGACATGAAGGGACTCCACACAGCTATAGCAATAATGCTATAGCTGTGTGGAGTCCCTTCATGTCTTCTTCAGGTAGAAGCTATTCATTGTGTATTTGTGAATGATGATTCATTGCAATTGAATGTGGGACCAGTAGAGTAAGGTAAAGGAAGGATTTCTGTTTGGATGGGAACGAAGCCTGGATTAGCTAAGTGGACAGAGCATTAGCACGGAAAGCTAAATGTTCGGGGTTTGATTCCCGGTTCAGGCAAACATTTTTCTCTTTACCATTGATTTACAATAATTTAATTCAGTTTGTTCACAGTGGAGTCATGGTAGTAGAAGCTAGTTATCAGTTTTTTAAGGCATAAATTGATGAATTAATATGACATTGTAACAGCTATGAATGATTATAGTGGAGAAGATTGAACAATGAAATTAGTGGTCTGATTATGAAGACTGTAGTTCAGATTCAAATCAAAGTAAAACAGCTATAAATGATTATAGTGGAGAAGACTGAACAATGAAATTAGTGGAGTGGAGAAAACTGAACAATGAAATCAGTGGCTCTGATTATGAAGACTGTAGTTCAGATTCAAATCAAAGTGTAGAAAATGAAACTGACAAAATAACAGTAGTTCTGACAGTGAAAATCTTAACATATTTTAGAATATGAGTACATTCACCTAAAAAATATGTAACTTCAATAAGGCTGACAGAGGTATGAAGGAAAACATTGTAAGAAATATATATTTTTTTATCTCACTTCTCACTCTAGACAACAAACTCCTGTACTATTATGTAAATCATGTTGACAATATAGACTGCACTTAACAGTGGACATCATATGGTGCACATATCATCTACAATTTACTTGGTGAGTAGCTTGAGATTTTTTTACACAATTCTAGGATCTATTGCATGCCATAAATAATGTTTCCTCTAGTCCTAAACTAATACACACATACTCTTCTACAAGCATAAATGCCACACTAAATGCCACTTCTCTTCTGTCAATATATCACTCTACAATAGCTAATACTACTGCAGTACAGTAATAATAAAAAAAGTAGCAGTACAAGTGTTTCAAAAGTTTATGCAACTTAAAATACTAAAAAAATCTAATAATAAAAAAAATTTATTTATTTTTTCCAGACACAAAATTATAGAAAAACTAAACACGTGCACACATGCCTCGCTCTACTTTAATGTACTTTTTGTTTTGCATTTCTTAACAAAAAAATTGACAAAACTACAAGCATTTTTCTGATAGGGGTGGATTTAACTGTTTAAATATCCTCTACATGCTTGGCCAGGAGCACCAGCTGAAGATTTAAAGGGTAATTCTTCATAGTTTCAGAGCAAAAATTTGGAGTAGTTTTCGTAAAAACAGATACTTCTAGATGCAATAACTCGAGAACTATTTCAAGTTACAAATTGACATAAAGTTATTTTTGAAGCTGTAATTATAAAGTTTCTAATGATGTGTAAAAAGGTTGTATTCTTTTACAAAAAAAAGTTGATTTACAATATAGCAAATATAAGCTGTATATTCATTTTCTTTAGGAATTTAAATGCATAAGCTTGTTCTTATTTTTCTTTGAAAATTTATTATGATTTCTATTTCATGAGATATTTTCCAGAAAACAGTATAAAAAAGTTTTTTTTAATGCCACCAGGTTGTCTTTTATGACATTTCTGGCATTCTCCCCTAAAGGCGAAGAATGTTCCCTGATGATATGATGGGTGATAAATGATAATGAAGAGCCAGGAGAGTTCTTAACCTAAACTTAACCTAAATTCCAGACCATGGGCAACCACAGGAATAATTCCCTTTAAGAAAAATTCCTATGGTTTGATTAGGAATCGAACCTGGGACTTCATGAACGTAGTCAGAAATGCTGACCACTAGTCCATGAGGCTGGTATAATACATCATTTTTATTATTTAAGTAAAATTTTATAATTTTTTTTTAACTTCCACAGGAGGAAAAAAAACAACACTATGAGGTTTAATTTAAGAATTGAATAATGTTTTTATTACCTCATTTCATATCCTTTTTCTTCTAGACTGCAGTTATGGAGCTATATCTCCATCCTCAGTAGTCTCTCATCGACCAGTGTTATGTCGTTTCTTGGCAGTTTTCTTCTTCCTTCTATTGGTGGACCGATGAAATCCATCAGTCCATCTATAGAAGGAAGAAGAATACCACCAAGAAACAACATAACACCGGTCGATGAGAGGCTACTGAGGTTGGAGATATAGCTCTGAA
The DNA here is from genome assembly GCA_030220185.1 of Diploptera punctata. Taxonomy (NCBI): domain Eukaryota; kingdom Metazoa; phylum Arthropoda; class Insecta; order Blattodea; family Blaberidae; genus Diploptera; species Diploptera punctata. Next base: position 2,385,455 of record JASPKZ010010240.1, read on the forward strand.
CCTGCAGTCTAGAAGAAAAAGGATATGAAGTGAAGTAATAAAAACATTAATTTAATTCTTAAAATTTTATCACCATGGATAGACAGTGAATGCGCATCCAGTACATCTTCCTCCGAGGAATGATTTTGGAAATAAACAGGATTAAAACCCTACAAATTAAGTTTAAGAAGAAGAAGACTTCATATTCTTCTTCTTAGACTAGTTTTGGGACTTCAGTGGTTTTCATCCTCAGTATTTTCATGGCTGTTGATGCGCCATCTTGAAAATACCGAGGATGGAACCAAATAAGGTCCCAAAACCAGTCTAAGAAGAAGAATATGAGGCGAGGTGATAAAATTTAATTCAAGTAAATAATACTGCATAGTGTTAATTCCTAAAAAGTCAACTATAATACATAATTTTTGTTGTATTAATTTAAAATTTGCAATGATGGACAATTATTATTTTGAAAATAAAAACTAATTAGGTGTGAATTTTTCTTTTAAAAATTACAATACCATTTGTTTCATAATTTCATTGACAAGCACACAGCTGATCAAATCCATGGTAAAAGATTACATTCTGTGAGTTATTTCACATCAAACTTCCCATAAACCATTGCAATAATGTTTATAGTGTAGCACATTTTCCACTGCTCTATCATCCAAGATGTCTGATTTCCTTGACATCTACTTTAATGATATAAGTTTAGGAATAAAACATGGGCCAGCTATATAAAAAAAAAGTTCCCTAGTGGAGCAACGTAGGGAAAATTTTGATTAGAAAACCATATAAAATTTCACTAAATTTACATTCCAGTTATAAGCACAGAGAATGTATCTTTGGTACCTTAAAGATCTGGATTTGTACGTAACTACAAAAACTAAAAATTATACTGCTGTTTACTTATATAAATTTAACCTGACAAATAATTTACATCAAATCTTTCACACATCCATTCTGCTATGACAAAGTGCAGACTGTCGGCGGAAAAAAAAAAATAGAGTGGATTAATTGCAAAATGTTTACCTTAAAAAAAAATCCTCTCACTCATGATTATTTGTATCCATCAACAAGATTTTAATAATTATTAAGCTGTAAAGAATGTAGCGCCTGCTTGTTTATATTAAATTATTATTGTTATCTTTAGATTTTTATAAAATTCTCATGGCTCCAAAACTCTCTAGCTCGTAATTAAATTCAAGTACACAAGAAAATTATTATTATAATAACTTACTATTCTTTTATCATTTTATATCCATATTGTACATGTCTTAATATATTATTATTGCTTGCCTCTTTTAGACTCTTAATTATTAATTAAAATTCTGGAAGTAATCTTAAACATGTGCAAATTTTTTGAAATTATTGGTTTGATTCTCTTGAAACAGAGCCGGCTGGACTCTATGATGGCAAAAATGTTTATAATTAAGGTTTTATTGCTGAAGGGGGAAAAAAAAAAAGGAATGAGGTAAAGAAGTAGCAAAAAAATAGGGTCTGAGGAAAATACTTTGTAAATGTCTTATGCTCCTCATAAGGAGATACTCAAGACCAAAATTTAAAAAAAAATCTTGAAAAATGTAACATATAAGACTATTATTATTAAGGAAATAATATTTAAGTAATTCTTCATAAATATGTCTACCTGATATGTACAGTCTTTGAAAAAAAATGATAGTGCAACTCTTGATGGTGGAAAGTTGAAAGTTTTGAAGAGTGATTCACACTAGTAAGTTGTTGCATGTGCTGTCTCCTTTGAGGTCAAATCCGGCGGCATAAGGGGCCAATCATAGATCTATATCAATCGTTATTGAAAGAATTTCAACAAATAAATTTATTAATTGAATTTCTAAGTTAAGAGAGTTATCAGATGACAAAGCAAGTAATGCTCTCGTAAACCAATCAATAGTGAATTAGCACTTACTTCTGATGCTGATTTGTATCATTCACTTAAGTAGAGCAATCGGTAAGATGCTTTCTTGCGACAACACAGGCCCAAGTTCGATCCTGGTCAGGAATTTTTTTAATGTCATTTTTTATAATACCTGCACGTTACCAGGCTTCGTTATATAAATAATTGTGTATATATATATATATATATATATTAATCAATTAATTAATTAAAGGAAACAGCTCATATATATATATATATACATATATATATATATATATAAAATGAACAACGATTGTAAAATCTCGTTACTTTGTTTAAAAAACACAAGGCACAACAAGATTTTTTTATTATTGATTTAACATTTCTCAATGAAAGATAAATTATATTTGAAGAGAAAAATTTTCGCCTAGACCGGGACTCGAACCCAGGACCCTTGGCTTTCCGGGCCAAGTGCTCTACCAACTGAGCTACCGAGGCGAGTTACGATCTAGACGCAAATTTTTGTAATTCAACGTATATAAGAGAAAAATTTGCGTCTAGATCGTAACTCGCCTTGGTAGCTCAGTTGGTAGAGCACTTGGCCCGAAAAGCCAAGGGTCCCAGGTTCGAGTCCCGGTCTAGGCAAAAATTTTTCTCTTCAAATATAATTTATCACAACAAGATTGTTTATTTCCACTACTAATGTAAAATGTGTCTGATTAATTTAAATTAAGACAAGTTAATATATAATTTTATTATACAAGTAAGTCTTGGAGTATTGCATCGCTTCGTACACAGTTTCTAGCAGGGAACGGTTGTGGTCTAGTGGAGGGAGTTTCTATTTCCCATGCAGGTCACATGTTTGATCCCACTGTCATGCTTTTTTCTCTCCCTCTCTCGTCCTTTTTTCAATTAATTTTCTTTGTTTTTTTTTTTGCTTTGTTTTATTTACAGCATTTACCGCACTACTTATATACGCGAAATTGTTTTCCATTGCACGACACACAATGAAATAGAACAGATTTTAGTTTCTCAAATAGTTGTATACTTGTGAACGAAACAACTGACGTCTGGTCAAATGTAGTGGCTTCGTTCTGGGACTTGAAAATTACCTGTGCGCCAACAATTATTTCAAAGGCTGTACAATATTAAAATAGACATACAAGCTCTGGCATCTTAACAATAAAAAAAGGCATCTTAAAAATATACAGATCATATTGTGAACGCCGTTGTTTGTGCACATGACGACCTTTCCCAGAATGTTATGTCAGCTGTATAAACCCAGTAGAGCAGTTGGAAGTCAGTGCAAGCGAGTAAGAAATTAGTGTATTAAGTCAGTTGTTATCTGGAGAAGTGAAGTGTAAAGAGAGACAATGATGATTTTGTCAAGGTCAAGGACTTGTGAAAAAATAATAATTATAAATATGAGTGTAAAAAGAAGATAATACAGTGTGTAACAAATAAAAGAAGATTGAAAATTTTAGTAAAACATGTGCTATTGTTATTTAAAGAAGTTTTAAGTGGTATAACAGCACCTTCAGCTAGTGACATCTTGCATCAGAAGTGGCATCTACTTGAATTATACAATGAACCCAGGATTTTAATATCATAAACATGGAAGTATTACAACACTTATTATTGGAAATGAATCAAGAAATTATACAAAGTAATAAAGACACGTAACAATTAAAAGATTAATACATTGAATGAAGAAATATTAAACAAAATTGATGACATGAAATAAGAATTTAGATTGGTGACCCAGGATGTGAAAAGTGAAATTTCTAGTATTGATGATGAAATATGTGAAATTCAAAAAGAGATGGGACAAAGATTAAATCATCAGGAGAAAAAATGGCACCATTTATTATTGAACAGTATTAGAAAGGAAATGGAATAAAAATTAGTTCGACAAGAGAAAAAATTGTCACTAATTAATAACTAGTGAAGTTTGTTATGCTAATGAGTAGTTAAAGAATAATTCATCATTGAGGTCCAGAGTTTTACACTGCGAGACATTCAACGCCAAACAATTGGAATCAAGATAGCAAAATTTGACGGAACATCATGGGACATCTTCAAGCACTAATGTGAGACCACATGGGCCCATAATGGATGAAATATGTAATGTTTAAAGAAATATAAAATATGAGGTAAGATGTAAAAAATGACTCATTCATTTACAATCTGAAGAGAAGTTGACACATCTGATTAATTCTCTACAAGGAACAGTCACAGAGATTCTAACAGTATTCCATCGGAATGCAGGACAGGGGACATTATTCCTATAGTAATTCTGCCCAAGAACAGGTCTTTCACTGCAATCATTTTCATGCTATGCTTTGCAGCTTTACTAAGGAATTATAGGTGTGGTAGCTTCCCGTTGCTTTCCACACTGGTGAGGATGATGATGATGGCCGGATCATTTTCGGAGATCGTTGGGCCCTAAGCTTCCTGACATTTGTCTTACAGGTGAGGAAAAACCCCTAAAAAACCTCACCCACGAGCCTGTCCCGAACGGGAATCAAACCTGGGCCTGCTGCATGACAAGGCAGTATGCTACCTCGAGACCACAGCGATGGACAGAGGACATAATAAGGGCCCTAAAAACCATTATGGCTATCATCATCTCAGTGCCGCATATACGGCCCAACTAAAGGCTTGTGTTGAACATGATGGGAGTCCTTCCAAGAATACACCATGGGAGTACAATAGCTGTGCACAAGGCTCTAGTCAGACTCCCAGAAACGTTCATTGACTGGGAGGTTCTTCCACTTTTGTATGTGGCCTAAGGGACAGAGATGTAAAACAACACCTGCTGCTGGCAGAACACTGCAACGTCAACAATGGCCTGGTTGCAGCTTTGCACCTGGAGATGGTCATGGAAACTAAGCAGTATCTCGACCAAGTAACGTCTCATGTGCGACAGTTGATGTTGAGGCAATGCTTACTGCCATTTGACTGATGCAGATATGGAAGATAAGTCTATTGGAACAGTGGTAACTATTTGAGTTAATCGTTACAACCTCACACTCAATAAACTAAACTAATTCATTTATCATATTTGAAGAGAAAAATTATATGCTCAGACTGGGGCTTGAACCCAGGACCTTTGGCTTTCTAGGCCAATACTCTACCGACTGAACTACCTGAGCAAGTTCCAATCTAAATGCAAATTTTTCTCTTATATACAATGTTGTCCACCTCTATAGTCTCGAGGTAGCATGCTGCCTTGTTATGCAGCGGGCTCGGGTTCGATTCCTGGTCAGGACAGGCTCCTGGGTGAGGTTTTTCTCGGGGTTTTTCCTCACCTATAAGACAAATGTCAGAAACTTAGGGCCCAACGGTCCCTGAAAATCATCCAGCCATCCTTATCATCATCATCATCCTTCACCGGTGTGGAAAGCAATAGGAAGCTACCACACCTATAATTCCCTAGTAAAGCTGCAAAGCATAGCATGAAAATGGTATGACTGCAATGAAAGACCTGCCCTCGGGCAGAATTACTATGAATGGATGGATGGATATACAATGTTAATTCACATGCACCAAATGCTATGAAACATTTTCTTCTATCTATTTATAATAAAATAAATACTAAAAAAAAACTAAAAAAAACTAAACACCTTATGCAAGATTCTGACTGAAGGCCCAAAATGAAACAAGAAATACTAAAATGGATGGTGTGAGGAAGAGGCCACTGGTGCAATCATCATCACCACCATTCAAGCTTCACAGATATGGAAGACTGGCCTGCTGGAATTGCGAGTAAACTGAACATCTGATGCGGGACTGTAACCATAGGCCGACAAGAGAACAAGAAAAATTAAAATAAACAGAGGAGAAGAAGTGGACACTGGTGTCTACCATCATCATCCTCCTGCTTCATACTGAATGCCATAAATGACCAAAATGTTGGTCCCTTATGATTCCATTTTGAACAAATATTACTCTTTAAAATTCATCGGAGAACATATTGTTTAAACAACTCACCTCATAGGATTCATGCTTCCATGAAATTGCGATTTCAAACATAATCATGTTCATCGTCAGCCATAACTCCGACTGATGAAATTCTTCGGCCGTCAACTATTCTATTGTCGCCATCTTCAGTGCTGCCATCTATGGTTGAATTTATGAACTTCGAAATCAATGTAATTTCGTTAGGGATATCAAAATTCATTGATCTATTTTTGTTTTTCTGAATGTATATTTTTTCCCAAACTGTCAATTCCAAAGGTTTCTCTACTTGTTTTAAAAGTTTAGCTTCTCTTCCAATTTTATGATGTTCTAATAAACTATGTGCAGCAATTGCAGATTTTTCAATTTCACAATTTTTAATAGAACATCATAAAATTGGAAGAGAAGCTAAACTTTTAAAACAAGTAGAGAAACCTTTGGAATTGACAGTTTGGGAAAAAATATACATTCAGAAAAACAAAAATAGATCAATGAATTTTGATATCCCTAACAAAATTACATTGATTTCGAAGTTCATAAATTCAACCATAGATGGCAGCACTGAAGATGGCGACAATAGAATAGTTGACGGCCGAAGAATTTCATCAGTCGGAGTTATGGCTGACGATGAACATGATTATGTTTGAAATTGCGATTTCATGGAAGCATGAATCCTATGAGGTGAGTTGTTTAAACAATATGTTCTCCGATGTATTTTAATGATTATACCTCATAATGTTTACTTCCCAACATTAATTAAATATAAATATTACTCTTTATTGTATTTTTCAGAATAGATAGAGAGAGAGTGAGAGAGAAAAAACAAAGAATTTTTTTATTGTATTTTAAAATGCTGTTTTTTTTCTTTTTAATCTTTTGGAACATTGACACTATGAGATGAACAAATCCATTGTTTTTTTTCAAAGTATTTGTTAATTCAATATGATTGGTGTTATTCTCTATCACATGCAGGATTCAAATGAAAAAAAAATCAATCATGCAGAACCAAAACATTACTCTTATCAGTTATCATATATAATTTGGAAGACTTCCAATTTTCATATTTTTTATTATTGCCACCAGGTTTTCATTATAACATATCTGGTATTCTCTCCTGGCATGGTGTACATGTAACTCACTTCTGTGGTTGGGGCACCTGGAAGGCAGGGTTATGCTGCCCAGATGATACGAGAGGTGATGGTGGTAATGATGTGCTAGGAGAGGCCATTTTCATAAAATTAAATTAGATAAAAATTAAGTAACATTAATGGGCATACAACTACTTTTATACAGATGCTACAAAATCATCTTGCTTATTATTGTAATATTCTTTTTCATCTAGTTTCTTGTCCCCACTCCAGAGGTTGAGTTACCATTGCAATATTATAAGTGTTAATTATTAGATGATTTTTTAAAAAAGAAAAAGTCTAGAATAGTTTATATTAGATAACAATGTATATCTGATTTTAACAGTTTATTTAAATTTTGAAATCACTTAATTAAACATCAGATTTTAAAAAATCAGAAAAAGTATAATCTGTTACAATATAAATGCCAGGTTCGATACATAACATGGTAAGAATTTTTAATTGTAAAATGTTCAATTCAAGATAAGAAGAGACACTTTCAAATGCCTGGATTAAATTCCAAACTCCTCATTGAAAAAATATGCTGTATTGTGGATAGAAATTAGTCCACTGGATGCAAATCTTATGCCAAGCAGAAGCCTATCATGCTTAATGACGAAAGTAGGCCACTTTCCAGCACAGGGTTTCACCTCCTTTCTCTTCATCATCTTTCATACTACAAGAACACTTAAAATATACATTCAACCTATACTTTTCTCTGTACACTGTATAAGAACACATCACCTATGCAATGTGGTCTGCTGAAGAGGTGAAAAAAAATTAAAAATACATTACAAATACCATCAATCTGCAGAGTGTAAGTGGATTAGAAAGTGTATAATCTTCCAGTAAAGGAAGGGATGTTGTTCTATATAAAGAATATACTCCAGCAAATCATTGGATTAGAAACAGAACCAATCTAACGTCTTCTGAATGGAGAAATGGCATAAAAATGCAGGCAAATGTATGCACAGTTCAAACTGTACCAAGCAGATTCCAGGGCAATAACTATAGTAGGCACTCCTCAATGAGTTTGAAACTCTTGTCCATGTCTTGGGATCTTGTCCCTTCAGAGAAACCTTGCTTATCACTAGGCATAACAGAGTAGGAAGTCATATACTGCAATCTTCAATCAAAACAGCTCATGGTCCACAAGAAAGTACATGGGATATCTGAGAATGGTTAGAAAAACATCAAATTGAAAGAAAGGCTAAAATAATAAAACAAATAGAAAAAACTAAAGGGCTCATGGTTTGCGAAAAAATCTACATTAAAAAATGAAAAGGAGAAATTAACAAACTTTGAAACTCTCTGGGAAAATGGTTTGATTTTGAGGTTCTTGAGTTTACCAACAGAGGGAACAGGACAATATAACAACGATCGTGAAAGTACTGAGGATGGAACCGGATACGGTCCTGAAACTGGTCTAATAAAAATAATAATATGAGGTGAGGTGATAAAATTTTACTTTAATAAACAATACCTCATAGTTTTTTATATTTTGAAGAGAAAAACTTTTTTGTCCAGTCTGAGACTCGAACCCGGGACCTTCGGCTTTCTGGGCCAATGCTTTACCAACTGAGCTACTGAGGCGAGTTACGATCTAGATGCAAATTTTTCTCTTATATATACATTGTAATTCCCTTGCACCAAATGTTATGAAACCTTTGCTTCTAACTTTGCAAATGGCGGCTTCTTAGTTAAGAAGACATTTATATAGTGTTAATTCCTAACAAGCCAATTGTAACAGAATAGGTATATTTTAAAATCATTAGAAAGTAACATTATGAGGTTTAATACTGAGTTTGTATTTTTTAACATTTTTACCTCATATGCTTGATTTGTTGGACATATGTTTCAGGGCTGTTGCCCCATCTTCAGCATTGCACAAACTGGTTTTTTTCTTTTCTTCAAGTTGTCAGCCTTGGATCTGTGTTCCAAAGACTGAGGCTCCTTTGCATACAATAAATTCCAAATTGTTTTTGCAAAATTCAACATCAGTTTAGCACCAAAAAATGATCATAGCCTAATAAACTTAGGAAAACCAACAAAAATGAAAAAATTGAAAATAATAAAAAAATCAGAAATACATCAAATAAAATGTGCAGATTGTGATAAAGTATACATAGAGAAAACAAAGAGATATTTAAACATTACAACTAAAGAACACATAAGAAACGTAAAAAAGGAGATGTAGAAAAATCTGCAGTAGCAGCTCATGTTTGGACAGAAAAACTCAAAATAGATCTAAATACAAAATTATTAAAACAGTTAGAAAATACCCATGAACTCACGGTATGGGGAAAAATCTATATACAGAAGAACAAGGAGAAAATTATCAACATTGAAATTCCCGGAGAAAGGAGCCTCATTACCAAGTTCTTTGGAACACAGATCCAAGGCTGACAACTTGAAGAAAAGAAAAAACCAGTTTGTGCAATGCTGAAGATGGGGCAACAGCCCTGAAACATATGTCCGACAAAACAAGCATATGAGGTAAGAATGTTAAAAAAATACAAACTTAATATTAGAATAGGTATTTAACTTTCACAGGGAAAGAACACTACGAGGTTTAATTTAAGAATTAAATTAATTTTTTTATTACCTCACCTCATATCCTTTTTCTTCTATACTGCAGTTTCAGAGCTTATCTCCATCGTCAGTAGCCAAGAAACGACATAACACCGGTCGACCAGAGGCTAGTGATGATGGAGATATAACTGCAGTATAGAAGAAAAAGGATATGAGGTGAGGTAATAAAAACGTTAATTTAATTATTAGAATAGGTATACTTTGAACATCTAGAACATTTATGAAAAACATTATAATAAGTAGTATGCCATGCTAGCTCAGCTGCTCTTCACTAACGGGTATGGCTTTCATACCCAACAGGGTTGAAAATTTTAATTGTTAAATTTATTTAATTGCAAAATTTTCAATCTCGGGACCAGGAGAGGTGGTGGTGTACAATTATTAATTGCTAAGATTGTGCACCAAATTCCTGCATTAAATTGCAAACCACTCCACAGTACATAAGCTGAGAAGGCATGCAGTTTTGTTGATAGCGATCGTCCGTTGGATGGGGACGTTAAGCCTGGTGACCCCCTTGGTGCTTCTCGATAGGAGTAGGCTACCTGCCGGCACCAGGTTTCACTTCTCCCTTCTCTTCATCATCATCCTTCATACAACACACTTCATGCTACACAAACATATACTCATCCTACATTCCTCTTTGTACACAATACAAGATAAATCATCTACATAAAGTGGTCTGTCAAAGTGATGCATAAATTGAAAATAGACCAATTCAACGCCATCTATCCATCTAGCATGGGACCCGAAGCATGTAAAGTGCAGTAGGTGGCATTAGAACACACATATACATTATAATAATTTATATTTTGTTTCCAAGTGCAACTATCATTATCTGATTCAAGAACTGAACTGAAAGAATTTAAAAACATACCCTAATCCTAACCTGAATTCCTTTCTATACACAACTTTATATATACTATGCAAACTTGTCAGTGAAATTGAAAATAGTATTAGATAATGCCATCTACCCACTGAGTGCAGAATCTAAAGCACAAAAAGTGCGGTGGGTTGGCATTATATGCATAAGCATTTAAATTTAAGTTTATCTCTCTATAGATGAACTGAATTTATATTCAGAAAGTCTTTTATTTTATTTTTGTCAATATGAGTTTTCCCAACTTCCAGCTGCAAGGCAACATGCAATGTCTCATCCCTCACAGTTCAATACAACATCCATTAACAGAAGCTAAGAAGAACAAAATTTGCAGAGTTAACACTAATGAAGATAACTATAATTATGTTAGAGTTTTAAAAATATCAAAGGTTACTTTAAGTTATGTAGGTAGGAACAACTCAACATAAATCAAAATTTACATTTATACAGTTGTGGAGAATGGATGAAGTCCAAGATCCAGAGCATTAGCAAACAATAAACACTTGTACAGTTTTAATGTCAGATAACCTAACTGCCCAGGAAAAATAAAACACTAAAAAATAAGATTTCGAAAGATATAATTGATTGAATAAAATTATTTATCTTATATTTAGAACACATAGTAAATTTTGGAGATCTTTAACTTGAATTGCTTGTATAAACTTGCATGACTTTTTTTTTACATCTGGATTACTATTAGGAATTAAAATATTACATAATTTATGAATCCGTGCTAATCCACACAGAATATAAATAAATATTTATGCAGTAAGTTGAAAAATGCTGCACATAAGCTGGGTGAAAATATATTTTAGTAAAGGAAAAATATATATATATTTTTTGTTCAGATATCACTGTTTAGAACCCCATGTTATATTGGAATCTATTAGTATTATATAAATTATATAGAAGTCTCCCAAGAAGGAAAGCAGTATTACACCTCCAAAGATTTAAATTTTTTATTTGCATACAAAAGCGTTAAAATTTACAAAAAATACTGAAGAGTTTTTGGGGGCACACCGTAGCGTAATGGTTAAGGCACTGCGCTACAAGCCGGAAGGCCGAGGGTTCAAGTCCCGTTGGGGTCAGGATTTTTAAACTGACCCAAACCTTCTGGCGGCACTATGGCCCTGGGGTCGACTCAGCCTCTAACGGAAATGAGTACCAGACGCCTGTTCTGGGGGTAAAGGCGGCCGTCACGCAGGGCTGACAACCCGGCTGACATAAAGTGCCGATTGTCTAGAAAAAGTGGGAGCCTTAACCTCCTACTACCCCAAGGGCCTCCTGAGGCCTGTTGTGGGATCACTTTACTTTACTTACTGAAGAGTTTTTAAGTCTGTGTTTTGATTATATTCATTCTAAGAAAGAGTGCATACAAGTAAGTTACTTCAAAACTAAAATGATAGTTGAAATATGAATATTGTACAAGTAACTAAAACTTATTTTTATCTGTATTTAGGCCCTAAAGATTTTTTAAAATTCCTTTAATGTCTTGAGGATGATGTGCAGCCTTGTGCACTAGACAACTTTACCCCAAAAATCATGATACTGTAAAAAGGGATCACAGGCTATGCTCATGCAAGACATGAGTTGTACACTGCAGCTCAGATATCATGAGTGCTTGAAATATTCAAAATCTCTCACGTCTTCTGCACTGTGCATCTGATGCTTTGTTCACACGATTACCCATATTTAAGTAGTTTAAAATTGCTTATTTAGTTCAGTAGTCTGAAATATGTTACAGATCAGAACGGATAGTGTATGCTGAGGCTCTGATGAAAATAATATGAATTGGACAGAGATATGTGACGTCAGTTTAAAATCTTGCATGTAATTTGAATATGAATAACAAGGTAAGAAATATACACCAAGAGACAAATGTCACAAAATTATTAAATGGCTGAAATGTGGTGAAGGGGGGGGGGATATGGATCCTATTCTCAATCAAATGCTATAAAGATGGAATGCCTGAAGCAAGACTTTAGCAGCAGAAGAGCAAAAGACTACACCTGTACAAAGACTGGGTTTGATCAACAAGAATGACATGCACAGTCACTCTTCCCTTGCCATATAAGTCTAGCAGCTTAATTCTTTCTTTCAAGAAATCCCACTGTATCTGCTGTGTCTAACTTTATTCTCAATACTATTTTCAAGTGTAGGTCTATCTGGATGCAAATGGGTAAAGAAAAATCTTCATCTCATCACTTTCTGAGCTTGAACTAAGCCTGTCAATTTCATAGCTAGATATCTCTCTCTTATCCAAAATCCAATTTCATATTTTATATATAGCACCAATATGAAGTTAATGATAAATTTATAGAAATACATAATTGGCATACCTCTATTAACAATTCAGTAATTCAAAGTCCAGTGCTAATGCACAATTTGCTAACAATATTGAGAAGCCAGAGAGAGGACGAATTACCATCAATCTCTGCCATTGGAAAAATAAATAAATATTATTTATTCATTAAATGGATGGATAAATCTGCTCTCCACTACAAATTTCTTTTCAGTGTTCATACGTAAATTTTAAAAATTAAATAGCAAGGGAAAGAAAAAAAAATGTGGAACTGAATACTGATTTTATACTAATGAAATAAAGTTAATACTAGTAGGGTCTTCAATGTTAGTAACTTACAAATGGTCTCATGAGGTTATAGTTGCTGTGTGAGGTCCACTTGCCATCTACCTGTTTCTGGGATGCTACTTGCTTCTGTAGTTGGTATGCCTGCTCCTCCAACTGTTTAATTTTCCTCATTGCATCTTCATCACACAATTTCTTCCTCTCCTCTCGCTTGTTCTCCTGTTGATATTAATATAATATAGTTCTGACAGTCTAACTTTGATCCTTACAAAGTTATTGATATCATTTAAGCTAGGGGTACTTACATCATACAATAATAAAACTATTTTGTGATTTACATATTACACATGCCACAAATATACTTTATTAAATTCACATAATAAAATAAACCCCCTACTCATGTCTGGCATAATACCAGATCTAAGGATGAGATGAGACACCCACTATTGAACTTCTGTGGAAAAAAAAGGATGCTGGCTGACCAGTCTCACTGCATCATCATAGGGCAGATGAAATTAAATGGATGAGATTAGTACGGAGAATTAATAGAATGAAGCTGTTGGCAGGAAAAGTAAATACATAAAGATGAGAAACATCTAGAAAAAACCTGCCCTGGCTCCAATTTGCCACATGAAATGATCGCAAGACCAAGAAATGGAGGGCAAATGTGTAACCACTTGCACTATGGAAATGCCTCAACTTCATGTAATATTATATCTAATAATAAGTAACTAATTACATTTTTTAAAACACAATAGCAAGTAACATTAAGATTAATTAATTTTAACTTTGAATAACATTAAGATGTTTGTTTTAATTAATTAACTAATCTACTATCTATTATCTATATTACTAATATCTTCAACATCTATAAAGATAATGAAATCTCTGTTACACAAGATGGCAAACTATCTTCTTGGAAAAAGATCAACACTAGAGTAAGACAGGGATGTGGACTTTCACCAGTGCTTTTCATTATATATATATATATATATATATATATATGAATAGAATAATAAATGAATGGAGGAAAACACAACAGGGATATATACCCATTAATAGGAACCTCAAACTCGATGCTATTCTTTTTGCAGAAAATTTAGCTCTTCTGGCACTTTCTGAAAATGATTTGCAATGATCAATTTATAATTTACAAAAAATAGCTGCCAAATTTAATATGGAAATATCAATTAACAAAACTAAAATTATGGCATTTCATGGGAAGGACCCCATACAAAGTAAAATCTGTTTCCAGAATAAAATTTTAGAGAGATCTAATCAATTTAAATATCTTGGATATTATCTCTCTATCTGGGATGAAAAGGATATCCCTGAAAAAATTACTAGTTATAATAAAAGTTTGGGAATTATTAATTAAGTTATGAAATCATCCCTTGTACAAAAAAACGCCAGATTACGTTTATATAACACTTTGGCCAAACTAGTGTTGACCTATGGTAGTGAAGCATGGACACTAAAAAGACAACACGAAAGCAGAATAACGGCTTGTGAAAAGAGATTCATGCATAGAACAGCGGGTTATACCAGATGGGATCGGAAAAGGAACACCGATATCTTAAAAAAAATGAAGACTACGCCGATTTTGGAATATATTAAACAGTACCAACTAAATTGGAAACACCATCTTGAAAGAATGAGTTCAAATCAGACCCCCAAAGCTGTTTATAATTATATACCAAGAGGACGAAGATCTCTGGGCCATGTTATGAAATGCTGTATTATACATCAGTGAACACAGTCTTGCACAGGGTTAGGCAAGTAAATTATTATATTAAATCAATGTTGGGAAGAAAACATTATGAAGTATAATCACTGAAATTCATTGGAGAACATTTTTTGAGAACTCACCTCGTAATTTCATGTTTTTCATGATACCGCAGTTTCAAACATAATCACATTCATCCTCAGTCATAACTTCGACTGATGAAATTCTTCAGCCGAAGGTGAGTTGTCAAAAAATGTTCTCCAATGAATTTCAAGAGTAAATTATTCTTATGTATTTTACCATAATTTACATGTAAAATATGGAATGTAGAAAACAATTTTTTACATGAAGTAATAAACAAAAAATGCATTTAATTTTAATAAAACACCAATAATTTAATTTTTAAGTTCTATTAGTAATCTACAATACAGGATATTTAATGAAAATTGCATTTAATCATGTTTCACACACTTCATTCGTCATTGATTCTTTTCCATATTAATTTGAAATATCATATAGTAATTATTTTTGAGTCCTTAACATTTAATTGATTTTCACATTTTCAAATTATTACGTTTAGATACATGTATATCAGTGTTTTGAACATGCATAACATTACATAAATGTAAATGTATTCAACCATATAGCACTTAGATTTACTATATAATTATATGGCATTAATATAATTAGTGCTAATCTGGAGGGTCGAGGGTTCAAGTCCCGTTAGGGTCAGGATTTTTAAACTGACCCAAACCCTCTGGCGGCACTATGGCCCTGGGGTCGACTCAGCCTCTAATGGAAATGAGTACCAGACGCTTGTTCTGGGGGTAAAGGCAGCCGTCACGCAGGGCTGACAACCCGGCTGACATAAAGTGCCGATTGTCTAGAAAAAGTGGGAGCCTTAACCTCCTACTACCCCAAGGGCCTCGGGTCTGTTGTGGGATCACTTTACTTTTTTTTCTTTAATGAGTTTTTAGATAAAAATATAATATTAAATATAAATATAAAACTTACATGAGTTTTTTTCATTCACATTTATGTAAATAAATTAATTTCTGATTAATATCTAATAATAATAAGAAATTGTGGTTGAAGAGAAAAATTTTCGCCTAGACCGAGACTCAAACCTGGGACCTTTGGCTTTCCAGGCCAAATGCTCTACCATCTGAGCTACTGAGGCAAACTGAGATCTAGATGCAAATTTTCCTCTTATGTTGTAATTCCCTCGCGCCAAATGCTATGAAGTCTTCGCTTTTATCTTTACAAATGGCGGCTTCTTAGTTTAGAAGACATTTTAATTGGGAATTTAAACACTACGTCCTGGGTTCGAGTCTCGATCTAGGCGAAAATTTTTCTCGTCAAATATTATTTATCCTTCAGTGAGAAGTGTTAAATTAATAACAAAAAAAAATTAAGAAATGATGGTTTATGCAAATATGTACGTCAATAAAACTTCAGCTTTCTATGACTATGAATTTAAAAACAGTTAAGAAAACAGAAATTAGCAAAACGCATCAGATTCCTGACAATATTTACTTAATAATCACCACACACTTGATCTTTCATTTTAAGGGAGTAATAAACATGCACTAGCTGTTTTGGTTTTTCAAATGAAAGGGATTCCTACTAGTATTATGGACAAAAGACCAGTTAGAAAATACTCTCTCCAGTTGGGTAGATGAATGTGGAATGTTAATTAATTAATTACTTACTGACTGGCACTACTGATCACGTAGGTTCATGGCCATACGGACATAAGCTCTCCATACATCCCAATCCTGAGCTAATGCTTTCCAATCATTCCCTGTATAATCTACTTTTCTCAAATCATAGTTAATGTTATTCTCCCACCTCATTCTTGGTCTACCAACTGGGCATTTTCCCTCTGGCTTTCCTACAAGAAGCTTCCATGCAAGTTAATTAATTAGCTAAGTCTAATTCTCTCTTGTTTATTTTTTCTTTCACTCACCTCATACTTCATAACTCCTCACAAAACTAGGTTTCATCACATCATTTGTGACATTCCTAGGTCTGCGAGCAGTTATGAAGTATGAGGTGAGTGAAAGAAAAAAATAAACAATATTAAAAAATATTTATATATTAAATTTGGGAATTTTTAGCATTATGAGGTTCAATTAATAATTAAATGAAATTGTTAAATATTCCACTTAATGTAGAAGATTTTGACAAGGAATATAATCATATTGTTCATGTTGCTAAAATAAATGGTTTCGATGAAGACATTATAAAGAATAAATTAAAGAAATTCAAACAACAAAAAAGGTTACAGGAATACACCACCTTACATCATGGTCCCAAGAAAGATGTAAAATTCAAGAAATTCACTTACCATCCTGAAGTTCATAATAAGTTTCAAAAAAGTTTCAGAAATTTTAATATAACATTAGCTCCAATTAACAAATTCAGCCTGGGTAATCTGCTGTTAACTAATAATAAATGTAATACCCCAGACAACAAAAAATCTGGGATTTATCAAATTGATTGCAAAGATTGCAACAAGATATATATAGGAAAAACAAAAAGGAACTTGGAAACTCGTAAAAAAGAGCACTTCAGAAACATGAAGAATGGACAAATTGAAAAATCAGCTATAGCAGCACATAGTTTATTAGAGCATCATAGGATTGAAAAAGAAGCAAAACTTTTAAAACATCTATCTAAACCTTTGGATTTAACAGTTTGGGAAAAAATATATATTCAAAAAACCATACTAGAACTATGAACTTTGAGATTCCGGAAGAACCAAGCTTGATTACAAAGTTCTTCAAAAATACAACAGATAGCAGTTTAGGAAATGATTCATTCAAAATAACACCAGATGGCAGTTTGAAGAGGAATTCCTTCAAAAGAACACCAGATGGCAGTCTAGATAATTACCGGCAAAAAGGAGAAAAAATTGACAGTCGTGAAAACAGCTGACGATGACGACAAAGTGTCGCCGATACTGCAGTGCTGTGTTTAAAAAAACATAGATGTATGAGGTAAGAAAAAATCACGATTCATTTAATTATTATTAATATTATAAAACCTTATAGTGTTATTTCCTATCTACATAACCTAATTCTCTCTCTTTGCAAAAAAAAAAACAGAATGTTTATGGGGGTTTAATACCCTTGTTCAAAAGCTTACCTAATATGAAAGGTGATGATAAAATCAAATGTTTCCTACCTCTCCTCATATAAATCTTCTAAGTAGATTACGATTTCAAGACCATAATAGTCTCATCTTCAGTACAATCTTGGCGAATTATATTATTACTTATTTTAGGAATTCTCACTATGAGGTATATTCATTAAGGTAGAATATGTTTATCACTCACCTCATATTCTAATTGAAAACATGAATATGGAAGACAAAATTACCATCAGGAAAAAATGTGAAAAAATTATCATAAGTAATGCCACGAGTGATTTCCAAATTATCGATAAATTCACGACTCACGAAGTGAGGAGTGAATTTATCTAGAGAATTTGGAAATCAAGAGTGGCATTTGTTAGGACTATTTAACGAATAAAATTAAGCTGTTTACTCACAAATCATTATTTAACTATAGTTATTTTAAAATATTTATATATTTAATGTAAACGGCGATGTTTGAAAACAAATGAGAAACGATAGGTACGCTTCTACTGCTTCTTTTGTTTATCACTGCAACCAGATCATACTATTTATTGCCAAAGGAACGCAATATTGTAAGAATGCTCTCTAGTGGAGAAAAAATGAAACACATCAATCTGTATATTAATTCATTTTTGATGTCGTATGATGTAAATATGACAATTATATTTTTCTCGATTATTACCTGGGAAAAAATACATTTAAGAAAGTGCAAACAGTGGTTTCTTTTTTTGGTGGTATAATCAATTGCTACAAATGTTGACATGTAAGCACTATTATATACAATCTGGTAGCCGTATTTGTTATAGGCTCAGTCACTGCAAAATAACGGTCAGACCTGTTCAGAATATTAAAAAGGAGGAGCTTTGTTTAATATATGATAATCCTAACACTGATAAATATTTCGTGAAACACGACTCTGATTGGTTGTAAAACAGAAATCATTGAAACGTGATTGGTCATTGACTCCCATTTGGGGCATGAGTTAAATAGTCAAAGAAATCAAGGAAACACCAATAAACAAAAAGGGTTCAAGAAATATGAAAATTATTAAAGACATCAACACTAAAAATGTAATAATTACTAAAGCTGACAAAGGCAACCAGTTGGTTATTTTAGACAAAGAAGAATACAACAACAGAATGGAAAAACTTTTGGACTCTGAAGAATATACACAGATTCAATCAGACCCCCTTAACAAAACCATTAAAGAAGTAGACAACACTCTCAAGAATATCAATCACATTTTAACTAAGAAAGACAAGTTTCATCTGAAGGTTTCAAATCCAAAAATCCCAACATCTACGGACTCCCGAAAGTGCACAAAGAAGGGAAGAAAATGAGGCCGATAATTAACAACATAGGGTCTCCTACATATCATTTATCTAAATGGTTATGTAAGGAATTTAATAAAATGAATGGATTTGAAAACTCTGCAATAGAAAACTCTTATGAATTGGTAGATAAACTAGAAAACATACAACTACAATCTTCAGACAGATTAGTTTCATTTGATGTTGTTTCCTTATTTCCAAGCATTCCAAAAGACCAAACTATGGAAATTTTAGAGATTTGGATGGAAAATAATAAAATTGAAAAAGTAAAGATAGTCGAATATAAAACTTTAACTAAATTATGTATCGATAATATGTTTTTCACCTACAATGGAAGATTTTATAAACAAAATTCAGGACTTTCGATGGGAAACCCTTTATCTCCATTCTTAGCTAATCTATTCATGGGGAATTTTGAACACAAGATAATTAACGGACATCGTTTAATTTTCAAGTTCTGGTGCAGATATGTGGATGACATAATTGCAATAGTTAATCATAAACAGATAGATGATGCATTAAAATTATTGAACATTCAAAGTCAAACTATAAAGTTCACTATGGAAAAGGAAATCAATGGAGAAATACCATTTTTAGATCTCAACTTAAAAGGAATGAAGAAAATAAGATAGAATTTGGAATTTACAGAAAGAAGACACATATAGATAACTACATAAAAGCTTTAGGTTTCAATCACATAGCTCACAAAGAAGCAGTTTTCAATAGTTTGACACATAGATTAGTGAACATACCAATGAACAAAGAAAATTATGAAAAGAAAAAGAACACATAATCAATGTAGCCACGAAAAATGGTTTTGCTATAAAAATGATACTTAAAAAAATAAACAATTCAAAAGACAAAAATTTATTAATCAAAAGCACTCTTCTAAAAGTTAAAGAAGATAATGTAAAATTTAGAAAATTCACATATCATCCATTAAAACACCACAAGTTTCAAAAATTTTTTAAAGATTTCAACATAAGGTTAGCACCCAAAAATGACTACAGCATCAGTAGACTGATTAGACCTAATAAGAATGAGAAAATTAAAGAAGAAAACAAATCAGGGATTTATCAAATTAAATGTGAAGAATGTGAGAAATTCTACATAGGAAAAACTAAAAGAAATTTGAAAACTAGAGTTAAAGAACATCTCAGGAATGTCAAGAAAGGGGAAGTAGAAAAATCTGCAGTGGCTGCCCATGCATGGTCTGAAAAACATCTTATCGAGAAAGAAGCAAAATTATTAAAACAAATAGAAAAACCAAAAGAACTTACTGTTTGGGAAAAGATCTACATTCAAAAGAGCGAAAAGAAGAAATTAATGAACTTTGAAATTCCCGGTGAGAATGACCTGGTTTCGAGGTTTTTCAGTCAGCCAATGGAAGGAGAAAAGGACAACTCTTCAAGACGACAGAACAACGGTCGTGATGATACTGAGGATGGAACAGAAACTATGTTCCGAAACTAGTTTATAATCAAATAAGAAGAACAATATGAGGTGAGTGATAAACATATTCTACCTTAAAAATCATCGGAGAACATATTGTTTAAATAACTCACCTCATAGGATTCATGCTTCCATGATATCGCGATTTCAAACATAATCATGTTCATCGTCAGCCATAACTCCGACGATGAACATGATTATGTTTGAAATCGCGATATCATGGAAGCATGAATCCTATGAGGTGAGTTATTTAAACAATATGTTCTCCGATGATTTTTAATGATTATACCTCATAATATTGTTTATTTTTTATCATTTCACTCACCTCATACTTCATAATTTATAGCAGACCCAGGGTTTCTTCACGTGAAGAAACCCTGGGTCTGCTATAAATTATGAAGTATGAGGTGAGTGAAATGATAAAAAATAAACAATATTAAAGAACCTCATAGTGTTATTTCCTATCTACATAAATACCTCATAATGTTTACTTCCCAACATTAATTAAATATATTCTACCTTAATGAATTATATTATGTCGATCAGAAGAAACACGTCTTCTTCCCTCTGTTGGTGGACCGATGAACCTCTTGATCAGGTCAGGATTTGCAGGAATTTCAAAGTTTTCCTTTGTTTTTCTGAATGTGGATTTTTTCCCAAATCGTGAGTTCCTTTTGTTTATCTATTTGTTTAATTAGACTGGCTTTTGATTCAATTAAATGTTTTTCGGACCAAGCATGAGCAGCTACTGCTGACTTTTCCACTTCTCCATTTTTGACGTTTCTAAGATGTTCTTTCACCCCTGTTTTCAAATTTCTTTTCGTTTTTCCAATATAAATTTTGTCACAATCCCTGCATTTGATCTGATAAAATTCCTGATTTGTTTTCTTCTTAAATTCTTCGAGTTCTTCGGTGCTAATCTCATATTCAACTTTTTGAAACTTTTTGGTGTTTCAATGGATGGTAAGTGAATTTCTTGAATTTTACTTTTTCCGTTTCTTTTATAAGTCTGCTTTCAATAATTAATTCTTGTCTTTTAAATTTATTTATTTTCTTGTATACCATATTTTCTTCAAAACCATTATCTATTGCAACATTAATTATGTATTCTTTTTCATAATTTTCTTTGCTCACATGTATATTTACCAATCTGTGTGTCGAACTATTGAATAATGCCTCATTGTGAGCAAAATGGTTGAATCCTAAAGCTTTAATATAGTTGGGAGATTGTAATAAGGAGACCGCCAATTAATGTAGTAAGGAAAAGGATTTTAGTTGAATTTGGGTTGAAGTTTTCTTCTTATACTAATATTAATTTTTTTACCTTTCTTTAGAGCGGTCTAAATGATTAAAAATCCAATTTATAATTATATTTACAGGAGTAAATCTATATGTGTATTCTTTCTATAAATTCCAAATTCTATCATGTTTTCTGCATTTCTTCTTAAAGTAAGATCTAAAAGTCTTTTATTTTCAGTTTCCATGGTAAATTTTATAGCTCTACTCTGAATGTTCAAAAGCTTTAAAGCAGCCTCTGTTCGTTTGTGATTCCAAATAGCAATTACACCATCAACGTATCTACTCCAAAATTTGAAAATCAAAGGATGTCCACTTATTATTTTCTACTCAAAACTTCTTATAAATAAATTGGTCAAAAAGGGTAATAGAGGATTTCCCATAGAAAGTCCAGAATTTTGTTTGTTAAAATTTTCCGTTATATGTAAAAAACATTTGTTCAATGCATAATTTGGTTAGAATTATAAATTCTTTTACACATCCTTTTTCTAATATCTATCAAAAAGAAATTTGAAAACAAGGGTGAAAGAACATCTTAGAAATGTCAAAAGTGAAGAAGTGGAAAAGTCAGCAGTAGCTGCTCATGCTTGGTCCAAAAAACATTTAATTGAATCAAAAGCCAGTCTAATTAGACAAATAGATAAACAAAAGGAACTCACGATGTTTTTATTACTAATTTAACATTTCTCAATGAAAGATAAATTAAATTTGAAGGGAATGTTAAATTAGTAATAAAAACATCATTAGAGGCCTTACTGGCTTTTAAAGTAATGTTAAATTTCCAATAAATGTCTTCTTAACTAAGAAGCCGCCATTTGCAAAGATAGAAACAATGGTTTCAAAAGCATTTGGCGATAGGGAATTACAACGTATATAAGAGAAAAATTTGCGTCTAGATCGTAACTCGCCTCGGTAGCTCAGTTGGTAGAGCACTTGGCCCGGAAAGCCAAGGGTCCCGGGTTCGAGTCCCGGTCTAGGCGAAAATTTTTCTCTTCAAATTTAAAAGGAACTCACATTCAGAAAAACAAAGGAAAACTTATGAACTTTGAAATTCCCACAAATCCTGACCCGATCCAGAGGTTCATCGGTCCACCAACAGAGGGAAGAAGTGTTTCTTCTGATCGACATAACATCAGTCGCCAAGACTGTACTGAAGATGAGACCATTATGTTCTCGAAATCGTGATCACTTAAAAGATTTATATGAGGAGAGGTAGGAAACACTTGATTTTATCATAAATTAAACCTCATAGTGATTAATTCCTGTAAAAGTTAAAAAAAAAAATGAAAGGTAATTCCTATTAGTACATGAATCCTTCCTTTTAGTTATGATGTTCATCATCAAGATTCTGTGCACGGTATTGGGGATGAAGTACATTTGCTGCTATATATTTAGAGATTATTTCCTCTGCTTTTCAAGACGATGTAGCTTGTCATTTCCTTCAGGTAATTACAGGATCATCTATTTTGGTCTGTTAGCTTATATTTATAGTTCTGAGAAAGAAAGTTCTAGACTGTAATAACATTAATTTACTTTCTACTTGGTTCTGAAAGCTTTATTTCATTACGGTGTTACATTACAGTGTTTTATGACATGAGTTTATTTTTCAAGAGGAAGAAGTGATTGGGTCAGCATGTCAGTGTCATAAATATGGTTGGTGATTCAGTAACTTTATCAATGGCCAATTCTCATGTGCTCTCCCAAATCATAAATGAGGACTTCCCTGCAAGAACACCCTAAACTCAGAAATGTTGGAATGGAAATGATGTTAAAATTCTGAATGCTGAAACAAATTGGAACACTATGATCTAGAATGGCGGATATGATTAATAAAGGTAGCAAATGAATCAGAGAATATAGTAAAAGCACAAAAATGATAAAACGAGAGTCCAGGGTTAAAATCTTGATACAAGCATTAATTTTTCTTTCTTAAAGTAGATTCTAACCAGGATTGAAAAAATGTTAATTGAAATAAAAACATCGAAAATATGATAAAATATTGACGTTTTTATTAATTTACCACTTCTCACGGAAGGATAAATTATATTTGAAGTCTCGGTCTAGGTGAAAATTTTTCTCTTCAAATATGTTAAAATATTAAGTTATGTAGATAGGAAATAACACTATGAGGTTTTTTAATATTGTTTATTTTTTATTATTTCACTCACCTCATACTTCATAATTCATAGCAGACCCTGGGTTTCTTCACATATTTTGTGACATTGTCAATGCTGCGTCACAAAATATGTGAAGAAACCCAGGGTCTGCTATGAATTATGAAGTATGAGGTGAGTGAAATAATAAAAAATAAACAATATTAAAGAACCTCATAGTGTTATTTCCTATCTACATAACTTAATGTTAAAATATGTTTCATCAACAAGAAAGCCAAAGACAAGTGATGCACAGAGTTAGGGGTTTCTTGCATAGACACAAACATTAAATGTATTTTTCATTAAACTTTAGTTTGTTTTTAAAATACAATAGGGCCTAATATAAATTGATTTCTTATCCCACTCTTAGTTATATTAACTAACTTGGGAAACAAAAAAAATCAGTGTTTTGTTAAAACCAACTTTAAGGTTTAAAAAAAATATTAATTAAATA
Source organism: Diploptera punctata (assembly GCA_030220185.1). NCBI lineage: Eukaryota > Metazoa > Arthropoda > Insecta > Blattodea > Blaberidae > Diploptera > Diploptera punctata. The sequence continues at coordinate 2,410,003 of JASPKZ010010240.1, forward strand.
AGATTTCTTATTCCACTTTTAGTGTAACTACACACAAATTAATTTACTATAATTTTTTTTTTTTTTTCCCAGGATATTTGGTATTTAAGACTTCTTCGTTTTCTTCAGATAGCAGCTCATCCTCATCAGGAATGTTATTGGGACGTAAAAGTTGCAAATACCATAGTCTTAATGATGGATCAACTAACTTCAGTAGCGATTGTATGTCTCTGCTGGTCTGTTCCAGTTTTCTGTATAGAATTAAAAGACCGTTGTTTCTTCAGACTTGAAGATATGTCTTTTTGGAATTAGAGAAAATGATCTAAACAGCAAGATCCAGTTAAAATCCTTGAATATTATGTGAAAAAAAATTGGAGAAAAGACATGGGTTTATACATTTTACGCTAATTATGCATATTTTACATGCTGCGTAGAAAACTTTTTTGTGTGTTACGTCCCATCCCTGACCATGGCTGAATTGTCTCAGGCTTCATATCTCAGCACAGAGCTATGGAACATGCTGATTTGAGTTCCCATAGGGGAACAATTTTTCTCATGGAATTTAAGCCTCTATGGGACAGGTGTCCACCCAGCATTGTTAAGAATTTGGGTAGTTACAATAAGTAGCAACTCCAGGCTGAGAAAACCAGGTATAATGGCTTGGGGACAAGGCATGCTATCACAGTTCCGATGAAAATTTTTCTCTTCTTCTCCTTTGGTGAGAAGTGGCAAATTTAAAATAAAAACATTGAGAATATATATTTGACATTGTTAAATAATTATATTTGAGTTATGAGTTTTTGAGAATAAAGTTTTTAGGAACATTTTTGGACCAAAGAGAGATGAACAGATAGGTGAATGTAGAAGACTACATAACAGTGAACTACATGGTCTTTATAGGAAGCCAGATATAATAAGAACAGTTAAGTCTCGTAGACTGCGATGGGCAGGACATGTTGCACGTATGGGGAATGAAAGACGTGCATGGAAGCTTCTTGTAGGAAAACGTCCAGTTGGTAGACCAAGAATGAGGTGGGAGAACAACATTGACTATGATTTGAGGGAAGTAGATTATACAGGGAATGATTGGAAAGCATTGGCTCAGGATAGGGATGTACAGAGAGCTTATGTCCGTGTGGCCATGAATCTACAGGTTTGCCAGTGAGTAAGTGAGTGAGTAAGTAAGTAAGTAAGTTATATATATTGACTCACCTCATATTTCTTGATTTTTATGCAGACTAGTTTCGTCGCTAACTGTGCGACAAAACTAGTCTGCATAAAAATCAAGAACTATAAGGTGAGTAGTCAAAATATATAACTCAAATATAATTAAAATAAACCTCATAGTTATTAAGTTAGAATTTTTTATCACTCACCTCATATTGTTCTTCTTATTTGACTATAAACTAGTTTCGGAACATAGTTTCTGTTCCTCATAGTGTTATTTCCTACATATATTTAATATTTAATAATTGTGAATTAAATTAAATAGCAGAATCACTATATAAAAATATTACAAAAATAACATAAAAAGATCAGAAAATGGGAGAAAACAAGCACATCAAAAAATTGTTTTAACGTATCAGGTCATTAACACAATGATTCAAAGCTGGGTATGAAAAGGCAGAATTTTTTTCTACTTTTCAGAGGTCTGTTATTTTAGGCTTGTAAATGTATGATGAGATATCCATGGTTTAGTTCCCATCTGAAGGAAGCAATGGTTGAGTTTTATTTATGTTCTAAAAACAACCCTTAACCTCCAGGTGATTTTGAACTTATAAAACACTCCTCAGTATTTGTATAATTAAATAAATAAAAAATTAAAATAAAGTGTGTAAAAAGTTCAATTCACTAACATAAAAATAAAATTGAAATATCAGAAAGATAAATACATAAAATTAAAACAATTACAAACAAGGGATTTTTAAGTATTTAAAAATAAATCCAGTCCAAATATGAACCTGTGGTCTTTGAGCAAATTACAATGAGCTACCTAGAACAGAAATATTATTTTATGGAAATATCATGATTAAAAAGATAATATACCTGCATTTTCTTGAGCTGTTGACGGACATCTTCGAGTTCAGCTCGTGTTTTCTTCTCTGCAGCCATCAATTGAACTTTGTCTCTCTGTTCTTTACTTACACCCTTGTACATGTCCAAGAGAAGCTTCATTTCTTTCTGATCATTAACAGCTTTCCTAAAATTATATTATTGTATCCAATAAGCTTACATTCAAATTAAAAAATGCAACTATGTTGATACCTACAAGTACCATTCAAAGATGGCCAATTTATGATTGGTTACTCTATCCCTAAGTCTCTCATAGCCAAAGCTAAAAAAGACGACAGTTGGAATTTGACTGAAGGTGGAAGTAATACTATACTTTTGAAACCGGTAACATGAAGACACGCAACTTTGTGAGGTGAGATGTTAAAACATTTTCTCCAACTAATTTATTAATAAAAGAACCAAATGATTTAAGAATTCTTCTTACCTCATACATCTATAATTACTTACTTTAGCTGAGCTTTCAGATCTCGTACAAGTTCTGATTCTGCAACTTTAGCTTCTTTTGCTCGATGCTGCTCTCTATGATCCTTCTCAGTTTTTATCTCCTTCTTTATATCCTTTTCTCTTTTTATGTCTTTTTCTTTTTTTATCGGTGGTGAAGTAAGTTGTCGATCCTTATCTGCATCTCGATCACCTTCTTCTCCCTTTAACCAAAATATTTCAATTAATAATCTTAATCCAAAGCACATTATCATCCTTCACCGGTGTGGAAAGCAACCACACCTATAATTCCCTAGTAAATCTGCAAAGCATAGCATGAAAATGCTGTGAAAGAATTACTATGGATGGAATCTAAAGCAGTAATGAACATATATTATAACCATTATTATTTTGAAAAGAAAAATTAATGCCTGAATTGGGATTTGAACACAAAACCTATAATAATTAAAACATTTTGTCTGTTCATTCTTACCTCTTATAGTTGTTTTTGTCGAACATATGTTTAGGGCTTTTTAGCCCCATCGTCAGCGATTACAGACTGACAATGGGGCTAAGAAGCCCTGAAACATATGTTCGACGAAAACAACTATAAGAGGTAAGAATGAACATACAAAAGTTTTAATTATTAGACAAACCTCTAATTATATTTAAATTAATGTTGGGAAGTAAACATTATGAGGTTATATCATTAATATTGAGTGGAGAACATATTTTTAATAACTCACCTCATATAATTTCAAATTTCTTTGAGACCATTGGTTTCAAAGAAATTTTTCGTTCATCTTCAGCCATGACTCCAACTGTTGAAATTCTCTGTTTGTTGATTTCTCTATGGTTACCTCTAGTACTGTCACCCTTGGTTGGGTTTATAAATCTTGAAATCAAAGATGGCAGCACTAGAGGTAACCATAGAGAAATCAACAAACAGAGAATTTCAACAGTTGGAGTCTTGACTGAAGATGAACGAAAAATTTGTTCGAAACCAATGGTATCAAAGAAATTTGAAATTGTATGAGGTGAGTTATTAAAAATATGTTCTCCATTCAATATTAAACCTCTTAGGGCCGCATGCAAAGACATTTGTCGCTTTTCAATTACTTCCAATCACTGGTGAGCTGAGTTTTCCATGAGAACATGCATTGATCAAATTAGTGAGTTACTTAAGTTATGTAGATAGGAAATAACACTATGAGGTTTTTTAATATTGTTTATTTTTTATTATTTCACTCACCTCATACTTCATAATTCATAGCAGACCCAGGGTTTCTTCACATCTTTTGTGACATTCTCAATGCTGCGTCACGCTCACAACTGACGTCCAACGGCCTTCTATCCTGCAGACTGACCTCCGCGCCATCTGGTGGCCGACCGAAGAATTTCCAAATCAGTCCTCTTTCCTTATAACCGGGTATTTCAAAATTCATAGTTGTATTTTCATTCTTGCATATGTAAATTTTTTCCCAAATTGTGAGTTCCTTCGGTCTTTCCAATTGTTTAAGTAATTTTGTTTTGGTTTCTATTCTATGTTTTTCTGACCGAAGGAACTCACAATTTGGGAAAAAATTTACATATGCAAGAATGAAAATACAACTATGAATTTTGAAATACCGGTTATAAGGAAAGAGGACTGATTTGGAAATTCTTCGGTCGGCCACCAGATGGCGCGGAGGTCAGTCTGCAGGATAGAAGGCCGTTGGACGTCAGTTGTGAGCGTGACGCAGCATTGAGAATGTCACAAAAGATGTGAAGAAACCCTGGGTCTGCTATGAATTATGAGGTGAGTGAAATAATAAAAAATAAACAATAGTGAGTTATATTTGAAGAGAAAAATTTTCGCCTAGACCGGGACTCAAACCCGGGACCTTTGGCTTTACGGGCCAAGTGCTCTACCAACTGAGCTACCGAGGCGTACATAAGAGAAAGATTTGCGTCTAGATCGTAACTTGCCTTGGTAGCTCAGTTGGTAGAGCACTTGGCCCGGAAAGCCAAAGGTCCCGGGTTCGAGTCCCGGTACATAAGAGAAAGATTTGCGTCTAGATCATAACTCACCTCGGTAGCTCAGTTGGTAGAGCACTTGGCCCGGAAAGCCAAAGGTCCCGGGTTCGAGTCCCGGTCTAGGCGAAAATTTTTCTCTTCAAATATAATTTATCCTTCTATGAGAAGTGTTAAATTAATAATAAAATCGTCAATAGTGAGTTACTTGCCCAATGAAGCATGAACATGACTCATTTGTTTTTTCTGTCAATGTTGGTAACGAAAATACTTGTTTTCAATGCTTTCCAAAGCAATTCTCTATGTTTGTAACTTGCCTGAGGCATATTATAGCAGACAGCTGCTGACTAATAGATATATTAGTTTCTAAAATAAAATTTTAAAAAACAAAATACCTATAATTACGTGGTTACAAAGTAAGATACAATAATTAAAAAGAAATAACAAGCAAATTTTTACTGAATATGGACACGCTCAATTATGTAGGCCTACAATATTTCTATAATAAATTTATGAAAGCCTCTAAAAAAAATTGAAAAATAGGCATAAACTAATTTCTTGTAAAATTTCTTAAATATGTTAAATTATCATCACAGAGTACCATCCTCCTTATAAATAAATTTTGTTACCATGATGAGCAAAATTGTTAGTTTAGACTACAGTTTGATACCTATTTATTTTAATAAAATATATTAAATATTTATATTATCATCATTAAAACTTATGTAAAAATATCTTTTATGTATATTTGAAGAGAAAATTTTTGCCTATACCGGGACTCAAACCCGGGACCCTTTGCTTTCCGGGCCAAGGGTCCCGGGTTCGAGTCCCGGTCTAGGCGAAAATTTTTCTCTTCAAATATAATTTATCCTTCAATGAGAAGTGTTAAATTAATAATAAAATCGTCAATCTTTTATGTACTTCATTTTTAATTATTTGCCAAACAAAAGTGCCAATAAGGCCTGAACTCATATATAACGTACTACAATTACATACAAAATAATAGAAAAATCATTATTTCAGACTTCCGTTTGATACCGATTTTTAAAAAAAATAAATGATTAATTCTTTGATATTCGTATTATCGCCCCATTAAAAACTAAGTAAAAATGCTGTTCTGTAATTCATTATTATTTATTTAACAAACAAAAGTGCCAATAAGGCTTAAACTCTTGTATAACTAAATATAATTACATACAAAACAATAGAAAAAATCATAATTATTTTTTAACCAAGTTTCGTATGTATTATTAGGCCTAACCTCAAAATGGTACGACATATTTCAAGAAACATTATTAACGGTATTAACAAATTATTTATTTAAAATAAGAGACATATAAGTCATAACAGACAATGACATAAATATTTTACAAAATTAAGAAAAAAAAATACATTGAAGCAGTCATAATTTCACACTTGAAAGCGCAAAGTCACCTCGCCAGGTAGCATATGGAATTTCCATTTGAATTGGCAATTATTAGAGAATTATATCAGGGAATTAGGATAGAGAAGAAAGGGTTTCAGGCTAGAACAAACATAAATACCTAGGAACAATAATTACAAATAGGAATGATATGCACAAAAAATTTAAACATAGGCTCAATTCTGGAAATGTGTGTTATTATTAGAGCTAGGATTTTTATGTAATATTAACATGCAAAATATGTACATATTTATGTAATAATATTTGGTGAAATATGTATTACATAAAAAATTCTTAAAATATGTAATTTTAAATACATTAAAATTTAAGTTTTATGTAAATTTATACCAAATATTAAGTTACTTGATTCTTGATTTTATTAATAAAAAGTTGGTTGGTTGGTTGGTATCTAATGTCGAGCACTTGATAATGAAATCATTCGCTCTCTTGCACTCCAATATTTAGCAGAAAGGCTGGTCTCTTCTACAAAAGCTGGACAACGTTGGAGATGGTTTCTTTCCATATCTTCATTTAAATTGCAAAAAGGCTGCGGAAAGGCTACTGTTTTTAACAGAGAGGAGACCCTTTAATTCCTTCCATCGAAGGCTTAAAGGAACCGACCTGGACAGTAACCTAGTGTCCAATCCCTCACCTTCTCGTGGTGCAGCTGTTAGTAATCATGCTTATGCATGATGAACGAAAGGGAAGGGCTACTCACCAACAAGCACTGGTCAGCTTGGTGAGTTTTTCTTTTTTGACCGAATTGGTATTACTTCTCCTCCCCATACCAATTCCCTCTTTCAACTTTTCTATCCAGTCTCCCTTGACTGACCTCTTGTTTCTTTCGACCCTGATGGTATTAGAGTACTCGAGGCCTAGGGGTTCATTTCTCCTTCCTTCCTATACCTACTTTCTCTCAATGGGTGACGTAACCACCACATGTGGTGCCTACTACTAAACGGTTACAACTAGTTTATTGTACTCCAAATTAATAAAAAGTAAAGTGTGGGACAATTATTAATTAAGCATGTTGATTTAATAAATCAAAAGTATTAAATTTATTTATTTTTTTGAAAATGCAACAATTAATAAAATGGCTAAATAAAAAAATTACCTTACAAAATGTATTTTTAGTTATATTATAATCATACAACGTTTTCGTAGTCCCTCTTTAACCAATCTTCAGCCCCTACAGCGAATACAGAAACTATCTACTCACTTCACTTTAATTTGCAATGAACTATGAGACACATATCCAAGTTTTCCATTGTCATCAGTCAGAGAGATTGTTTTTATAAACAGAAAATGTTCTTTCCACATTACAGGAAGTTGCTGGTGCAAATTTAAGCAGATTGAATTTTTCAGGAGAGATGTTATCTGGAGGAATCTCTTCTTCCCTGTTGAGGATCTTACACACTGTAGCCAATGTCGAGAAGCCAGGGTTTCTTTCCATAACAGATTCAAATTTCTTCATTATGTTTATTCCAACATTTCCTTGAACAACACTTAACTTAGATTTAACATCCTCGACAATGTCCAGTGATTCCTTCAAAGTCATGCCACAAGTTTCTAATTTTACAATACTGTTAGAAATGAATCCAAAATTGCTTTTAACATATGCCAATTGGCACTGAAGGCACTTTGAGCCTCTTTGATAGAAACTGCTGATTTACTTGGAAACGAGTCTATTACAGACTTCACTTCTTTAAAATAGTCACTATAAAAGCAGGCAACCTCGATCCACGTCCCCATCTAGTGAGGACAGGTTCAGGGGGCAATTTCACATTTGGTAATTGTTCTCTATAGTGTAACACACGTTGGGGGGCCTTAACAAACACTTTCTTAGTGTTTGAAATAATGCTATTGATTTGTGGATAGTTACTTCGCACTTCTTCGGCAACACGTTGCAGTCCATATGTGAGACAGATGAAATGGATCATATTTTGGTAAAACACACGTAGAGCAGTTCCCGCCTTTAGCATGTACGCCGCAGCATCACAATAAAGGACAAATACGTTATCTTCTTGAACACTTCAAGTCCATCGTTCACAAAACGAGCCACTGTTGCGTGATTTTCATGCTCCAACGTTTTCGAAGATTTCAGGAAAGATGTAGGGGATTCTTTTCCATCCAGCTTACCAATCACAAGATTGGTAACATAGCGACCTTTTCCATCCGTTGTTCCATTGACAGCAATCCATATATAGTTGTTGCTTATATCACTTCGCACATATGTCATTGCTTCATCGCAACACAAATGCCTGTAGTTTTTTTCGGAGCGTAGAATCGTTAGAAATCTGCCTCCCACAATACTTCTCTAAAAATGCACGATATTTAGGTACCTGGAGTTTGTACCAAGGAATATTTGCGGCAACCATAGCATTATACATGTCATGGAAGAATTCACTCCTTACATTTGAAGACTGTTGCATTTGAGATAGAAGCACTTGCTTTTTCAATGTTTGTAGTCCTTTGTTTTTAGCATGCAGAGCACTGCGAACATGTTGTTCAAGTTGAGATATCATTGAACAACCTATCTGGTTATTACAAGCCTGGCACAGAACCACATCTCCATCAGTAGTGAACGAATCATCTATTTTAACCTACGATTTTAACTTAGACGATAATTTTGATGCTACAGGAGCCATCACACGAAATTCAATGAAACACTGTGACAGTCAAAATAATACTGATTAAGACACAAACTAAAAGTCTTGTGGAAGAAAAATAGAAAGCATCGCAATGTTACTTTTTATTATCAGAGGGGAAAAGAGGTAGAAACAGAAAAGGACGGAAATGTTTGAATGGATGTTTAAGAAGTTTCACAACTTTCAGTACTTGTTAGAGATCAAATAGCTATGGTGTAAAATCTAATTAATTAAATAAATAAAATATATGTTAAGCCTGATATGATAATATTTAGAATATCTCATTGTATCTTAACAACAAATTATAGTGCATAATTTCAATTTTAAGAAATGTTGATTACCTCTTGTTTTTATTTTATGATAATTTGTTATGGGGATATCAGTAAACGAAAAGAATGTGTTTAGATGAGTGGGATAGCAAATGCAAGTGGCCTGAATTACCTGATATTTATATTAGAATTGGGAGGGACGCAGATAAAACCCTATCCAGAAAATTAACTTGAATCTATCCTGGATTTGATGGGTGAGAGACAAGACAATTACTCCTGTGCTATTTTTTTAAGTTTTTTCTACATGGACTCAATCTATTCCATCAACAAACAATTTTATAAATACAGTACAAAATTATAATTTTTTATACTCATATTACAACGAAACAAACATTTTTAAAACAGGTTGTATTCTATTCCAAGGGACAGAAGAGCAGATATGAGGGGAGGATACACAATTGTTAACACATGGTGAGTGAGAAACTGTTATGTGTCTACTATTTCATTCATAAAACAGATGGGTCTGTGGTAATTTAAAAGAGATCTTCTATGTGGTATCCTACCCAAGTCACAGTGTCTTTGTATAACTACATTTATGGTGTCAATAATTGAATGGAATTCTTCCTTGACCTCTTTTTTTGTAGCTTTTGGATAACTTGCAAAATTTGTTTCAATATACATGTACCTGAGTTTCTAATGTGAATAAAATACTGTCATACAGATAGTTTAAAATTTTATTCCTCTTATGAAAAAAAAACATTATTTTAAATTAACGGACAGAATATGTAGTTTTACATAGAAAAATATTAAAATATGTAATTATGATGAAATATGTAAAATATGTAATGATAACTTTTGATATTTGATAAAAAAGTTCCTAATTCGTGGACATTTATAATTTTTAGCTGCGTATGAGCAAAGGGAAAGAATATGTAATTACATACAAATCCTAGCTTTAGTTATTATGCATTACATAGACTTGACGTCCCAACTCCTTTCAAAAAATATTCTGAAAATATATAAAACTATTGTTCTACCAACTATATTATATGGATGCGAAACATGGACTCTTACTTTAAAGGAGGAAAGGAGATTACGAGTATTTGAGAATAAAGTTCTTCAGAAAATGTTTGGACCAAAGAGAGATGAACATACAGGTGAATGGAGAAGACTACATAACAGTAAACTACATGGTCTGTATAGGAAGCCAGATATAATAAGAACAGTTAAGTCTTACTGCAATGGGCAGGACATGTGGCACAAATGGGGAATGAAAGAGGTGCACAGAAGCTTCTTGTGGGAAAACCAGAGGGAAAATGCCCAGTTGGTAGACCAAGAATGAGGTGGGAGAATAACATTAACTATGATTTGAGGGAAGTAGATTATACAGGGGATGATTGGAAAACATTAGCTCAGGATAGGGATGTATGGATGGCTTATGTCCGCATGGCCATGAACCTCCGGGTTCGATAGTGCCAATAAGTTAGTTAGTTATTGGCAATTATTATCGCATGAACAGATTCTTGAGCATGGAAAACGTCTTTGCAAGCTACTCACTTATTTACTTATGCCTGAGCACATCTTTTATGCTTCAATGCATTCATAGATGCGAGCCTTAATGTTACTTCCTATTGTGTTTTAAAACGAAACCTATAGCTCTGTATGCTAGTGTGCTAACCATTACACTATATCAGGCTTCCAATACAAACATTAATTCATCTTCCTCAGTTACAATTCTCAGGAACAGCTTCTGACAATAAAGAGAAAAATATTAAAAAATAAATATGATGAAGGATGAGAAATACCTGATGATAATTAGAAAAGAAAGCTACAGGTATGAAATAAATTCCATAAATACATTTGAACTTTCAATAATGATATATCATAATTATTTTAAGATATTTTTATTAAAATGATAACCTCTAAGATCATTAATACTTCAGGAATTATATGTTCACATTATAAATATAAAATTCAATTTACCGGTACAGGAACTCCTAATATGAGCATCAGAGGGTAGTTGTAATTTAAAGATAACAATACGATTTTCTTTCTAAAATAAAACTATATCCAATTCTGGAAAGTGTTAATTTAAAATATAACGTCAAATTCACAATAAATAAAACAAATTAGCTTTTCATTTCTCTAATTATATTACACTGAGAACTAAATTAAAGGCTAACCTCAGCTTCCTCTTCAACCGTTTCTTTACTAGAGCAGGTCCCTGCTTCTTCTTTAACTTGAATTACACCTTTATCAGTTGTAGTCTCCTCTTCTTTACACGATGATTCTGAGAGTGAACCTTCCTTTATCTCTTGAACTGTCTGCTGCCCCACACGTGCTGTCAGTTCTTCCAGTTCTTTCTTCAGCTGAAATTCAGTAACACATTGTAAAATATTGTTCACTTTTAAATGACTAGAGAAGAAAAGTTAATTTACCAAAGTTATTTGTCTAGTGGACTGCTATTAAAAAATAAATAAATAAATAAATAAATATAGAAGAATTAAATTAATGTTTTTATTACCTCACCTCATATCCTTTTTCTTCTATACTGCAGTTTCGGAGCTTATCTCCATCGTCAGTAGCCTCTGGTCGACCGGTGTTATGTCGTTTCTTGGCGGTTTTCTTCTTACTTCTATCGGTGGACCGATGAACCTCTGCATCATGTCAAAATTTGCGGGAGTTTCAAAATTCATGAGTTTATCTTTCTTGTTTTTTTGGATGCGGATTTTTCTCCAGACTGTGAGTTCCTTTAGTTTACCTGTGTGTTTGATTAGGCTAGCTTCTGTATCAATTAAATGTTTTTCAGACCAAGCATGGGCTGCTACAGCTGACTTGTCCACTTCACCCTTTTTTACATTTCTAAGGTGTTCCTTCAATCTGGTTTTTAAATTTCTTTTTGTTTTTCCTGTATAGATTTTGTCGCAATCCTGACATTTGATCTGATATATTCCTGATTTATATTCTTCTCCGATTTTTTAATTTTTGTTGGTTTTGATTATCTTGTTCAGGCTGTATTCATTCTTTGGGGCCAAACGAATGTTAAACTTATTGAAAATTTTCTGGAACTAGTGGTGTTTTAAAGGATGCTAAGTGATTTTTTTAAAATCTTATGTTCTCTTCTGTTTGTTTTTTAAGTGTGCTTTCATTAATTAGTTTTTGCCTTTTAAACTTATTTATTTCCTTGTGTACCATGTTTTCTTCATAACACTTTCTATTGCTACTTTAATTATGTATTCTTTTTCTTCTTCATATTTTTCTCGGTTCAGGGGTACATTCACCAATCTGTGTGTACCCCTGAACCGAGAAAAATATGAAGAAGAAAAAGAATACATAATTAAAGTAGCAATAGAAAATGGTTATGAAGAAAACATGGTACACAAGGAAATAAATAAGTTTAAAAGGCAAAAACTAATTAATGAAAGCACACTTAAAAAACAAACAGAAGAGAACATAAGATTTTAAAAAAATCACTTAGCATCCTTTAAAACACCACTAGTTCCAGAAAATTTTCAATAAGTTTAACATTCGTTTGGCCCCAAAGAATGAATACAGCCTGAACAAGATAATCAAAACCAACAAAAATTAAAAAATCGGAGAAGAATATAAATCAGGAATATATCAGATCAAATGTCAGGATTGCGACAAAATCTATACAGGAAAAACAAAAAGAAATTTAAAAACCAGATTGAAGGAACACCTTAGAAATGTAAAAAAGGGTGAAGTGGACAAGTCAGCTGTAGCAGCCCATGCTTGATCTGAAAAACATTTAATTGATACAGAAGCTAGCCTAATCAAACACACAGGTAAACTAAAGGAACTCACAGTCTGGAGAAAAATCCACATCCAAAAATCAAGAAAGATAAACTCATGAATTTTGAAACTCCCGCAAATTTTGACCTGATCCAGAGGTTCATCGGTCCACCGATAGAAGTAAGAAGAAAACCGCCAAGAAATGACATAACACCGGTCGACCAGAGGCTACTGACGATGGAGATAAGCTCCGAAACTGCAGTATAGAAGAAAAAGGATATGAGGTGAGGTAATAAAAACATTAATTTAATTCTTAAATTAAACCTCATAGTGTTCTTTCCCTGTGAAAGTTAAATAAATAAATATAGATTGATGAACTTTGATATTCCTAACGAACAAAATTTAATTTCAAAATTTATAAATTCAACCGTAGATGGCAGCACAGAAGAATTTCAACAGTTAAGAGTTGTGAATGAGGATGGATGAGATGTTGTCTGAAACCGCAGTATCGTGAAAAGCATTAAATTTAAGAGGCAAGTTTTTTAAAAATTTTCTCCAATGAATTTAAGAAAACTTAAAGTATTACTTGGATGGGGAAGGTCGGTTAAATTTTGCTTAGACACTAATTTAAACATGAGGTTCTTTTACGAGCCCGAAAATCTTCAGACTTAGAACGCCTTGAAATCCTTCCCAGAGGACTTGTACCTTGGATGTTTCCATCTTAAAAATACATTGACTTTGACCAGATTTGAATCCACGATTAAGAATATTAATTCAAGCAGAATTAAATTAATGAGGATTGCTTATTGGGACTAGAGGCAAGGAACATAACCACTAGACCACCGAGGTTGCCATGAATCCATTTCTATTTGTACATAAAATAGCATTTTGATATTATTAGATATATTTTCCAGAAGTATCTTGTTTCTTCCCTAAAATTCTTAATCAAACAAAACAAGCAAATTACTGCATTGGTTGGTTGGATATCTTATGTCAAGCAGTTCAGGATAATGAGAATCACACTCTTGTAATCCAATATTTAAAATAATAATTTAAAAATTGAATAAAGGATGGATGGATATATATTAAATTTGGGATTTTTTAACATTATGAGGTTCAATTAATAATAATTAAATGAATCGTGATGTTTTCTTACCTCATACATCTATGTTTCTTTTAACACAGCACTGCAGTATCGGCGACACTTTGTCGTCATCGTCAGCTGTTTTCACGACAGTCGTGAAAACAGCTGACGATGACGACAAAGTGTCGCCGATACTGCAGTGCTGTGTTAAAAGAAACATAGATGTATGAGGTAAGAAAACATCACGATTCATTTAATTATTATGGATGGATATGATGACTTCATTGAGATACATGAAAGGCAAAGAGATTCAGCTATATTGATTTCTCTATAGATGCTTGTACAGACAATGAAGAGCAATCTGAAAATTGCCACTATAGATTTTTGTGAAAGATAAAATAAAAACACTGTGAATAGGGAGAGAAAAAAAAAACAGGCATAATTTAACACAAAAAAATGGACTTTTGAAAATAAATCATTCCTCTGTCACTGTCAGCAATCTTAACTATGGCAGTGACTCTGTTTTGTGTATTATAACTAAGTTTGTGAAGTGTGCCATCCCTTCCTTTACCCTCTGTGCGCCATGCCATGCACATGGTAAAATACTACCCCTCAGAATCCTCAAGCAAAGCTAAGTGAAGAGACAGTTGTTCAGATTCAGTCGTCAAGGGTCATCGTCTTTTATTTGATTAGAAGCACGTCCAGAAAGGGAGTCTAGTTGGAACCCTAGTCCGCGACTGGTATAGCAGTTGCAATAAAGAAGAAACATGGACTTTGTTTCGTTTGCTGCATGAATCAGATATGGTATGAATGTAATCATTATTATTGTCTTCATCTTTAGTTGTTATGTTCAAGAGCATGGACAACAGAGTTATTTAATTTCATTGTAAATTATTGTTGGTTTCTTTATTAATTTACATATCCATGTAATGCTGCAACTGTTTATTTCATTTGTACACTTGTTTAAATTATCTTTGTTATATTAAAACCTCTTTAGTTAAATAAATTCTCTATTCGTTAACTAATGTTTAAGCTGCTGCACATACCTAATATTCATGATAAACATAAGATTGCCCAATATGCGTAGGATTGAGCTCCTCCTTTACTTCTCTCATGATTATCATAATTATTAATACATGTCCAAGTTCTTCATATTTAGCTAAAATGGTCATTTACTTATGTTTAATATCTGTATTGTTACACTAGAGAAGTATTTTCGGAGAGACGAGTTATGTCTGTTTTTGGGTCCAGCCACAGACTCTTCACCCTTGTATTTCATACAAGAATCTGCCGTTATGTTTCCTTGGATTCCTGCTTATGCATGATGCAGCTTTATTGAATCAAGAAATCCGAAGACAAAAAAAGAATTATATCGCAGAATTCACAGCTGAATATGAATCTTAATTGAAAGACGTTTTAAAAGCGGCAAAACAGGAAAAAATTACTAAGTTCTTTAAGTCCTTGCCCTGACAGTAATAATTAATAGAAATTGTTCAAAATCTTTCATTAATTTTATTTTGATAACTTTTATTTTATTCTGTAACCTTGTATATATCCATACAAATTATCATTCAATATTCGCGGCATATTTGCGGAACATATCACCCACGAATAAGGAGCTTTTACTGTATAGATTCGGTCTCATTGTACATCCGTTATGCGAAACACACATACCCGTTTGAAGAGAAAAATTATACGCTCAGACCGGGACTTGAACCCGGGACTCTTGGTTCCCTAGACCAAGTGCCCTACCACCTGAGCAAGTTTTTCTCTATATACATTGTAATTTCCACCCACCAAATGCTATGAAGCCTTTGCTTCTATCTTTGCAAATGGTGGCTCCTTTATTAAGAATACATATTTGGGAATTATACATTACATTATAAATGCTCAGGTAGCTTAGATGGTAGAGTATTTGGTCCAGAGAACCAAGGGCCCGAGGTTCAAGTCCTGGTCTGAGAGTATAATTTTTCTCTTCAAATATGATTTATCCATCATTGAGATGTATGAAATTAGTAATAAAAACATTGAAAAAAGCCATACTGGCATTTATAATGTAATGTATAATTCCCAAATATGTCTTCTTAATAAAGGAGCCGCCATTTGCAAAGATAGAAGCAAAGGCTTCATAGCATTTGGTGGGCGGGAATTACAACGTATATAGAGAAAAATTTGCGTTTAGATCGGTACTTGCTCGGGTAGCTCAAATGGTAGAGCACTTGGACTAGAAAACCAAGGGTCCCGGGTTCAAGTCCCAGTCTGAGCGTATAATTTTTCTCTTCAAATATGATTTATCCATCATTGAGATGTATGAAATTAGTAATAAAAACATCGAAAAAATGCCATACTGGCATTTATAATGTAATGTATAATTCCCAAATATGTCTTCTTAATAAAGGAGCCGCCATTTGCAAAGATAGAAGCAAAGGTTTCATAGCATTTGGTGGGCGGAATTACAACATATATAGAGAAAAATTTGCATTTAGAAAGGTACTTGCTCAGGTAGCTCAGGTGGTAGAGCACATGGTCTAGAGAACAAAGGGTCCCGTGTTCAAGTCCCGGTCTGAGCGTATAATTTTTCTCTTCAAATATGATTTATCCATCATTGAGATGTATGAAATTAATAATAAAAACAGATACCAGCCTTGCAAATAACAATTGCGCTGTAAAATCTTAAATTAGTTAGTTCTGAGACTGATCTTTCATAGGTAGTGTTCTGAATTTATGGAATAAAGATGGCTGAAACATGCTATCATTCTCATTATGTGAAATGAAAGTGATTGAAGATAAATCTCCAAACATTTCCGGATTGATGCACCAAGTCAAACTTTAGCTCTTGTTAAATCCCTAAGGGAATAACGATTTCAAGGAATCTTCAGGTTGGCTGGACAGTCTTAAAAGACAACACAATGTAGTGTGAAATGAAATTTGCGGGGAATCAAAGAATGTAGT
This sequence comes from Diploptera punctata, assembly GCA_030220185.1. Classification (NCBI taxonomy): domain Eukaryota; kingdom Metazoa; phylum Arthropoda; class Insecta; order Blattodea; family Blaberidae; genus Diploptera; species Diploptera punctata. Next base: position 2,426,617 of record JASPKZ010010240.1, read on the forward strand.
TAGTGAGTAAAAACGAAAACTGCATACTTGAATTTCAGGATATGCGCCTAAAGAGGTATTTTTAACGCTGACGAAATGGGACTGTTCTTTTGCGTGTTACCATTGAAGTCGCTCATACTTACTATATTTCACTTTTCAACTGCAGTGGAACCACAATTAATCCAAGGTACATAAAAAAGACATATACGGTAGTCTATAATCTAAGATTATTAATAAGTTTTAGTTTTTTTCATAATGTGGAAAAAAAAAAATTTGGTCCCATGCAATTCCGATTTGAGCAAGTTTTAGTATAAAAATTCCCAAATAAAATTCTTCTTAATAAAGAAGCCGCCATTTGCAAAGTTAGAAAGGTTTAATAGCATTTGGTGTGCGGGAATTTATAACGTAAACAAGAGAAAAATTTGCATTTAGATTGTAACTCGCCCCAGTAGCTCAGTTGGTAGAGCATTGGCCTGGAAAGCCAAAAGTCCTGGGTTCTAGTCTCCGTCTGGGCATATAATTCTTCTCTAAAATATGATTTATCCATCATTGAGATGTATGAAATGAATAATAAAAACATCAAATGAAATAGATTGCTAAAACAAGAGAAGAATGGTTTCATTGATAAGGCATTTCCTTTTAGAAGAAGATGATTAGAAAATTTTAGTATGATTATTACCTTAGGTATTTCAGCATTTGCATCCTTGTATTTTCTTTTGTATCTATGAACCTCCCCTTTCAGCTGCTGATTGTGGTTCTGAAGAGATGTGATGAGATGGCGCATTTCTCTATTGATGGGACCAGTTTGTTCATTAGCAGCTAAATTCTGTTCAAATTCTATGCGAAGCATCTCATATTCTTTACGAAGCTGTGCCAAGACATCCTCTAACTGTATAACTTCTGCTCGCAACTTTTTCTGTGCCATCAATTCCTCACTCTGTAATCAAGTTATCTCAACTTAGAATTCTGAAAAGACAATCAAATGAAACATTTCAACTCTTCTTCTTCTAATGAATAAATGTGCACCCTTTTTGTTTTTCAGTCCCAACTTTTTGTCCTGATAATAAAAAAGAAATATTCAGATACAGCAGCTGCAGCTTCAAATGTCTTATGCTCTTTAAAATATTGACAAAGAATTGTTTTGTTGAGTTTTTCTTTAGCTTTGGACACACAAAATTAACAAAATAATCAAGAAAACATAAGGCATCACTATATTATAATGGAATTTAGGGAGCTTTGGGATCTAACAATTCAATATTTGAGAACAGCAGGTCTGTAGCAATGCAGTCATTCTTGAAATCAGTTAAACACTACATGATCACCCCTTATACTCCTGTATATATACTTAAAGCTTCCCACAAATTTTTCAATAATATTTAAAGGAAGTGACACTATGAGGTTTATTTTAATTAACTCATTCGCCTCAAAAGATGAGGTAGACTCACCGGCAATTAAATGGCCTTCAACTCAGAAGACGAGGTACACTCGCTTAACTCTACTGCTATATATTTTGCAATATTTTGTACATCCCTTGGCAGGGTAAACCTTTGTTAACATTTATGAATAGTGGAGGAACGTGTTTTGGCCTTCACCGTTATTGTAATCTCAAGTACCATTATATTTTGTTTGTTTTGAATGACTGAAAATAGACAATATAATGTACGGTAACTTAAATCCGGTTTCTGGAGAAATGCATTAAACATTTTAATCTGAAGCGAATGGGTTAATAAATTGAGTTAAACTTGACAACTCACCTCAATTGTAGATTTCTTGAAGACTAGATTCAATACATCTATGTATCATGTGTAACTTGAGTGCAAATTGGTACAAATGTAGTTTTGAGGATGGTAACATGCCACCAACTGGAAATCCACTCTGATGTGAGCATCAAAGATGGTTTTGGTATGGCTTTGGACAGCCATAGGACTAGCCACAAATAAAATACAACAAAAATAAGCCCGGTTGTCGTTACTCATCACAAGAACCCTTCTTGTTAAATTGTGTATGTCGAACAGCAGGTTGCACCAGGTGGGATCTCAGAAGAAATGATGATATCCTCGAGAAGTTGAGTGTGGTGCCCATAATAGTTTACATCTATCAGTATCATCAGAACTGTGGTCAACATGTGTGACTGTATGTCCAGCCAAGATTCTTAAGGCAATTTTAAAGTGCCAATCAAATGTTAGAAGATAGTTGGGACAACTAAGGAAGAGATGGTTGGAAAATTTTTTGTAGACTGTAACAGTTCTTTCAGGACTACAACATGAAAGGAAGTTGATGATGATCAGTCATCTGTTGAGTTGGTGCCATTAACAGACTTGAAAAGAGCTAATATCCTGAAGCAAATATGTAATTGCCAAATACTACACTACTTAAATAATATAGAAACATTAAATCTTACCTCCATCATCTCAATATGTCGTAAATGTGGCATTCTTGCTGGTCTGAAGTTGCTGGCGGGCTTCGTCAAGTTGTGTTTTTAGTTGCATAGATTCATTATATAAAACAGAGAACTGAGATTGCAAACATTTGTATTCTGTTGTTTCAACTATAACAGACTCTGGAAGTTGACGGATCTGTAAATAAAAATTGTGTTAATATAACATTATGATGAAGAAGAAAAAAATGAAATGACCAAAGTAAATATTATAGAAAAACTTTAAATTATCCACATACATCCATCTTAAGTTTTTCAACTTCTTTCAAAGAATCTCTGTGCTGTTGATGAAGTTTATCCAGTTCTTGTAGACGATTGTTTGCCAATTCACGCAATTCTTCCACTTCTTTCTGAAGATCTTCCATCTGGGAAAACAAAAACTAAATGAACCAAGAAATAATTCACATGGAAAATTAAGTTAATTTACATGGAAGCATGAATCCTATGAGGTGAGTTGTTTAAACAATATGTTCTCCGATGAATTTTAATTTACATGTATTTATTATGGCTGTATATTGTTTTATCCACATTTACTTCTAGTAAGTGAACCACCTTGGAACACATAGTACACACTAATAATGAATCCAGAGGTTTCCAATTTTAACCCTGCCTATTCGGTTGGGTTGTTATATCCTAAAATAATTTATGTGAAGAAAAAATAACTTTTCATTAAGATTTCTAAAATTTTATATTTGGAAGACTATTAAAGTTTACTAAATTAATATTGGTAGGTATAGAAACCTTGATTGCAACAACTTTAGAGACAATTCATTACATTCCACTTCACATAAAATACTTACAAATATATTGTATCTAAGCTTAATCCATATAGTGACAACATAATAGGTGATCATCAATATAGATTTAAGGAAATAGGTCTACAAAAGACCAGATTTTTAGTGTAAGATATATTCAACAAAAGAAATGTGAATACAAAAGCACTGTACAACTATATGCAGATTTCAAAAAAGGTATACACAATTCAATTAGAAAAAAAAAATTGCATAGCTTCCAGCCTAGAATTCAGAATTCCTAAAAAGTTAGACTTATTCTAATGTGTCTAAAAGATACAAATAGTAAGAGGGCAAGAAAATAGTTTTCAGATAATCTTAAAAAATCAGAAAATTAACACCCACCTCATAATTTGTGGAATTCTTAAGATCTTGTTTCAGAATGCCTGTTTTCTAACATCAACTCATTCTCAGTTTTTCAGATACTTTTAAAATACACATTGGATTAAAACAAAGATATGCACTACCTCCTCTGGTACATAATTTTGTATTAGAGCCTACAATCAGATCTTTAGAGGATAAAGAGGGCGTATAACTCAATAGTATTAATTAGATGTTGGTATATGTTAATATAGTGTAATTAGGCAACAGCAATTCTAAAAGCCAATACAAACATTCTATTAAATAACTCTTCTTCTTCTTCCTTCCAAGTATTAGGCCAAGGCCTGTTACAATCCTATAGAAAATTTTCCCTCCAGCGTTTCATAGGACGGCCCAGTGATCTTCGTCCACTTGGTATATAATTATAAACAGCTTTGGGGATCTGATTTGAACTCATTCTTTCTAGATGGTGTTTCCAATTTAGTTGGTACTGTTTAACATATTCCAAAATTGGCGTAGTCTTCAATTCTTTTAAGATATCGGTGTTCCTTTTCCGATCCCATCTGGTGTAACCCGCTGTTCTGCGCATGAATCTCATTTCACAAGCCGTTATTTTGCTTTCATGTTGTCTTTTTAGTGTCCATGCTTCACTACCATAGGTCAACACTGGTCTAACCAAAGTTTTATATAAATGTAATCTGGTGTTTTTTTGTACAAGGGATAGTTTCATAACTTGATTAATAATTCCTAAACTTTTATTATAACTAGTAATTTTTTCAGGGATATCCTTTTCATCCCAGATAGAGAGATAATATCCAAGATATTTAAATTGATTAGATCTCTCTAAAATTTTATTCTGTATGGGATCCTTCCCATGAAATGCCATAATTTTAGTTTTGTTAATTGATATTTCCATATTAAATTTGGCACCTATTTTTTTGTAAATTATAAATTTATCGTTGTAAATCATTTTCGAAAAGTGCCAGAAGAGCTAAATCGTCTGCAAAAAGAATAGCATTGAGTTTGAGGTTCCTATTGATAGGTATATATCCTCGTTGTGTTTTCCTCCATTCGTTTATTAATTTATTCATATATATAATGAAAAGCACCGGTGAAAGTCTATATCGAATGTGGGCCCATGTCGTCAGAAAAAGAGCATCTTACCGACTGTTCCACAGAAGCAAACAATACAAATGCTGCATGGAGAGAGACTTACGCCGCCTGCTTTATACTCAAACAAGTCAGAATATGTAACAACGCACTGGTGTAAATCACTCTTTAAAACTCTAACTTTCCATCATCAGGAGCAGCACCATCATTTTTTTTCAAAGGCTGTACATTATTTTTTGCACGATGGTGTTTTCAAAATAATAAATAATAGTAAAATAATAACATCTTTGTTGAAAATATTTGCATTCATTATAAACAATTTACTAATGTTAAAAGTGTGGGCAATGTTTATTAGCTGAAACAACAGGAGGCCATGAGACCAATTTAGTAATAAAATGGCAGCAAGTATGTATTTATTGTTTTATATTGCTTCAAATATAGTTCAGTTCATTTAAAATGAAGTGATTTGTTTTGTATAATGTTGTTGTTTTCAAATGTTGGACCTTGGTAACGAAGCCATTAGCTGTTTTGTATAATGTATATTAACACTACCCTTTTGTATATTTTTCTATTATATACATTGTATGTAGTATACATAGAGGGTTTTACCTCCCACACGCATGTTTGTGGGTATAGTTATTTTTATTACAGTATAGTTATTCAGTTATTATTGAACTTTCAATCATGGTCGCCATTGCTGTAAGTACGACAAAATGCACTATTGCACAAAAAAGTCTTTATACACTACAGCCAAATTTTTTAATATATAAGATACACCTCCAAAAATTACCACAAGAAAGAAATTTTCTTAAAAAAAAAAAGATTTAAATTACTTTTATTAAGTAATTCCCTTCTTTAAAATAACCAAAGATTATGCTCATGGACTAACTTCATTGTATGTATCATTTTTGTTGAAATGGCATTCCACAATTTTGTTGCACCCATTTCAACACTTCAGTCTCTAATTATGCCAATTCTGCATTTTCCATGTCATAGGACCTATACAATTTATTTTAATTTGGTTTGTGCACATAAAATCTTTCTGAAACCACCAAAGATTTTGTTTTCTTTTCCCCGCATTAGAACTTATCCAAAATAACATTTTCTTGATTTATTTGCTCTATATCATAAACTTATGAGCAATTAATGTTGATTTACTAAGATTAACCAAAAACTGAGATCACTGATTTGATAATAAAACACAATAAAGAATGCGACTAAGCAACCAAAGGAAAATATATAATTTTGATCAGAACTATCTAACCTCTCTTGGTTAACTCTTGTTTTTTTGACCCCGGCGCTATTAGGGCATCCGAGGGCTAGGGAGTCTTTCCTTTCTTCCATTTCTTCTTTTCTTTATTTTCTTTTCTTCTCCAGAAAAACCTGACCAGAGGCTATAAGATGGCAGCCCCATCACTGATCTTGCCTTCCTTTGGCCAGCAACCAATCGAAGGGACTATTATTATGCTTTCAAGTCTTATACGAGAATTTCCCGGAAGGATCACTGAAGGGAAAATTTTCTATAGGATCGTAACAGGCCTTGGCCTAATACTTGAAAGGGAGAAGAAGAAGAAGAAGAAATATGAAAAATAGCTAAAAAATTAATTGAAAGTGGAGAAAGATATAACCTAAAAGACACAATATAAACATTAATTGATCGTGCAAAGACAGCTATGAATTATGATTAAAACATAATTGCTAACTTAGGGAATGTTTGTCCATAATTATGTGCTATGCTGGCTTAATCAGTATTGTGATATTGGCATTATCTTCAATTTCACTGGAGTAGAGGATTTCATCATCATTCGAGGACATATTCAACACAAAGACCTAATCTAACTTAGTTAACTTTCATAACATAACCCAACATGGTTTGTTAAAAAAATCTATTCAAAAAATCACAAGACTTGACAAAGAGGACATAATATAGGATGCAGTAGATTTTGTCAATATGAAGGGGGCAGGCGGGTATGTTGACATCATGAGATGTAACCGAAGGTATACTTACTCACTGGCACTATCGAACCCATAGGTTCATGGCCACACAGACATAAGCTCTCCATGCATCCCTATCCTGAGCTAATGCTTTCCAATCATTCCCTGTACAATATACTTCCCTCAAATCATAGTTAATGTTATTCTCCCACCTCATTCTTGGTCTATCAAGTGGGCGTTTTCCCTCTGGCTTTCCTACAAGAAGTCTCCATGCAAGTCTTTCATTCCCCATACGTGCAACATGTCCTGCCCATCGCAGTCTATGAGACTTAACTGTTCTTATTATATCTGGCTTCCTATAAAGAACATGTAGCTCATTGTTATGTAGTCTTCTCCATTCACTGTCTGATCATCTCTCTTTGGTCCAAAAATTTTCCTAAGTACCGAAGGTATAATGGAAGACAATCTGTATGGTTCATAGTGTAGCCCATTGTAACATGCATATGCTGTCATTTGCACTATAAATGCTCAAAGACTTTTTTCTTAAAATTAGGGAAACTTCTACTTCTTCTTCCTTCCAAGTATTAGGCCAAGGCCTGTTACGATCCTATAGAAAATTTTCCCTCCAGCGTTTCATAGGACGGCCCAGTGATCTTCGTCCTCTTGGTATATAATTATAAACAGCTTTGGGGATCCAATTTGAACTCATTCTTTCAAGATGGTGTTTCCACTTTAGTTGGTACTGTTTAATATATTCCAAAATTGGCGTAGTCTTCAATTCTTTTAAGATATCGGTGTTCATTAGGGAAACTAATCAATTTAAATGTACCATTCTTAAAAAGTTGCATTCTTCAAGAGTTAAATTAAATTATTTATTAAAAAATACACTTTAATATTATATGTTATAAAAGGAACTATTATCTTTTTTGTCTAAAAACTCCAAAAATGCAATTAAATAGAAACAATGTAAAGCAATGGAACATTACCCATTCAATTTTCCCAGCAATCTTTTTGTTTTTGCAAACTTTTTAATGGCAAAATAATCAATTAATAACTGAATTAATAATAATTGAATTTCACACTACATATTTCGAGGTATAATTTTGTAAAGTTGCCAGTTGATACAGGAAACACATTATTGATTTTAAATTCCCTTCATATCTTTTCCATTGTTGATTGCACATTTCTAAAATATAAATATATTGCTTCTTCTTTTATACCATTTGCTATTAAAACCAATAAAAGTTAATAATACCAACTAAATAGTTAATTTATTGGTAGTAGAAATTACTCTAATCCAACCACTGTAAAGAAAACATTTATTAAAATGGAAAATACCTACAGAAAATAAATGTTTTTAATGATAAACTGCTCCAAACCCACTAGTTTCCTGGCTTCCCAATAAAAATGGACAATATTATTTGAATTTTATCACAGCTTCCTGCACACGTTCAAATGCAATTTGGAGATGTAAATATTTCACTTTATATAAATATGCTTGCCAAGCAATCATGCCCAGCATCATCCTAAATATTGCTAGATTCCTTTGGGCACTAGAGTTTTTAGAAGCTATGACAAACTCTGACCATTATTACTAATTTCAAAACTGGCCATCCCATCTGGATGGAAAAGAAATGCAATTAATACAAAATAAAAGATCAGACTCTGAACTTTTAAAGAAGAATTGACTAGACAGTTATATCTAAAAGTCTAAATGTATACCTAATAGATTAGCCTATAAATAACAATATAAATCAGGAATGGGAAGATATAAAAGACATAACAAGAGCAGCAACAAAAGCATTAGGAACAAGAAAGAAAAATTACATATGAAGAGGTCTGAAGATACAGGCTGAAACCTGATTAACTCTTAAACCGAACATCTCCCAATATTATGTAGGCTAATTAGATACACTATATGGGTCTCTCAGGTTCATTTGTGAAGTTCATTAAATATAAATTTGAAGAGAAAAATTTTCGCCTAGACCGGGACTCGAACCCGGGACCCTTGGCTTTCCAGGCCAAGTGCTCTACCAACTGAGCTACCGAGGCGAGTTACGATCTAGACGCAAATTTTTCTCTTATATACGTTGTAATTCCCTATCGCCAAATGCTTTTTGAAACCATTGTTTCTATCTTTGCAAATGGCGGCTTCTTAGTTAAGAAGACATTTATTGGGAATTTAACATTACTTTATAAAGCTAGTAAGGCTTCTAATGATGTTTTTATTATTGATTAAACATTTCTCAATGAAAGATAAATTAAATTTGAAGAGAAAAATTTTTGCCTAGACCGGGACTCGAACCCGGGACCCTTGGCTTTCCGGGCCAAGTGCTCTACCAACTGAGCTACCGAGGCGAGTTACGATCTAGACGCAAATTTTTCTCTTATATACGTTGTAATTCCCTATCACCAAATGCTTTTTGAAACCATTGTTTCTATCTTTGCAAATGGCGGCTTCTTAGTTAAGAAGACATTTATTGGGAATTTAACATTACTTTATAAAGCTAGTAAGGCTTCTAATGATGTTTTTATTATTGATTAAACATTTCTCAATGAAAGATAAATTAAATTTGAAGAGAAAAATTTCATTAAATATCTTCAAATAATTACTCTTTAAAAGTAAGATTATATCTAATTACGACCTAATCACATACTTAATATACCTAACATTGAAATTCTAAATTGTACAGTATATATTGTGAAAAAGCAACAATCAAGATGTGCAACCAAGAAGACATAAAGTCTCTTATTTTATTCTTGTTATTTTAGACCCTAAATTGATCAGGAATGATGAAAAAAGAAAAATAGGATTTGGAATCTACAGAAAAGAAACTCAAATTGATAATTATATTAAAGCAACAGGATTTAACAGACAGTATTTAATAAATTTTATTTTGATATATTCCTGGAATATATCCTGGTCAGGAATATATCAAATAAAATGTGCAGATTGTGATAAAGTATACATAGGGAAAACAAAGAGAAATTTAAACATTAGAACTAAAGAACACATAAGAAATGTAAAAAAAAAAGAAGTAGAGAAATCTGCAGTAGCAGCTCACGTTTGGATAGAAAAACACAAAATAGATCTAAATACAAAATTATTATAACAGTTAGAAAATACCAATGAACTCGCAATATGGGAAAAAAAATCTATATACAGAAGAATAAGGAGAAAATTATGAACTCTGAAATTCCCGGAGGAAGGAGCCTCATTACCAAGTTCTTTGGAACACAGATCCAGGGCCAACAACTTGAAGAAAAGAAAATATCAGTTTTGTGCTATGCTGAAGATGGAGCAACAGCCTTGAAACATATGTCCAACTAAACAATCATATGAGGTAAGAATGTAAAAAAAATACAAACTTAATTATTAAATTAAACCTCATAATGTTACTCCCTAATGATTAAAAAAAAAACTGTATAAAATTCCTTGTAATTTGATGTTTTTATTATTAATTTAACACTTCTCACTGAAGGATAAATTATATTTGAAGAGAATTTTTTAAGAGGAAAATTTGCATCTAGATCGCAACTTGCCTCAGTAGATCAGTTGGTAGAGCATTTGGCCTGGAAAACCAAAGGTCCCGGGCTCGAGTCTCGGTCTAGATGAAAATGTTTCTCTTCAAATATAATTCTTGTAATTTTTTTAAAATTTATGATTTCAGGATGATAAGTGATTTTCTTGAATTGTTTTCCTTTTTTTGAAACAGATTGCAGGGTGGTGTATTCTTTAAATCTTTTTTGTCTGAATTTTTTTTATTTATTTATAATTATTTCTTTTCCAAAACCATTTAAATTAACTATGAATAAAATGTGATTGTATTCTTTCTTAAAATCTTTTTCATTTAGTGGAACATTTAATAATCTATATATTAAACTGTTGAAAATTACGTATTTATGCACAATATGAATGAAACCTGAAGACTATATAATTGTCTGTATGAGTATTCTTCCTGTAAATATTTAATTTGATTCTCCGTTGTTGTTCATTCCTTATGATGTACAGGTTCAAAAACGGGATTTGGTTCCCATGTTAAAAAAACCTGAGCAAGTTCCAATCTAAACACAATTTTTTCTCTTATATATGCTGTTGATTTGAAACATCAAAAGAAGCCGTACTGGCTTTATAATGTAATATCATCATCATCATCATCCATGCAATTATTAGGCCATGTGGTCTGTTACAATCTCAAAGAGGAATTTTTCCATCCAGCACTTTTTTGGACGTCCCAGCAATCTTCTGCCCTGGGGAGAGTAGCAAAGTATGGCTTTTGGAATTCTATGAGACGGCATTCGTTGAAGATGGGCTTACCAGTTGTTCTGGTAGTTTTGTATATGGTGAAGAATGGGTTCTACATCCAACTCTTCCATAATTTCCTCATTTCTTTTATGGTCCCACTTTGTGTAGCCTGCTGTACGGCGCATAAATCGCATCTCACTTGCTGTTAAATGTAAAATTCCCAAATAAATTTCTTAATAAAGAAGCCACCATTTGCAAGATAAAAGCAAAGGTTTCATAGCATTTGTTGCAAGGGAATTAACAGCGTATATAAGATAAAAATTTGCATTTAGATTAGAAGTTGCTCAGTCGGTAGAGTATTGGTCTAGAATGCCAAAGGTCCTGTGTTCAAGCCTCAGTCCAAGTGTATAATTTTTCTCTTAAAATATGAATTATCCACCACTGAGATGTATGAAATGAATAATAAAAACATTGAATGTATTAGGGTCTTTAAAAAGAGTATCACAGTAATCACAAAATGGCATACATCAAGTTTTTGGGTAAAAACAGTATTTAGGTCTTTAAAAAGAGCATAGGAAGTGTTTTTACTAAAATTTTTCCTTAGAGCAAATGGTAAACAATTTCTTATGCAATTTAATGAATGAATTATTGAGAAGATTTTTTTTTTGCAATTTGTTTATTCCAATTGCAATTTTTATTCATAAATACTCCTAAATTTTTCATTGTCTCACTATAAGAGATTGGAACCCCATTAAGTGACAAGTGATACTGCATTTGTGTTACTTGAAGCTAATTGTTCCTGATGATCCATATTGATTGCTTATGATTTTCTAGGATTTAGTTGAATACATATTTCTTTGTCCAAATCATTAGCGAGTCAAGATCCTCATTAATTTTGGCAACAGCGTCATTTAAAGAATTTAGAATAAATGTACATCTGGGAGAGATCTGCACATGATTAGTAAATAGCAAGGAGATACTAAGGGCCAAAACGTGCACTCTTACTGAGTAAAAGTAAGAAATTGGGACTGAAAGTAAATTTCAATAAAATTACATAATATAGTAATTTTGAGAGAAGTTCGGATGATAACAGTCCCTCTAATGGAAAATAGCATTCATTTCCAAAATTGAGCTTATGTTTAATTTTTTTGTGCACCTCAATCCTGTTTGTAATTAATGATCGAAGGCATTTGAATTCAGCCACTTCTTCAAAATTTTCCTCATTTATCATTAACTGTCCGTTTCCATTATATAATGTAATTATATGTGAGATCATATATTTAGTTTTATTGATGTTTACTTTATGCAACACTGGAGAAGAAATGACTAAAGAACATCTTCAACTTCTAAGTGTTACCTGCTGGATCCATTATATAAAAATACTACTAAAGTGCATGCGAGCCAATGCCTTGAATGTCAAACGTCAGGCATTAAACAAAACTTTTGAGAGAATAAATGTCTAGATATTTTGATTCATGTGTAATGTGATTCTTCAGTGGAGCCCCAATGATAATAGATGCTTGAAAAAATAGCATAAATAAACTTTAATAAGCACTACAACTGCTAAACCAAAAAATAAACAAGAATTATTTAAGTGCAAAAAAGAAGTACCTTTTTCTGAGAAACACTTGTTGTTACTACAGGTTTCACTATTCCTTTATCCTCCCCATGAATTTGTTGATATGTTTTAAGTTTTTCAATTGCCTCAGCCAAATGATTTTCGAGTTTGTCATTTCGAGACTGCACTTTCAGCAATTCATACTGTAAGTCGTCAATCTGATTCCTCAGTTCAGCCGCTTCAGTCTCTTTTCCAGTCAGACTATCTTGAAGTTCTGCCATCTGTTGGAATAGAAAATCTCATGTGAAACAAATGTAGATTGTATTCTTATGGAGAAACTGCCATAACCATATTCAGAAACATCTTAGTTTTGCTGTAAACACAAAATCTGTGGCTCATCAGCTCGTTAAAGCCAAACCAAACTGAAAAATTTCTCATTGGCATATGGAATGCAATCAGGCATGCTAACTATTATACTACAGAAGTTAACAAATTTTCACATTAAAACTTATTAATAAACTTGATATTAATATATATATATATATATAATGGCATAGCCCATTGTTGAGCCATAGTCTCTCTTTTGTAAGGAGTTACTAGACCAAGTTAATTTTTAGTTACCTTATTTGCTCATAGATGTCATGAATAACATGTGGTCAACACATTGACCCATGAGACATATAACAGATACGCAAGGTGTTACTAGGATGTTGAGGTTGGTAAAGTTTGCTTAGCGGCCTGTTTATTCAGACTTAAGAATTTTTACGAGCCTGAAAATCTTCAGACTCAAGCCATGGCTTAAAGTCTCTCCATGAGGACTTGCTCCTTGGATTTTTCTGTCCTAAAAAAATCCATCGACCCTGGCCAGGTTTGAATACACGACCATTGGAACTAGAGGCAAGGAGAATAACCACTAATCTAACACGGCCGACAAACATGATATTAAACTGGAAAATATTTAATCAAACTGAAAAAATAAAATAAAAGGGAAAGTTGGCAACTGAACTTACAGAATAGCAACTTAATCATGACAAGGGCAACAGAAAATAAAATCAAAAGAAAGAAATCACTGAGTAGATATCATGTATAAGATTCAGTGATCATGTTAATGGAAAGTACAGAGTTTTGGAACACAGTGTTATTTAAAAAATATGGACAAATAGAGGCCAATAAAAATAGCCCTTTTATCTAGAAATGCAAAATGCTTTTAATGATACATGAATTCAATCCAAAATGTTGCTACAAAATCAAAATATGGTGAAAAATGCCAGTAACAATTTCTCAAAAATAATACTACATATAAAACAAAAATGACAAAGACACATTCAAACACACTTTTGAAATACATACCTTAAGGGAAATAGTGTGGTATTTTTCATGCAATGATGTATTTAATGCTTGTAAATTTCTATTTTCACCTTGAGTTTCTATATTCGCTTGTCGTATAGTCTCATCCATATTTGGAGCTTCATCTGTTAATAAATTAATAAAATTACATATTTCTTTTATGTATCAGGATTATCACAACATTCAATTCAAATGCAGCAAATTTATTTTCCCAAAATTGTTCAATTAATTTCTTAATCACTGTTGGAAAGTGAATAGGCACCAGACTTCTCAATTTGGCCCTCTATTACCCGACTTTTTTAAGCTTTGATATGCATTTTACAGCACATTGATATGTTCTGCCAAACTTGTGCATCAATTTGAAACAGGCCACATTAATACCATTTATTCACAGAGTATTGAACCCAACGTATGAAAAGTACAGTGGAGGGATAGCATTGAAACAATGTATCAGGTGATCTGTAGTGATGTATCATTAGACCAATTTGTCCATGGCTAATGGACTAATGATCTGTATTTCTTGTGTTTGATTTCTGAAATAGTAGCTCACTATCAGCATACGTTAAATAATTCAGATCACTCAAATGATATTTCATAGTAATGATGCATAATTTTAATAAACTTGGTATATATCATAAATCACAAACTATAATACTTACACTTACATTAAAGGATAAATTTAATATTTTAAGAGAAAAATTAATTCCTAAAACAGGATTTGAACCTAGGATCTCTGATTTTCCGTACCAGTGCTCTATCCAGTATGCTATCTTGGCTCCTCATTTACATAGAATTTTTTCTCTTACTTATATAAACTCGTGTGTTTTAATTCGAGAACCTTCAGTCTACATATTTCTAGTAGCTTCTTATACAAGAAGGCATTTTAGTAGGATATTAGGACTACTTTTTTTAATAGCTAGTATAGCTTCATTTTCGATGTTTTTCTTTTTTTGCACGACAATGCATTCTGTCATACTTACAGAAATGGCAGCCATGATTGAAAGTTCAATTTCCTAAATTTCGGGGGTTGCCTACCTATAAATAACTATACTGTATTATTACAAATTACCTACCTAAGGCAGGAAGTAAAACCACTGCCCTTTATGTATACTACATACAATGTATATCCAAAAATATATCCAAAAGGCAGTGTTAATATACAAAATAAATTGCTGCATTTTAAATTAACTAAACTCTTTTAGTTCCCATGTTTGAAGAAACATAAAATATGAGGTAAGATGTTAAAAATGACTCATTAATTTACGAATTAAGAACCTCTTAATGTTATTTCCCATATTTAACTATGAATAACTAAACTTTATTTGAAACAATACTGAAAGTTGTCTTAACAAAATACTTTTTAGCTTTATGTCCAATATTCTTCTTTATTCTTCTAGTGTAACAAAATCTGCAATATTGATACCTTCTTTCTTTTATCGTTGTCTTCAGCATTGAATATTCTGCCATAAACTCACTGGAGACTTTAATGTTTCACTCCTGAACATGAAATAAGCAATCATACTTTTTTCAAATGCAGTACAATTCTTCCCCCTCCAGCCACTTTCTGAATGAAATGTGTTTTTTTTTTCAATATCTTGATTTAGATTTCTCTGGCATTAAAGAAGCACACCAAACTTCCCACTCTTCTTGAATTTTGTCATTTTGATTACCATCATTCATATTTGCCACCATTTTATACCTGATTGGTGTCACGGCCTGCTGTAGTCTCAACTAAATTATTTTCGGCATTTAGTATATATACATTGGCCAGGCTGCTAATGTCAGTCAGTTGTTTATAATGAATGCAAATATTTTCAAGTATTATTTTACTATTATCTATTATTTTGAAAACACCATCATGCAAAAAATAATGTACAACACATGTTTGTGAAGTGTTTTACAGAATCTCGGAAATTAAAAACCTCACTATCACTTGGTTTTCAATCATTTCCTCACTTCTGTAAAAACCACTTCCAAACCTTGCATTGTAATATACTATTTAATGTTACTTTTTTCAGCTAATGTTTTTAAAATAATACAATAAATAGTAACTATAATAAATATAATAAAAATAATAAATAGTAAAGCTTAATTTGAAACATTGAAAATAAAGCTTTACTAACTAAAAAAATGGTATTAAAAAGAATAATAAATATAAGAAATTAACAAGTATCAAATGAATCATGAATTCTTCGTACCTCATACTTCTATGTTTTTTTAAACACAGCACCGCAGTATCGGTGAACAAATCTTCACCATCGTCAACTGTTTTCACGACTATCAATATTTTCTTTTACCAGTAATTATCCACACTGTCATCTAGTGTTCTTTCAAAGGAGTAATTAATACTCAGAATGTTAAAAATTCCCAAATGTATTATATTAAATCAAAAATTAATTTAGGTAAAATTGAATCATTCACCTCATATTTTTCCTATAATAAGTAATAAAAAATTAAGTTATACTAGCTATAAAAAGTAGTGTTTAAATCCCATTAAAATTACTTTTTGAATAAGAAACTGCTAGAAATATGTAGAACGAAGATTCTCAACTTCAAGTGCACGGGTTTATATAAGTAAGACAAAAATTTGTGTCTAAATCAGGCAACTGATGGATCCATCCATGGGGTGATATTGCCCTGCTCTAGGGAAAAGGTTAAATTGAAAGTTTACTGCATATGCAAATAAATATAAAACTGTAACAAGTACATACGGATGAACATTTATAAAATAAAATGTAAAACACCTTTAAGATGCAATGAAACAAATAAGAAATCTAAAAATAAAAATTTATATTATTAATGGGTCATTATACAGGATTCTTCATTTATAACCTAACAGGCACACGGCGTTTTGCCTGTGCATGGTTGGATGTGCCACAGCCGGCTTTGCTCCTACATGAACTCTGCGTGTAAAGCATATAAAAAATGTTACCTTATAGAAGATGCTGGAAATGTCGTCCACCCTAGGCCAAACAGGCATTATATCAGGAAAACACATTCTGATTCACTTGATAAGTTGGGCCACTGGTAATATTTCTGATTTCATTTATAATTGACGATTTTATTATTAATTTAACGCTTCTCATTGAAGGAAATAAATATAAATATCATTTATAATTGTTTATTTTTTATTTCACTCACCTCATACTTCATAACTCCTAGCAAACCCAGGGTTTCATCACATCCTTTGTGACATTCTCAATGCTGTGTCACGTTCACAACTGACGTCCCACTGCCTTCTATCCTGCAGACTGACCTCCGCGCCATCTGATGGCTGACCGACGAACTCCTTATAACCGGGTATTTCAAAATTCATAGTTGTATTTTCATTCTTGCATATGTAAATTTTTTCCCAAATTGTGAGTTCCTTCGGTTTTTCCAATTGTTTAAGTAATTTTGTTTTGGTTTCTATTCTATGTTTTTCTGACCAGGCATGTGCAGCTATTGCAGATTTTTCGGTTTCTCCATTTTTAACATTTCTGAGGTGTTCCTTTAATCTTGTATTTAGATTCCTTTTTGTTTTTCCTATGTATATCTTTTCACAATCTTTACAATTAATTTGATAAATTCCCGATTTTTTGCAGTCTTCAATCTTTTCATTTTTGTTAGTTTTTATTAAATTACCTAAGCTGTAATCATTTTTCGGTGCTAATTTAATGTTGAATTTGTTGAAGATTTTTTTAAACTTGGTGTATGAGGTGAGTGAAATAAAAAAATAAACAATATTAAAAAACCTCATAGTGTTATTTCCTATCTACATAACTTCATTTATATTTATTTTAGTTCTTCCAATGTACGAGGATTTGTCTCGTAAACTTTGCCTTTCAGGTCACCCCACAAGTAAAAATCACACAATTGTTTATTTTTTTATTATTTCACTCACCTCATACTTCATAATTCATAGCAGACCCAGGGTTTCTTCACATCATTTGTGACATTCTCAATGCTGTGTCACAAATGATGCGAAGAAACCCTGGGTCTGCTATGAATTATGAAGTATGAGGTAAGTGAAATAATAAAAAATAAACAATATTAAAAAATCTCATAGTATTATTTCCTATCTACATAACGATGTTAGATCAGGGGAACAAGAGGGCCATACCACCAGCACTAATCACTATCTTGAAACACTTCCCTTGTTGTATGAGCAGTAGCAGAATTTTGTTGAAACCACCCATATGATTTCTCTTCTTCTATCAATTCACAAAAAAAATGGGGTCAAAATGTCATTTTGGTACCTCTCTGCATTTACAGTCTGCTCGTAAAATATTGGACAGATTATGCATCTAGTGCTAACAGCACACTAAACTCCAACTTTCCGATCAGAATGAGGGATTCCTTGAACGTAATGTGGATATAAGTTAAGAATTTTATATTTGAAGAGAAAAATTTTCGCCTAGACCGAGACTCGAACCCGGGACCTTTGGCTTGCCGGGCCAAATGCTCTACCAACTGAGCTACCGAGGCAAGTTTTGCGATCTAGACGCAAATTTTTCTCTTATATACGTTGTAATTCCCTCTCACCAAATGCTTTTGAAACCATTGTTTCTATCTTTGTAAATGGCGGCTACTTAGTTAAGAAGACATTTATTGGGAATTTAACATTACTTTATAAAGCTAGTAAGGCTTCTAATGATGTTTTTGTTATTAATTTAACATTTCTCAATGAAAGATAAATTATATTTGAAGAATTTTATACATGTTTTACATGCGGAGTTTATGTAGGAGCAAAGTCGGCTGTTTGCACACACCTTCGCACAGGCAAAACGCCATGTGCATGTTAGGTTATAAGTGAAGAACCCTGTAGTATTTGAAATACTGAATGTGCATATAGCATATTCAACTGAATAATACAATAACTTTTATGAAAAAAAAACTTTTATACTCGTGTCTGACATAATGCTTTGTCAAGGAATGAGATGAGGACCCAATTGCTGATGATCTTTCATACACAAGGATGCCAGATGAACAGGCCAATCACAGCATCTTATGGGTAAATAAAATGGTTGGTTGGTATCTAATGTCGAGCACTTGATAATGAAATCATTCGCTCTCTTGCACTCCAATATTAGCAGAAAGGCTGGTCTCTTCTACAAAAGCTGGACAACGGAGGAGAAGGTTTCTTTCCATATCTTCATTTAAATTGCAAAAAGGGCATTTAGGTGAATCTGTTATGCCAATTCTGTGTAGGTGTTTATTCAAGCAGTCATGTCCCATTAGCAGTCTGAATGTTGCTACTGCAGATTTTTTTTGTAATGTAGTAATGTCATAAGCTTGTAGATTTTCCCATTCCTTTCCAGATGTTTTGGTAGTATATTCTTCTCTAAGTTTATTGATGTATTTATTTGAGATAATTCTTTTGATAGAGTGAAAGGAAACTGGACCAGAAGTTGGGTTTGAAACAATTTTGCTACCCTTCTTGGCTAGAAAATCGGCTATTTCATTGCCTGTCACTCCACAATGGGCCGGAATCCATTGAAGTACAACTTTTTTATGTAGACGGGATAACTGTTTTATCATTTTGTGACATTCGATAATTTTGATGCTTTTGGGTGTTGTGTCTCGTGTTATAGCAAGAATGGCTGCTTTGGAGTCACATAGAATTACAACTTTTGTAAATTTTTGGATGTGATATAAAAGATTTTGTAAACTTAAGAAAATTGCTAGAATTTCGCCATCAAAGTTTGTTGAATTTGTGTTTAGTTTACGATAAAGGAAAAAAGTGGACATACTGCACCAGCCCCAGTGCCACCATCATTTGGTAGGCTGGAGCCATCTGTAAAAATATGTATCCATTTAGGAGCTGGGTATCTTAGATTTATTATTTCCAGTGACATTTGTTTTAAAATATATGGAGGAGTTTCAGATTTCTTGATGTCTTCTGTTAAATGAAGGTTATATTCAATTTCCAAAAATTCTAGAGGGCTGTTTCTCATCTGCATATTTTCTTTTGAATGTGGAAGTTGTAATTTCTGTTTGGGGTAAATAAAATTAAATGGAACAAAATGGGTAACATGAGCATGGAGAAATAGTGGAATACAATTTTTGGCAGGGGAAAAACAGAATCCCTGAGAAAAATCTGCTCTGGCTCTGATTTATCTACCATGAACCCAATGTGCAATGACCAAGATGTGAACGTAAGGCCCAGAGGTAAAGGGCAAGTGTCTATATGTATATACCCCATACGTCCTTCATGAAAACATGGATCCCAAAATGAGGATTTGTTGATCTAGCTAATTTAGTTACGCTTATTTCCCTACATACGTCAGTGAG
This sequence comes from Diploptera punctata, assembly GCA_030220185.1. NCBI lineage: Eukaryota > Metazoa > Arthropoda > Insecta > Blattodea > Blaberidae > Diploptera > Diploptera punctata. The sequence goes on from JASPKZ010010240.1 coordinate 2,446,614, forward strand.
TAACATGTCGTCAGCCCATAGCCTCAATGAGACATCTAGTAGGCAACTAAGGAATTTAATTAAAATTACAGTGGGAGGAAACACTATGAGGTATTTACATTAATAAATAAGTTGGAGAAAATGTTTTAACATCTCATCTCACAAAGTTGCATGTCTTCAAGATACCGGTTTCAAAAGTATAGTATTACTTCCATCTTCAGTCAAATTCCAACTTTGTGAGGTGAGATGCTAAAACATTTTCTTAAACTCATTTATTAAACCAAGGTATTACTTGGATTGGGAAGGTCAGCTGAATATTGATCAGAGGCGTTAATTTAGGCTTGAAGAATACAAGCCTGAACATCTTCAGACTTAGAGCCCACGGCTTGAAGTCCCTCCCCTAAAATCCAGATTTGAACCTGCGATCCTCAAGACTATAGAGGCAGAAAACATAACCACTAGACCACCAAAGCCGATGCAAGTGTCTATATGAAAGTTAACTTAATAATAATTTCACAAATAAAATGAAAAAATCACTCATTTAACATCAACAAGACAAACTTGAAGCACAAAAAATATAGTGGGTGGCATTAGAAAAAACACTACAAGTAGACATGTTTTGTAGAATAATTTTTCTCTGTATTCAGATACTTCAGTTTAAGTGTTTTTGAATTTACTGCATTTTATGGATACAAGAATGTATTCACTAAACTTCACTATGCATCCCACAATTAGATAACTTCATTAACAAATTATGAAAAGGCAGTCTATATAAATTTCAAAAACCCTCAAACTTGATAAATAACATTTTCCTAAAATTTCAAAACATTTTTACATATCTAACAAGTTTTTAAATTTTCTAAATATTTTCTACCACAATATTCAACATACATATTTTTTTCTATAAAATAAAGTAGTGATAATAAAGGTATTTACTGAAATGCAATACATATAAAAGAACAGTGCTACACATAATTTAAAAGTTAAAAGGACTAAATATAATGAAAAGCACAAAATACAGCAAATAATGGTGATATAAATTATAAACTAAAAAATAAAAAGCAAAGCAAGCATACACGGATCACAAGATGGGAGAAGATTCCAATAACCTCCATCAAGTTCGCCTTTCAGAGCAAGAGTTATCTTCTCGTTTCTTTGCATTAGTCGGTCAAAAGCTTGGATGACCTTAGCAACAGCTCTTTTAGAAACTTGCACTCGGTTTGCTAGCTTTTCATCCAATTCCTCTTTGTCCCATGTTGACAATTGCATCAAAAAAGATGTTGTTGCTTCATTCTCATCTGTAAGCAGGAGAAAAAAAACAATTAACTAGTTATAATAATAATAATAATAATAATAATGGTATATTATATATATATATACACATATTTTTTTTTTATTTCAAACAATATCAACTGTCCACCGCTGTGGTCTATAGGTAGCATGTTGCCTTGTATTGCAGCAGGCCTGGGTTCAATCCCCAGTCGGGACAAGTTTCCTGGGTGGTTTTTTCCTCGCCTGTAAGAAAACTTTAAGGCCCAAATGGTCCCCGAACATCATCTGGCCATCATTATCATATTCATTAAGTTTTAGGATTAGGGCCTCTCCTGGTGCATCATTACCATCATCATCACCTAACATATATCATCGGGGCAGCGTAATTCAGCCTTCCAGGCGCCACAAACTCAGAAGTAGGTTCCCATGCAATGAATTTAAGGCAAGTTACAGCTGGGCAAGGCAATTTATGACACGTCATCACCTTGTAATTCGGCGGCGTACATCAATAGTGCAGAAACTTCCCAATATGAACCAATTATCTAGTTATTTCATGTATAAGCAAGCTGTACCCTAATTTTGAAACTTTATTTTAAGTAAAGAAGTGCAGCCTATACACATGTTAATACTTACTTACTTACTCACTGGCACTATCGAACCCGTAGGTTTATGGCCGCATGACGGTAAGCTCTCCTTATACCCCTATCCTGAGCAAACACTTTACAATCATTCCTCTATATAAACTACTTCCTTCAAATCATGATTAATGCAACTCTCCCACCTCATTCTTGGTCTACCAACTGGGCATTTTCCTAGTTTTTTTACAAGTAGTTTCCATGAAACTCTTTCATTCTCCATTCGTGCAACATGTCCTGCCCATCGCAGTCTACGAGACTTAACTGTTCTTATTATATATGGCTTCCTATAAAGATCACGTAGTTCACTGTTATGTAGTCTTCTCCATTCACCTGTCTGTTCATCTCTCTTTGTTCCAAAATGTTTCCTAAAAACTTTATTCTCAAATACTCATAATTTCTTTCCTCCCTTAAAGTAAGAGTCTATGTTTTGCATCCATATAATATAACTGGTAGAATAGGGCTAATAGATTTATATATTTTCAGTTTAACGTTTTTTGAAAGGAGTTGCGGACGTCAAGTGTCCCTGTAATGCATAATAGCACGCATTTCCAGAATTGAGCCTATGTTTAATTTCTTTGTGCATCTCAATCCTATTTGTGATTATTGTTCCTAGGTATTTGAATTCAGCCACTTCCTCAAAATTTCCCTCATTTGTCATTAGCTGTTCATTTCCATTATATAATATATTTCTATATGTGACCATATATTTAGTTTTATTGATATTTACTTCCAGTCCCAATTTCTTAGTGTTACTCAATAGTGTGTGCGTGTTGTCCTTTAGTATCTCCTCGCTATCGGCCAATAATACTACATCGTCAGCATAAACTAAATACACTTGTAAATATGATAACAAAATGGCAGATGAAGTTAGTGAAGTCATGAATAGCAGTTAATGGGTTAGATCTGTTTTCGGGTAACTATTTCATTGTTTCTCTTCTTTTGAATCAGATTGTAGGGTGCTTAAGTCTTTTTTTGTTGTTTGAATTTCTTTAACATATTTATTATCTTCTTTCCAAAACCTTTTAATGTAACTATATCATAAAGTAATTATGGGAAACAACATTATGAGGTTTTCAAGTTATAACTAATAAAAAGTGAGTCACATCTCAACTCATACTTTGCATTCAAGCATGGTATTTGCAGTTTCAAGAGGCATTCCTCTCATTTTCAGCCATCTTTACGACTGATGCAGTACCATCCTTGAAGAACACGAAGTATGAGGAGAGATACAACCCACTTTTTATTAGTTATTAATTGAGCTACGAATTTTAGGTGCAAAATTTTGGTGAAAAAGGTGCTTTAATTTAGCAGAAAAAGATGCAAATTTCCCTTGTGAACTATCATTAAAGAGTATCAATACCAATTACATCAAGTAACTCACGACATAAAATTCAATCATGTTGTCATATATTAAAAAGTCCGAGTAAGACAAGTCCCAGAACATTATGTTATTCAAATCACAAATCCAGAAAACTGTTAAAGCAGATATTATTCAACAACTCAAATGTTTAGAACGTATCTAAAAAAAGTTCAATATCTCGACTGTCTTATCAGTGGTTTCGTCTAATGTAAAATATACTGGTTTTCACCTTCTACTTGACTGATCTGTTTTAATTTTTCGTCATACAGAGGTTGAAGGTATGAGTTTCATCTGGGACAGACTTCCCAGTATATTTCTCCAAATATGCTTTCAAAATAGGGTTTATAATTCTAACTAAATTGTGCATTGAACAAATGTTTTTTACATATAACGGAAAATTTTTCAAACAAAATTCTGGGCTTTCTATGGGAAATCCTCTATCACCCTTTTCGGCCAACTTATTTATGGGAAGTTTTGAGCAGAAAATAACAAGTGGACATCCTTTGATTTTCAAATTTTGGAGTAGATACGTTGACGACGTAATTGCTATTGTGAATCACAGGCAAATAGAGGATGCTTTAAAGCTGTTGAACATTCAGAGTAGAACTATAAAATTTACCATGGAAACTGAAAATGAAAGACAAATCCCATTTTTAGATCTCACTTTAAGAAGAAATGAAGAAAACAAGATAGAATTTGGAATTTATAGAAAGAACACACATATTGACAACTACATTAAAGCTTCAGGATTCAACCATTTTGCTCACAAAGAGGCAGTATTCAATAGTTTGACACACAGATTGGTAAATATACCTATGAGCAAAGAAAACTATGAAAAAGAACACATAATTAATGTTGCAATAGATAACAGTTATGAAGAAAATATGGTACACAAGTAAATAAATAAATTCAAAAGACAAAAATTAATAAATGGAAGCACACTTATAAAAGAAACAGAAAAAATAAAATTCAAGAAATTCACTTACCATCCATTGAAACACTATAAATTTCAAAAAGTTTAATATAAGATTAGCACCAAAGAATGAATACAGCCTTAACAGGATAATTAAAACCAATAAAAATGAAAAAAATGAAAACGAAAACAAATCAGGAATTTATAAGATCATATGCAGTGATTGTGACAAAATTTATATTGGAAAAAAGAAAAGAAATTTGAAAACAAGGGTGAAAGAACATCTTAGAAACATCAAAAATGGAGAAATGGAAAAGTCAGCAGTATCTGCTCATGCTTGGTCCGAAAAACATTTAATTGAATCAAAAGCCAGTCTAATTAAACAAATAGATAAACAAAAGGAGCTCATGATTTGGGAAAAGATCTACATTCAGAAAAACAAAATAAAACTTATGAACTTCGAAATTCCCGCAAATTTTGACCTGATCCAGAGATTCATCGGTCTACCAACAGAGGGAAGAAGAAGAGTTTCTTCAGATTGACATAATACCAGTCGCCAACAAAGTTCTGATGATGAGACAGTTATAGTCTCGAAATCGCGATCAACTTAGAAAATATTTATGAGGAGAGGTAAGAAACATTTAATTTCATCATAGGGTTAAGTTTGGAAAGAGGAATACCATATGCCACAAAAGTCTTTGCTGTATCATTAAAACAAATATTCTTTATTTATTAAACTTGAAGAAGGCAGTACCTCGCCAATAAACTGTTGTCACAATACACATTTACTGCTTTGTAGTTCCTTATTTTCCGTGTTTTTCACTACCTATATGCTGTGTAACACGATTGTGTTGGTGTTTTTCATTAATTGTTATTGAAATATCTAATACAATGCACCTTATAACAGATCTGTCACTCTGAATTCCATCTGCACTATTTTTACAAAATCATGTAGTTTGTAGAAGTTCACATTTGGTTTTGGCATAATGTATACAGGTCACTCAGGAAAATAGCAGACCACACAAGTCAAATATTATTTTGAACTGAAACATTTGTTTATGCACTCAACAGTCTCCCTTGCTCAAACAATAGCTTTCGCATAACTGTGGTGCAAGAAGGTGTGAACTAATTTAAAAGGAATAGCTTAACGGGACTGCACTAAAGTGGAAGTAATGTGATGTGGACTGATACTACACATCGTTATCAACCCTTGAAAGCGTATTTGAAGAAATGTAAAAAAAAAATACACATTATTTTGGGAATACTATGCTGCTAAGAGACAAATAAGGTTTAAAAAAGTGCAAAATGTGCTTGCATTGATAAAAAGGTGCAAAAAAAGTCCTAGCATTGAAAAAAGGTGCAACTAAAACACATTTAGGGGCATTTATTTAATGTTTTCTTTGCAAGACAAGCTAATTTGAGCATTGTAGTAACAAAATAAAATTAAGGTGCAGCACCTAAAATTTCTAGCTCTAGTTATTAACATAGCTATTAAACTTTTATGGGGCACACCATAGTATAGTGGTTAAGGCACTGCGCTACAAGCTAGAAGGTTGAGGGTTTGTGTCCCGGTGGAGTCAGGATTTTTAAACTGACCCAAACCTTCTGGCGCCACTATGGTCCTGGGGTCGACTCAGCCTCTAATGGAAATGAGTATCTGACTCTTGTTCTGGGGATAAAAACGGCCGTCATGCAGGGCTGACAACCCAGCTAACATCAAGTGCTGATTGTCCAGAAAAAGTGGGAGCCTTAACCTCCTACTACCCCAAGGGCCTCCTCAAGTCTGTAGTGGTATCACTTTACCTTTTTATTAAACTTTTATAGGAAAAATCACTAAGATTTAAATTAAAATGTGATTGTATTCTTTCTTAAAATTTGTTTCACTTAATGGAATGTTCATTACTCTGTATATTAAACTGTTGAATATTGCATGTTTATGTGCATTATGATTAAAACCTGAAGATTTAATGTAATCATCTGTATGGGTATCTTTCCTGTGTATATTGAATTCAATTTTATGTTGCTGTGCTTCCTAATTATATTCAGGTCCAAAAATGGGATTTGATTATTTTTCTCCAATTCAATAATAAATTTCACATATTCATCTTGAAGATTAAGTAATTTCAATGCATCTTCTATATCATATTTCAAGAGAAAAATTATATGCTCAGATTGGGACTCAAACCCAGGACCTTTGGCTTTCTAGGCCAATGCTCTACGGCTGAGCCATCTGGGCGAGTTCTAATCTAAATGCAAATTTTTCTCTTATATACATTGTCAATTCCCATGCACCAAATGCTATGAAACCTTTGCTTCTATCATTTACCCATCATTGAGATGTATGAAATGAATAACAAAAACATCTATATATTTGGAATTTACACTTATAGCAGGATTTTAATATCATAATAAATATGAAAGTTAAAAATTTTGTATTTTTAAATTCTTTTAATATTTAGATATAACTTAAATAAATGAAATCATCTAAATAATTCATTGTTAGTTATTGTTGAATAAAAATGTCTCAGTAACAATTAAAGAAATTGTACTACATAACGGTCTTTTTAAAGAATGCTTTTAAAAATTGTTTTAAGTCATTGTTGTCAAAATTATAAATCCTTCTGTTATAACTGTAATAAGAACACCTGCTTAACTTCATATTATGAAATGAAAGTGAACTAAACTCTGATTGGATGTTAAAACAATTAACTTTCTTATTTAACAAATCAAATTAAACCTTATATTTAAAGGACTATTAACCAATAGAATTTAAAAATAACATCATGTGATGTAATAATGTTCTTTAAAATTATGAAAGAATTATACTAGTAATTCTGCATACAACTTTCAATAAAGATAGAAGCAAGAAGAAATCTCCTGATAAGATGTAATATTTAATACAAGAATAATAATTGATTCAAGAAAAGAAAATAATTTATTTTTAATTGACAATGAAGAATAATACCACCTACATTTACTTAATCTGCTGGGAACCTACAAAGTGAATAAATTTGTAATTATTTCTACAAGAAACATTTTTTTATGATTTTGAAGTGTTTTCCTATCCAGTATATCAACTTCCGAGCTTGAGAAGAGAATCCGGCTCTACCGAAAATTAACCCCAACCTGAACCAGTAATTCTTTTTGGGACACTAATTCTTCTTCTAAATGTTACAACAACATCGGGCATGAAGAGAATTACTTATTTTAGGAATTCTCACTATGAGGTATATTCATTAAAGTAGAATTACTGCGTCAAAAGTCACCACAACGTGGGACAAAGCAATTGCTTCTTCACACTGAGAAAATATCAATATATTTATACCAACATTTAAATACCATATTATCTTTGGTCCATTCCCAGAGGTACAATATTTGCTTTTGTCAGATGCCAGTTGACAATAAAGAAAAGATCTTTTCAAAACAAGTACTGAAAAATATGCAAACTATGAGGTGGTATATAAAATCTGATTCATTTAATAATTGTAATCAAATGGTAAAGAGAAAAATGTTTATGCCTGAACCGGGAATCGAACCCCGAACCTTCAGCTTTCTGGGAAGGAAGCCTGGATTAGCTCAATGGTTAAGAGCATCAGCACGGAAAGCTGAAGGTTCGGGGTTCAATTCCCGGTTCAGGCATAAATTTTTCTCTTTATCATTTGATTACAATAATTTAATTGTGTACTTTAATATACTTATTTCAATCATAGTAACAGCTTTAGCTTCTTAATATTAATTTAACATTTAATAATTATTGATTCAAAACTAGTTTAAAATGCAGTACACAGTTCTCTCTCTGTTTTTTTTTGCACAATTAAATTTTTGAGCTACAAACTGTCACTGCTGTTTAGCTTTCTTTGATCCAAAAATTTTCCTAAGCTCTAATTCTCAAATACTTGTAATCTTACTTATTTTAGGAATTCTCACTATGAGGTATATTCTACTTGTAATCTTTTCTCCATTCTTAATGAGACCATGCTTTGCATCCATATAACTGAAATGCGTAATGTTTTATATATTTTTAGAGAGAAGTTGTGTTGACAAAAAACTCCTTGTAATGTATAATAGCATGCATTTCCAGAGTTGAACTCACATTTAATTTCTTCCCCTGCCCTCATTCCTGTTTATTGTTTTTACCTTTCTTTTCTTTATAATTTCAGCACATTTCTCATTCTATTTTTTTAATAACCTAAACTTTTTGATGCAGATAATTTTATATTATCTCTAATAGTCTCCCATTTTCTATTTATATCAGTTTCCTTATCAGATGCCATTTTTTTTATATTCCAGCATTTCAAGTCTACTTGCAATTTTTTTGCTGGTATTTTTGCCAGAGTTAATGATTTTTCAATTTTTAATTCAAAACTTTCAGAGCCAACTACAGCATTTGTATCTCTCATATACATAAAACTTACACTGTATTTAGATGTGGGTTTTATGAACAGTAACTTATTTTATCAGTCATCATGAATAAAGAGTTGGTTTATTTCTTTTGTCAAAATGACATGAATCTACCACTACAAAAGAAACATCAGCAACATAAAAAGAAAAGTAATTAAAATTCTTGTGGTTCAATATCACTACCAGAAATTAAGTGCAATGAATTCAGCAAACATCTAGAAAATCATCAAATATAACTAAGAAAGAAAATGTTAATGTTGTACTTTAGGGATCATTAAAAAAAACATGCAATCAATTTTATTAATGAAATTAATTAAAATAATATATGAATTCTCAATAAATACATTTAATGAAAGTTTATTCCTATAACCCTTTGCTTTCTTATCATAATTGAAATTAATATTTTATTTAAATACAATATATAACAACTCAGGTCGTTATATCATAATTCAAATCTGGGCATGAAAGAGTTGGCAACTTTACTAAAGAGATATCTTATTTCATGCTTGTCATAAACCTATAACATAGAGACCATGGCTATAATCCCTTCTGAAGGAAGACATACATACCGGTACTCAGGATTTTTTTAATTAAGTTAAAAGTCCACAAGATACAATTAGGATATGTAGTTACAATAATTTGAAGTGACTTACTTCTATTTTCAGATTCATCTGCTGTTTCAGCATCAAATCTTTGTAATAAAACTCTGATATCTTCATTCAGCTGATTCCAGTAACGATTAACTACATTAAGAACAGCATCATCTTGTGTTTGTCTCTTTTCTAGTTGTTCAATTCTTTGACGTAATTCAGCCTCAATACGATGTCGCTGCTCTAATCGCTGATATAAAAAATAATAATTGTTAACCAAAGACAATTCAAATTTATAAACAATTTATATACAGGGTGTAAATGAATGATACCGCAAAAATTTAACTACGTATAGAGGGGTATTATATAAGCAATTTGAGATAATGAACTAATGGTCTACAAATAAAAATGTCCACGTTATGATTCAATTTGTAAAATGGTTGGCATGCCACTGATTATTTCAAATTAAAATGGAAATAATATGATACAGAAACTGTAAGTGGCAACATGTATTCACCTTTAGCTCAGTGGTTATAACTTCTTACTACCAAAGCAAATGCAAGATTGATGCATCATTTTCGAAACTCCGTATAGTATGTGTACACTTTTTTCTTTTCGTTTTTTCTTTATTATGTATGTTGTACTACGTAGATTTACTTCTGGTTCAATTATTTATTAATTATTTTACAGAATACGATAGTGGAATGTCAGCGCAGTAAATGAGTTACAAAACTGTCTACTTATGTATTGCACAGAGAATTGTTTGAAAGTTCTATCAATATTGCACATACTGGTTTTGCAAATAAAATGTGCAATTTTACTGTACAGTACTTTTGTACTTAGACAAATGACAGTGCAGTGATCACAAAAGTAATAACATGAAGAGGTACAGTGTACGTATACATGGCATACATAATGTTGGGAAATAAGAAACAATACATTTGAGTAAATCAGAGATAAAGTAAAGCACCTGCAGACTCATTAGAGAAATTGTTCAATTGGCCACCTCCATTCTCACAACTCAGACAACATCGGCGACTAATGGATTCTCGTACTCCATTCAAGATACCAGGTGTCTCACGGATCACATTACATGCTGCAATTATGCGTGCAACTAATGGTTCATCTGTATCAATAGGGGTCGCATACACCAGTGTTTTCAGGTGTCCCCACAAAAATAATCAAGTGGACAGAGATCTGGAGAGCGAGGTGGCCACACTACAATTAAAGTACCCCTTCCTATTTCCAGCGGTCAGGATACACTTCATCCAAATGATTTAGCACATTCCGGCAGAAATGGGGATGCGCTCCATCACGCTGAAAGCACATGTTAAGCCTGATGTGAACAGGAACTTCTTCTAGAAATCCAGGTAGGATATACTTTAAAAAGTCTTATAAATGACATTTAATCTTTGGGGAAGAAGGTAGGGGCAAATAATATGGTCAGAAATTACGCCCACCCAAACGTTCACCAAAATTCTCTGCTGATGACGCCTTTCAAATATGGCATGAGGATTTGATTTTCATAATCCCACACATGACTGTTCTTTCAGTTCAGAACCAGCTAATCCCTATTAAATACTGTCTCCTTGGTGAATAACATCGAGGAAAAGAAGTGCCGTGGTTGCAGCAAAGCCCAATTACAAAATTGTACCCATTGAGCGAAGTCAATGGCTGTAAGGCTTGTTTCTTTTTGCAGATGAAAGGGATAGAGCTGGTCTTCGTGCAGGACTTCCCATACACTTTGATTGTTCGTGCCCATTACACGCATGATATCACAAGTACTAGAAGAAGGATCCTCTTTCACCTATGAAGAATATTTTATTCGTGTCTTTCACCAGTGTCTACTCTGTGTACCTTCAATATCCCATGCTCCCACAAATGCCTATCACCAGACTCGAAGGTTGTTCGGTGAGGATGGTGTCCATTCGGATACAGCTCCGCATATATGGGCAGCAGCTCTTCCACCATTACCTTGTGCTCTACCATAAATCAGATGCATATCGGCAAGTTCAGCATAACTGTTCCATGATGCTTTCATGAAGTGCGACTGATACTGAAGTAACTTCTAATCAGACATTAACGTAATAACCAATATGGTAATATGTATTTTGCGCATGCCCAGACTGAATAAATTTCAGTGTCAACATATCAGAGTACATATGAAAAAAAAAAAAAAATAGACCCGTGATTTGAACCACCAGTGTTCGAATCTCAAATCCATCACTTTAACCATTAAGCCACATATTAACTATGCAGATTCTGCATGTTTCATTCTAAGGTAAGGCTATCATTGCACGATTCTATTGTAAGCAGTGCAGTGAAGTGCAATCATCTGCTAAGTTCGACATTTTAAGGAATTTGATAACCCAACATTTCACAAACGTTGATGATGAATCTCGGAATTAATACTAAGATCTGAAGTTACTCTAGTATAATTTTCTCTCCTACTTTTCTCACCTTTTGATTTATCTGTATCAATTTTTGATTACTTTGATTCCCCATAACTCGCTCATTTTCCCTCGTAGACCATTGGTTCCCTATCTCAAATTACTTGTATAATGCCCATCTGTAAGCAGTTAAATTTGTGCGGTATAATTCATTTACACCCTGTATAATATAGGCATATCAGTAGCTTGTCAAAAAGCATTGTTTAGAAACAACTGTTCAAGTTACCTGAGCTAGTTTCTTGTTTTGAAACTGGAGAACTTTCATATCCATCTCTTCCAAGGTTGATATTGGACCAATTCGTATAGGTTCAAACTGCACTTTCTTGATAGGTGGCTGGCCGCTTGTGTTGCCATCTCCCTCAGCTGGTCTTTTCGCCATGATATATTTGTACTAATTGTCTGAAATGATACAAAATACCATTAACAATTCCATAATTTTAAAATGGTATTTCCCATAAAAAAATAGAAAGATTAGCAAATTTCACAGAATCAATTTTTGGGATACTGTATCTTTTTGTTCATAAATGCTATATTAATTTTTCACTAGCCACAGTTTGAAAGATATTAGAAAATGAGACAGCGCATGGGTGATCGTGCAAGTGAAGGGACTTGCCTTACTATTGACCAATCACAATCCATGTTTGTCATGTTTTTGGGGATCCACAGTATTCTGTTGACACAATTCCTGTGTCATGCTAATAATGTATTGTGTTAAACAAAGACTTGAATGTTAATTGTAACAACAGTTTTAATTTATATCAAGTCACCTGTATCAAAGTATCATTGGGATAGTGTATATGCAATCAAGATATCACCAATAGTAAAAAAAAAATTAATGAATAAATAAAAATTGAGTGTAATGCCATTTGGAGTGAGGGGACAGATCTTCAGGACAGCTGGAAAGAGAAACATCAATCATTAAGTAAAAATCTCATGCACTGTAGTTAAACTCTTTAGTTTGGCAAACATATTTTGTCATAAACTTATGTAAAGCATATAGTATTTTATTTAAGAGTGCTAACATCTGAAGTCATTAAGTGATGTAATTAAAAAATGAGCACGAAAGAACACTTTAGTCAAAAGCCTCTTGTTTAGGTCTTGAAGCTTCTTTTGAACCAGTAAATCCAGATTGGAAGAAATGTTGAAAGCAGTAAAATACTATGCCAAGAACTTTGAACAAACTGAAATAATAGAGAATGAAATTTCTGAGGAGAATTCCCTGTCAATCTAAGCAGCAGAACGTGTATTCAAAGAAAATGGGGATAAAAGAAGATTTAGCATATATCAATACAAATTTCACTTTTGTAGTAGACAATAATCAGGAACTGGAAGTTAGTCTGTCCTTATGCCAATCTATGTCCCTATTTTCTTCTGCAAAAAAAAAAAAAAGAAGGAAAGAAAGAAAGAAAGAAAAGAAGATTAGAAGAAACTACTGGCAAGAATGCTTCTAAAACATGTGAAATGTTAAAAAATGTTCTGTCATGAAATCATAGCTATGAAACCATTAATTCTGTGTATAGTGTGCTAAGTGGGAAGGGCAATGCAGCTTCCTGAAGAGTTTAATGTAGCAAGAATTTCACATTTTAAGTATGTTTCAGTCACATCAGTTCATGTTGAGATCTTTTTCAGCACATAAACTGATTTTGTTAATAAAAGTGACAATAGTTTGTGTGTTAATCTTGAAAAGTTTCTTGTTATTTATTGTAACACAAATTATGGACGTAAAATTTTAAGTGAATACGGATGTAGAATAGAGCAATGAGAAAAACTGCACTTAAACTTGCGTGAAATATTCAAAGTTAAAATTGGGAAACATTATGAGGTTCTTAATTAATAAATTAATGAGTCATTTTAACATCTTACCTCATATTTCATGTTTTTCAAACACGGTAACTATAGTTTTCAAATGATCTTGTCATTCATTTTCAACCGCCATTATGACTACCGGATATTCGTTGGAATCTCCCTCTATAACGTTGCCATCTGGTGTTGATTTGACGAACTTTGAGATATCGTTGCCATCTGGTGTTGATTCGATGAACTTCGAGATGAGGTCACGTTCATCCGGAATGTCGAAATTCATAGATTTAAATTTGTTCTTCTGTATAAATATTTTCTCCCAAACTGTCAAATCCAAAGGTTTTTCCAAATGTTTTAGAAGTTTAGCTTCTTTTTCAATTCTATGACCTTCCAACAAACTATGTGCTGCAATAGCTGATTTTTCAATTTCACCATTTTTAATATTTCTAAAGTGTTCCTTTGTGCGAGTGTCCAAATTTCTTTTTGTTTTTCCTATGTATAAATGAATGACAAGATCATTTGAAAACTATAGTTACCGTGTTTGAAAAACATGAAATATGAGGTAAGATGTTAAAATGACTCATTAATTTATTAATTGCGTGAAATATTTTCAAAGTCCCGTAGAACAGCAGTGTGCATGCGCCACAGTTTATAGAGCCAGCGATAACCCACAATCGAACTACATATTGATCATCATCCTCGACTACTATCCATCACTGTGAAATTTAAATGATCAATCTTTGCAATAAATCTCCAAATCTATGTTAAAAAAATATATTAATAATATTAAAATTACCAAATGTTTATTAAAAATGGGTATACACTTACTTATCACTCCCTAACGCTGATCCAACCAGCGATAACCCAAAACAGTGATAGAAAAATCATAGACTAAGTAATATACTGTGTGGAGTAAATAGCAGTTAGCATCACAATATTGTCTAACAGTGTCATAATATTGTGATTTGCATATTTAAATAAATACTTCAAAATTGTCTAATAATGTTATAAAAATTGTTTGAAAAAGTTTAAAATATTAAATAATTTAGTAAATACAGAAGAAGAGCTATAATTTACAACAATATAACTGAAAAATCAAGCGTTAGTAGAAGTGCGATTGAGCCAAAAAAGTAATACCAACTAAAAAAAAATAGTTTTTATTTAAAATTGGTTAAGTATGCTGATAAATATATAATGAAACAATTGTGTGTAAAATCAAATATTATATTTCCTTGCTAGAAAATCATTACAGGTAGAAAATTGAGGTTACTATATTAATCATAATCAATTCACTTCTGCTATAAAGTATTGAAAGACAAATAGACTCAACTGCACTTCTACAAGCGCTTGATTTTTCAGCTATATTGTTGTAAACTATATCTCTTCTTCTGTATTTACTAACACTATTTAATATTTTAAACTTTTTCAAACAATTTTTATAACATTATTAGACAATTTTGAAGCATTTATTTAAATATGCAAATCACAATACAGGTGGTACAAAAGTCTCGATCCATTTCCATTAAATTGGCATTTTCTTCGTTGTTTTTCAGGTTCATCACGAAGTATGCTTACCATTGAAGAAAGAATAACAGCTGTTTCCGCGCGATTGCGATTGGTAAGCTATGAACAAGTGCATCAGGAATTTGAACGGAAGTTTCACAAACCAGCACCTACTAGAGCCAATATCCGGATGTTGGTGAACAAATTTAGACAAACAGGAAGTGTTCTTGATGAAAAAACGTTCAGGCAGACCATAGACCTCTGCAAATGATGTTGAACATATTCAGCATGCGATTGAACGCAGTCCAGGAGTGTTGACTCGCAGGCTCAGTAATGAACTGGACATTCCCAGGACAACAGTTTGGAGGGTTTTAAGGTTTAAACTCAACAAACGTGCATACCATCTGCAAGTGCTACATCACTTGAAACAGGAAGATCATGCTGCCCGTCAGGCTGTATGCTATGATTTGCTTCAGGCTGTTACTAATGAAAATCTAATGGACAATATCCTTTTCAGTGACGAGGCTACATTCCACATTTGTGGTTGTGTAAATAGGCATAATTGTCGAATATGGGCCGACGAGCAAGCTAATGTTACATATGAATGGCAACGATATACACCAAAAATTAATGTATGGCTAGGTGTAATAGCAACAAAACTGTACGGTCCATTCATGTTTCAAGAACCCACAGTCACTGGAGTCACCTACTTACACATGCTTGAACAATTTCTAGAACCACAGCTTACGCAGGATGGTGTTTTACACTCTGTTGTCTTTAAGCAAGATGGTGCCCCACCACATTTCGCTCTGTGTATGCATGCCCATCTCAATGCCACATTTCCAGGTCGCTGGATCGGCAGAGCTGCACCAAGAATGTGGACACCACACTCACCAGACTTAACCCCACTTGATTTTTTTGCGTGGGGTTTTATCAAATCTCATGTGTACAAGACTAAGGTTCGTGATTTTCCTCATTTACGAGGCAGTGGCAGCTATTACACCACGCCGTCTGCATAATGTGTTTAGAGCAACAGTGCAACGCTGGGAGCAATGCCCCAAAATGCAAGGGGGACAGATTGAACTGTACTGAAGATTGTTCACAGACATCTGACAAATAACATATGTAACAGTCATGAACATTGGTCAATGCTTTCAAAGAAATGGATCGAGACTTTTGGACCACCCTGTATTATGACACTGTTAGACAATATTGTGATGCTAACTGCTATTTTCTCCACAGAGTATATTACTTAGTCTATGATTTTTCGGCTGTTGTACACTTCAGGTCGCAAAAATTTTTCAATTTAATATCTTATTCCACTGATGCACTAAACACTTTTAAACACGTTTAAAACATTTTGCAACACTTTTAAACACATTTTAAACATCTTCCAATGTTGCAACGAGTTTTTTTCATATTTATATATTTGCGTAAAACACGGTAGTGCTACATTGCTTACTTCCTCCTCTTTGTTATTTTCCCTCCACTTCCTATGTTGTTCCAACGTTGCCACCACCAACAACACAAAATACTCCAGATGTTGCCAACCATTTCCACGTTCCCTGGATTTCACCTACGTTAGAGTAATTTATTTGTGTTACAGTAATTGATTTAGGTTTGGTTAGCTTTTAGGTTCCTTCCTTTTTAAATGTGATTCCACGTTCCTTGGATTTCACCTACGTTAGAGTAATTGATTTGTGTTACAGTAATTGATTTAGGTTTGGTTAGCTTTTAGGTTCCTTGCTTTTTAAATGTGATTCCACGTTCCCTGGATTTCATCTACGTTAGAGTAATTGATATGTGTTACAGTAATTGATTTAGGTTTGGTTAGCTTTTAGGTTCCTTGCTTTTTAAATGTGATTTGATACGTAAAATAAATTATACATTTTTAGACAAGTTCTGGGAATTTTGTGCCAATGTTGGTCATACTAACTTCTCATACAGATACCGCCAACTCCTGGAGCTTGCATTTATCTACCTGGGATAATTGGAGCACTAGCGCATGCGCACTGCGATTCTATAGAACTTAGAAAAATTTTCGTCCGACCCGAAGGATAGCATATCCGATTTTTCTATTGCTATTTTGGGTTATCGCTGGTTGGATCAGCGTTAGAGAGTGACAAGTGTACACCCATTTTTAATAAATGTTTCATAATTTTAATATTATTAATATATTCTTAATATAGAATTGGGGATTTATTGCAAATATTGGTCACTTAAATTTCATAGCGACGGATAGTAATTGAGGATGATAATCGATAGGTGGTTCGATTGTGGTTTATTGCTGGCTCTATAAACTCTGGCACATGCGCAGTTGTTCTATGGGACTTTGAAAATATTTCACGCTAGTTTAAGTGCAGTTTTTCCACTTTTTGTTTTTTTTGTATTGTGATTGTAGGCCTATTTATTAAACAATAATGAATTTGAATGTACCTAGTACTATTAAAGAGAAAATTTTGGAACTAAGCTGGAATTTAAATCCCCCAAAATATCCAGTTTTAAATTATGGCACCCTATATTGAGTGACTAAGGTTCATCTCAGTATTAAATTCTCTCTTTTAATCCTCAAGTGCCTTGTAAGCAGTGATACAGTTCACAAAACTTAATGACATAATGAAAACAAGATGCATCTCTAAACACCTAAGTTTTGGAGATGTGTCTTAATTTTATATGAATAAAACCAGCATATCAAGTTCAATGTTAACTGACTTTCAGCAGCATCTCACCTACTTTCCTCTTAAACTGCTGTCTTACAGTTTGGTATAAATATAAAATAATTGATGAAGCTATTTTTGAAGTAACTATTGTTGATGTCTCAAGAGGCAAGATGCAGATCCCTGAGGATCTATCAATTATGAAGAAGAGATTGAACTGGAAATATATAGTTAACCAAATATAACAGATGATCAATGATAAGAACTGTGCTGATTTGAAAACAAAACTGTAGCATCCTTGGTACTGTATTTAAACAATGGTTATGGTGGGGGGGGGGATCCAGTAGTCATAATTTGGTAATTTGAATCCTACAACTGACAAATTAAAATATTCTTGCCTTATGTTAATATTGAGATGACATTAAGGAGGAAAGAGTCCTATTGATTTACACACACATATATAGATATAGGCTATATTGCATGAAGGCTACCACATTTTGCACAAATATGTATTTAAAAAAATGTTTAGACTGGCTAAAACGTTAAAAATATAGTAGTAGGAAACAGTATAAACAGAAAAAGTAGTGCTGGTGTCATATGAATGTTATATGGTATAGCATAGATAAGCTTAAACTATAGTTCAGCCTTCATTTCAATCCCACAATTACAAAGTTTAGGCTTACTTGGAAGTAAAGCTTCCAAATACACTAAGATAATTTACATCAGATTGAAAGGGCGTTAAATATATCCTGTATTTTCCCATTAGAGCGGGTTTTTTTAAAGGATGCTAAAACTAAAATTTAACTTTAGACATCATTAATGCAACCAGCCAGCTACTTTGTATAATATAAGGACATAAATTCCTCCACAAATATAAAATTTAGCATTACAAATTTGCATTTTAATTACCTTTATACAAACCTACGACGCGATGAGTAATGCTTTAACCCAAATATATGCAGATTTCATCCAAAAAGTTCTTCAATTTACGTAAAACTTATTTTGAAATACATGGTACAAGTACATTATTTATGTATACACTAATTAAGAAAATATATTAAAAAATCTTTAGTTACGCGTATTTTTCTCCAACCATCTTGTCAAAATTTCAGAAGAGCGGTGGCAGAGAGCATAGAGCATGCATAGAGAACAATGGAGAAGGTTCTCTAATTAGAGAACTCTAATGATAGAGAACTCGCAGATGAAACCGTAGAGAACAAGCAAATTACGAGCGTGGGTTATCTCGGTTACGAGAAAGATTAGTGTGACCAACTTAAATGATATTCCAGTCCTATATGGGGTTATCTCTGCGTTACCGTTTGTGGGATATCGCTGATCATATCAGACTCGTGTATAATGCTGTGGTTTATCTACGACGCAACGCGCCAGCGCAAAAATTGCTCCCCATGTATTTAACTGGAGGTGGTTTATCTACAACGCAAATTGCTGGCGCAAAAAAATTTGCGCTGACATGTCGCGTCGTGTTTTGGAATCTCTTGAATCCAGGACGCAATTTGCCAGCGCAAACAAAGAATATAGAAAATATTACCCGTACTCATTGGTGTAATTACTA
Source organism: Diploptera punctata (assembly GCA_030220185.1). Classification (NCBI taxonomy): domain Eukaryota; kingdom Metazoa; phylum Arthropoda; class Insecta; order Blattodea; family Blaberidae; genus Diploptera; species Diploptera punctata. The sequence goes on from JASPKZ010010240.1 coordinate 2,465,750, forward strand.
AAAACAAACTAAGATTTTACAACAAAATGTCGCAAATACAGTAATTGTTTTATAACTTTCCAATTTTAACGACGAAAGTTAGATAGTTTTGTTGCAAATCATCGAGTTCTATACATGTTTTATACAATATGAGCATGAAGGAGTACAGAGATGTACAGAAAAAAGTGATTGTGGCTTGAACTTAGTCAAGAGATTAATAAAAGCTGTAAATATTGTATCTCGGGGATATCATGGATGTGCATAAATTTCGTCTTCTATTAAAATCAAAACCTGATAAAACTGCTCAGGCGAAAATCTGAAGTATTCTAAAAATTTGGTATATTCATCAACCATATGTTTATTTAAGAACAAAAGAATAATTTATTCTATAATTTTCCATACAACATTCATATGATGCTGTTGCTCTAGGTACTTTTTCTGCCTTTACTAATATTTCGAACTATTTTAATCGTTTTGCAACGACACGTGAAACTTTTTTTATGAAGAAATTTTAATATGTTTATCTATGTACACAAATTATGATTTTTCCTCTCAATTTATTTTCAATGTTCTTTATTAGAATTGAAGTTGGCATACGTGAACGCTCATAAAATTAAATCCACCAGATGGCAGGACATATGTGTGAATGACCAACATTTGCATTTAATTCCAAACCATATTTTAAGAAATAAATGTTCAATCACTTCATTTTGTTAGATTCCGATGGTCAGTTTAGTGTACATCAGATTAATTTATAGTTTACTAAATAGTATGTATGTAATTTATTTTATTAGGTTATGCAGGGACAGGTTTGTATACATTACTTTTTGTAAACACATTTGGAAATTTATTATGAACGTTGGTCATTTTGATTTTCCGTATATGTGGTGCCATCTGGCGACAATTCCATAAACATATGCGCTGTAACGTATGCGCTCCATGCTGAACCAGCATCACGCCGAGCGAAACGCGAATTCGCGTTACGTCGGGCGCGACACGCTGTATAATAAACCGTAGCATTACACCAGAGATAACTATTACACTACTTGATCCATTCCGTCTCCAGAAGTTATAGCTGTTCTCTCCATATCTTCTTTCTTGTTAGGTCTCCTAATTCTTATTTTACCCTGTAATTGGTACATGATTTCAATTATAATGCTGTGGTTTATCTACGACGCAACGCGCCAGCGCAAAAATTGCTCCCCATGTATTTAAATGGAGGTGGTTTATCTACAACGCAAATTGCTGGCGCAAAAAAATTTGCGCTGACATGTCGCGTCGTGTTTTGGAATCTCTTGAATCCAGGACGCAATTTGCCAGCGCAAACAAAGAATATAGAAGATATTACCCATACTCATTGGTGTAATTGCTAAAAACAAACTAAGATTTGTTAACAAAATGTCGGAAATACAGTACTTGTTTTATAACTTTCCAATTTTAACGACGAAAGTTAGACAGTTTTGTTGCAAATCATCGAGATCTATACATGTTTTTTACAATATGAGCATGAAGGAGTACAGAGATGTACAGAAAAAAATTATTGTGGCTTGAACTTAGTCAAGAGAGGTCAAGAGATAAATAAAAGCTGTAAATATTGTATCTCGGGGATATTATGGATGTGCATAAATTTCGTCTTCTATTAAATTCAAAACCTGATAAACTGCTCAGGCGAAAATCTGAAGTATTCTAAAATTTGGTATATTCATCAACCATATGTTTATTTAAGAACTAAAGAATAATTTATTCTATGATTTTCCATACAACATTCATATGATGCTGTTGCTCTAGGTACTTTTTCTGTCTTTACTAATATTTCGAACTATTTTAATCGTTTTGCAACGACACTTGAAACTTTTTTTATGAAGAATTTTAATATGTTTATCAATGTACACAAATTATGACTTTTCCTCTCAATTTATTTTCAAGTTCTTTATTAGAATTGAAATTGGCATACGTGAACGCTCATAAAATTAAATCCACCAGATGGCAGGACATATGTGTGAATTACCAACATTTGCATTTAATTCCAAACCATATTTTAAGAAATAAATATTCAATCACTTCATTTTGTTAGATTCCGATGGGCCAGTTTAGTGTACATCAGATTAGTTTACAGTTTACTAAATAGTATGTAAGTAATTTATTTTATTAGGTTATGCAGGGACAGGTTTGTATACATTAGTTTTTGTAAACACATTTGGAAATTTATTATGAACGTTGGTCATTTTGATTTTCCATATATGTGGTGCCATCTGGCGACAATTCCATAAACATATGCGCTGTAGCGTATGCGCTCCATGTGGAACCAGCATCACGCCGAGCGAAACGCGAATTCGCGTCACGTCGGGCGCGACACGCTGTATAATAAACCGTAGCATAAGAGTATTATGCTATTGTAATTTTCTGTCGTAAGTTATAGAAAACTTATAAGTTGGTACCATTTATTGAAGAAAACACATCTTCTACCTCGTAACTATGACAATCGAACGCTTTTTCTGTCATTGTGTTATAGAAAAATTTTAAAATATAGAAAAGTTCTCTACGATAGAAAACTTATAAGTTGGTACCATTTATTGAAGAAAACAAATCCTCTTCCTTGTAACCTCGTTCTCTATGCTTGTAACCATGACAATCGAATGCTTTGTTAAGACGCGCAAGATTCAATCAATAAAATAAATTTGTGCCCTTCAGATCATACAGCAAGTACAATATAAATTCAGTCATCAGACAACTGAGAAATGTACTATAGGTAATAATTATATAGTTATTTAAAAATTAAGAACTTCATAAAATAATTTGAAGTAGATAGAATACTTCGTTCTCAACTTTTTAAGTCCGGACATTAGTGTGCACCAAGTCTATTTCTGTACTTTTTTTTTTTACTTAAAACAAAGTGAAAATCATTTTTACCCAGATATGGAGTGGCAAATGGCAAGAGTAAATTCATTATCCCATTTAAAAGTTTCGAAAAATTTGGTTATTTGGCGGACACAAATTCTTTTAAGTTCCAATGTAAGTGTATAATTGTGTCAGAATCACAGATAATATGACAACTTTTCTCTTAATTATACTGCAAGTCAGAACTTCCCAAAAATAAGCCATACATTCATCATTAATACAGTATTGAGATAGAAATGCATTTAATCTTGAATAAAGGCTGACTGAAATCTGAGTGTGGATAATGGTAAAATGCGTATATTAGTTATCGCATAACTATTGTAAACAATTAGGATCAAAAAGAAACTATTTTATTTGAAGAGAAAAATACGTGCCAGAATTAGGATTTGAACCCGATGTCTCTGGTTATATACATCAGTGCTCTAACCACTAAGATATAGGGTTTCCGATTCAAATGAATATTAAAGTAAAGTGATCCCACAACAGGCCCGGAGGCCCTTGGGGTAGTAGGAGATTAAGGTTCCCACTTTTTCTAGACAATCGGCACTTTATGCCAGCCGGGTTGTCAGCCCTGCGTGACGGCCGCCTTTACTCCCAGAACAAGTGTCTGGTACTCATTTCCGTTAGAGGCTGAGTCGACCCCAGGGCCATAGTGCCGCCAGAGGGTTTGGGTCAGTTTAAAAATCCTGACCCCAACGGGACTTGAACCCTCGACCCACCGGCTTTTAGCTCAGTGCCTTAACCACTACGCTACGGCGTACCCCCTTCAAATGAATATTAATACCTTTATTTATATATTCCCATACGCCAAGACTATGAACTTTTCATTCTACATGCTGTCTGCGGCTTCTTTTAACAAGAAGACTTATAGAAAATTAACACCACATTTATAACCAGAGACATCAGGTTCAAATTCCGATTCAGGTGTATATTTTTCTCTTCAAATAATGTTTGTCTTTTGGTAAGAAGTGATAAATTTAATATTTAAGATAAAAAAGAAACTAATCTGATTATTAGCAGAATACATGACCTCATGCCAGCTTCCTTCCAGTAGTTTTGATGGTAGAAGTTTCAGGAAATAAAATTGAAAAGAAATAAAATACAAAAACAGAAATAGATATCCTGCAATTCTATTTTTTAGTATAAAAATCAACAAATCAGGGATGTTACAACCCACTGAATCCTCTTCACGATCCATCAGTTGGTCAGATTCCATAGGTTGAGAAATACTGACTTAAGGAATTGTTTTGGATTTCATGGATAACACAGCTCTACATTTTTCTTTTTTGCCCTGGATATCGAGCGATAGAGAGGAGATACTAAAGGCCAGCTCGCACACACTACTGAGTAACACTAAGAAATTGGGACTGGAAGTAAATATCAATAAAACTAAATATATGGTCACACATTGAAATACATTATATAATGGAAATGGACAGCTAATGACAAATGAGGGAAATTTTGAGGAAGTGGCTGAATACAAATACCTTACTTACTTACTTACTTACTTACTCACTGGCACTATCGAACCCGTAGGTTCATGGCCGCGCGGACACAAGCTCTCCATACATCCCTATCCTGAGCTAATGCTTTCCAATCATTTCCTGTATAATATACTTCCCTCAAATCATAGTTAATGTTGTTCTCCCACCTCATTCTTGGTCTACCAACTGGGCGTTTTCCCTCTGGCTTTCCTACAAGAAGCTTCCATGCACGTCTTTCATTCCCCATACGTGCAACATGTCCTGCCCATCGCAGTCTACGAGACTTAACTGTTCTTATTATATCTGGCTTCCTATAAAGACCATGTAGTTCATTGTTATGTAGTCTTCTCCATTCACCAGTCTGTTCATCTCTCTTTGGTCCAAAAATTTTCCTAAGAACTTTATTCTCAAATACTCGTAATCTCCTTTCCTCCCTTAAAGTAAGAGTCCATGTTTCGCACCCATATAATATAACTGGTAGAATAATAGTTTTATATATTTTCAGCTTAACGTTTTTTGAAAGGAGTTGGGACATCAAAAGTCTCTGCAATGCATAATAGCATGCATTTCCAGAATTGAGCCTATGTTTAATTTCTTTGTGCGTCTCATTCCTATTTGTGATTATTGTTCCTAGGTATTTGAATTCAGCCACTTCCTCAAAATTTCCCTCATTTGTCATTAGCTGTCCATTTCCATTATATACTGAATTTCTACCTGTGACCATATATTTAGTTTTACTGATATTTACTTCCAGTCCTAATTTCTTAGTGTTACTCAATAGTGTGTGCGTGTTGGCCTTTAGTATCTCCTCGCTATCGGCCAATAGTACTACATCATCAGCATAAACTAACAGCTTATTAATACCATTCAGTTGTAAGCCTTCCTCATTCTCTAAAGATTTAATGGCATGCTCTAGTACAAAATTAAATAGTAGAGGAGATAGTGCATCTCCTTGCTTCAACCCATTCTGGATTTCAAAAGTGTCTGAAAACTGTTTGCCTACACGCACCCTACTATTTGAGCCATTTAGACACATTCGTATAAGTCTAACTAACTTTTTAGGAATTCCGAACTCCAGCAGGATACTATATAACTTCTCCCTCTTAATTGAATCATATGCTTTTTTGAAGTCTACATATAGTTGATGTACAGTGCCATTATATTCCCATTTCTTTTCTAAAATCTGTCTTATACTAAAAATCTGATCTGTTGTAGACCTGTTTCTTCTAAATGCACATTGATGATCTCCTAGAATGTCATCAATGTAGGGAGTAAGTCTGCTTACTAATATATTTGTAAGAATTTTGTATGAAGTTGAAAGTAATGAGATGCCCCTGTAGTTGTTGCAATCAGTTTTATCTCCTTTCTTATAAATTGGTACGATAATTGATTCCTTCCATTCATCTGGAAGAGCTTCTTTTTCCCAAATCATACTAAGCAACCAGCGTATTTTGTCTATCAATTTTTCTCCTCCTGATTTTATGAGTTCTGCTGGGATCTCATCTGAACCTGATGCTTTATACATCTTCAATTTTTCAATCGCCATTTCAACCTCTAATGCACTTGGCTCTGCGACTAGCATTTCTGCTGTCTGTAACTTATCCTCCTCAATGTCCTGTTCTGTATGTACATTTAATAGCTGATTAAAGTAACTTTTCCATCTATTTAATATACTCCTAGAATCTGCAATCATATCCCCATTTTCATTTCGAATTATGTTTGTTCTAGCCTGAAACCCTTTCTTCTCTATACTAATTCCCTGATATAATTCTCTAATGTTCCTATTTTTTGCATTCATTTCAAGATCATTAATCTTCTCTCTCAAATATTCCCTCTTTTTACTCTTTAGTAACTTAGTGGTTTCCCGTCTAATACTACCCAATTGCTCTAAATTTACCTCATTTGGCTCGTGTAACCATTTAATTTTTGCTAGTTTTCTTTTCTTTACAATGTCGGCACATTCCTCATCAAACCATTTCTTGTTTTGCCTCTTTTTTAAACAACCAATGCTTTCTGATGCTGACAATTTAATAGTATCTCTTATAGCCTCCCATTCTTTATTTATATCAGGTTCTTCTTCGTTTGCCACATTGTCATCTGAAGATTCCAGTACTTCAAATCTATTAGCAATTTTGATTTGGTATTCTTGCCGCATTTCATCATTTTTCAAGTTTTTTAATTCATATTTTACAGAATCATCTTTAGCATTCGTTCCTCTCATAAGCGATAGCCGTTGTCTGATTTTCACTCTGACCAGATGATGATCCGAATTGCAGTCTGTCCCTCTAACTGATCTAATATCAATGATGCTACTGTGCCAGCGTTTATCCACTAATACATGATCTATCTGGTTCCGAGTTTCTCCATCTGGGGACGTCCAGGTGTATTTATGAATATCCTTATGCTGAAATGTTGTGCTCTTAACAATCAGATTCTTCGATGTGGCAAATGTGACTAATCTAACCCCGTTGTCGTTACTATCTTCATGAAGACTGAATTTGCCTATTGTTGGTTTGAATATATCTTCCCGCCCCACTTTTGCATTAAAATCTCCTATGACAATTTTCATATGATATCGTGAAAGGCTATCAAATAAGCATTCTAATTCTTCATAGAACTCATCCTTGATCTTGTCATCTTTATCTTCTGTGGGGGCATGTACATTTACAATTATAAAATCATGTCGTTTACCCTTTAGAATTATGTATGATATCCTATCATTAACAAACTTAATATCTCGGATAGCGGATAGGATCCTCCTTCTGACTAAAAAACCCGTTCCAAATGCAGGTCTTTCTGCACCCCCATAGAATAATGCAAAGGTTCCTGATTCCTGACTACCTTCTCCTGGCCACCTAATTTCCTGTAAAGCGACTATATCCAAGGGCGATTTATCTAATTCCCGCGTTAATATCTCTAGTGCCCCACTATTGTATAAAGTCCTAACATTCCATGTTCCTAGGAACATGTCCCTGTGTTTGAGCCTTTGGCATGGGTTCCCTGAAGTAGTCCCCGCCCGGAGAACCGAATGGGGGACTATTTGACCTCCGGAAAATTTTACCCCAGATGAACCCATGTCCGCATTTCTTGACGGTTGTATTTTTACGGTGAAAGATCGTCACTCTTTCGCCCAAGGTACTTTTTTCGTCTGGCTTATCACCTTCGACCAGTCCGGCATGGGTAACCCTATCGGCAGCAATGCTACCGCCGGCATAACTCTCAGGATCATTTAAGCACACAAGCCACTCCACCACGACAAGGTAAAGATACCATGGAGGGGAATACAAATACCTAGGAATAATAATCACAAACACGAATGAGATTCACAAGGAAATTAAACATAGGCTCAATTCTGGAAATGCGTGCTATTATGCATTGCAGAGACTCTTGATGTCCTAACTCCTTTCAAAAAACATTAAACTGAAAATATATAAAACTATTATTCTACCAGTTATATTATATGGATGCAAAACATGGACTCTTACTTTAAGGGAGGAAAGGAGATTACGAGTATTTGAGAATAAAGTTCTTAGGAAAAATTTTAGACCAAAGAGAGATGAACAGACAGGTGAATGGAGAAGACTGCATAACAGTGAATTACATGGTCTTTATAGGACCAGATATAATAAGAAACTTAAGTCTTGTAGACTGCAATTTGCAGGACATGTGGCATGAATGGGGAATAAAAGACTGCATGGAAGCTTCTTGTAGGAAAATCAGAGGGAAAACGCCGAGTTGGTAGACCAAGAATGAGGTGGGAGAATAACATTAACTATGATTTGAGGGAAGTAGATTATACAGGGGATGATTGGAAAACATTGGCTCAGGATAGAGATGTATGGAGAGCTTATGCCCATGTGGCCATGAACCTATGGGTTCGATAGTGCCAGTGAGTTAGTTAGTTAGTTAGTTTGCCCTGGATATCTCTGCGAATTTCTATGTTTTCAAGTGCTCAGTTTATGAATATATTCATGAAAGTGCTGAGTGTGCTCTAAAAATTATAGAAGAAAATCTTATAAAAGGCGTTTCACTGAAGTATAACATGGGTTTTCGACATTTTTCTTTCTATTTACGTCGGTGTATACTAATTTTTAAAAAAAAATTGACATTATAAATATATGTTTTATTTTAGGAAGTAATATTTTGAGGTTCTTTTAATCAAGTTATTTTGAGTCGGTAATATCTTACCTCAATATTAATGTTGATTTGTTCTTGAACTTGTTTCGATTAGTCTTCTAATCATCCTAGCATCATGGCCAGACTAATCGAAACATGTTCGAGAACAAATCAACATTAATATTGAGGTAAGATATTACAGACTGAAAATAACTTGATTATAAATACATGTTTTTTTTTTTTTTTAATATTTTCCAATTTTTGTAGTGTAAAATGAAAATAAAGATTAAAAAAAACCAGAGCAAATTTTCCAAAATCATTGATAGTTACATGAATTGTGAGCATAAATATATTCAAAATTAATCTTATATCAAGGGCAACGAAACCACTGTTGACCAGTGTAATTGGTATTGCCATGCTTGTATCTGATTTTGAGGATTGTGGGCAAACATATTTATTAGGATGAGGATTTTTATGGCATTTGTCTTTTCTTTATAACCTATCCAGTACCTCTTAGTATGTAACATTTATTAACAATATTATTTTTTCAGTCTCTGGGTGTTATATGTGTGCAGCATATGGCTTTATTATGAATTAAATTCTACACAAAATTGGTGTCTCTAAACAAGTCAAATTAACAATATAAATAGTACACAATATAAATCTGGGAACAAGAACTTAATTAATTTTCCAGGTCAACTGAACTTTTACTAGCGCTTGATTTTCAGTTATATTGTTGTAAACTATAGCTCTTCTTTTGTGTTTACTAACATTATTTAATATTTTAAACTTTTTCAAACAATTTTTATAACATTATTAGACAATTTTGAAGTATTTATATATTAAATTTGGGAATTTTTAACATTATGAGGTTCAATTAATAATAATTAAATGAATCGTAAGAAAAAATCACGATTCATTTAATTATTATCAATTTTGAAGTATTTATTTAAATATGCAAATCACAATATTATGACAGTTAGACAATATTGTGATGCTAATTGCTATTTTTTCCACAGAGTATATTACTTAGTCTAAGATTTTTCTATCGCTGGTTGGATCAGCATTAGGGAGTGACATTCAATTCAATTCAATTTATTCATCCAACTGATCATATGGGACAAGTCAAATTTTTATAATAAAGTACAAGTACAAATAAAACTTAAATCAAAGCATTACATATATACAAAATGAACATTCAACAAAATAAACATTTAAATTAAGCTAAAATAATTTTAACACTCTTTAAATTAATTCTATAAGTCATAGTGTATTTATTGTTCATAATAACCACTTCATAAATTTATCAACAACCGAATCTATTAGGAACTACTGGCAAATACGCAATACGACTCTCTCCAGCCTCCTACGAATCAAGGACTCCAGGGAGACACTTTAGTTATCTTGTCTAATTGGAAGTATTTTTGAACAAGAAGAAAGATTCTTTGCAATGAACATTCATGTAGAACCTAGGCTAAACAGATTTCAGTTTTTAAACTATTACAATCTATTCTAATTTGCGTTATCCTGAATTTTAAGAATGAATTCTTCAAAACTATAAAAACAGTTTTCTATTAATATCTTATATAGGAGCTTGTTAAATTTTTCATGTGCATATATTTATTTTAAGTAATTAGGTAAACTATTATACATATGAATTGCAGTGGAAATTAAACTTTTTCTATATAATGTTGAGTTGAAAGGCTCAATAAAAAATATTTGACTTATTTCTTGTATTATATGAATGTTTATCTGAGTTAAAAGAAAAACTACTCAAATTGGATTTAACAAACTTTAAGGCAAAGGTAAGATACAGAGTTTTTTAAAGAATGGCCTGCAACTAGTGGATTGAGATACTTGTACAATGTTTCTAATAGCTTTCTTTTGAAGTTTAAAGATTTGGATTGCATGTGTTTTTACCCCAGAAAATTATGCCATATGACAAGACAGAATGAAAATAAGCATAATAAATTGTGCAATTAATTTCTATAGATGACGCTTGTATCATTATCCTCAGGGGAAAACACATTTTACCCCAGTTTTTTCCCCACTTCTTCAACATGTATTGAGACATGTATTGACTATGTCAAATGTTCATCCAGCCATAACCCAGATATTTTGTTTTCTTGGAGTACTGAATTATTTTGTTTTGGTGTTAAATAATTGGTCACTCTGAGTTTTTATTTTGAGAATGATGGAAAAAAATGGTTACAGTCTATTTGCTTCAAACCATCCTTTTAAATCAGTTATTGTTTCACTAATTTGCAACTGTAAATCAATATTATCTTTTTCTGATAAAAACACTAGTATCATCTGCAAAGAAAGTTAGTTTCCCATAGCTGACATGTGACTCTAAGGGCCGCATGCAAATACATTAGTCTCTGGTGAGCTGAGATTTCCGTGAGAAAGTGCAAACTTCGAATTAGCGAGTCGCTGACTGGTCATGCATGAAAGTAGTTTTTTTTGTTATATTGGCAAGAAATTGCCCAGAATCCTCAGCGATAAAACCACTTCTGTTATTCTCGTCTGCTAGAGGAACGCATTTACGCTTGCATCCTGCAAATAAAACCGTATATGACGTCTGCATCGTGCGATATTACACCAATTCTCCTGTTCTTCCAGTTGAATTCTTTGGTAGACTCTATCAAATTTCTCTTCTCCGCGTATACCGAAAACATGATTGAAGTCTTCAAGGTCCGACATCTTGGATAAAGCAGCAAGGTAGGCAGCAAGATTTCAAAGTACATCGGTTACCATCGGGTTGCTCACAATTCGTTCTCTGCAAAGTCACCTCGCCAGGTAGCTTAGGAATTTCGATAATTATTATCGCATGAACAGATTTTTGAGTATGCAAAAACATCTTTGGATGCAACTTTCTCAGCAGAGTACAAGCTGAGAATGACTTTTACAGTCTAATGCGTTCATAGATACAACCCTAAGGGTTGCATCCAAAGACGTTCTTGCATACTCAAAAGTCTGTTCATGACTTTACAGAGAACGAATCGTGAGCAACCCGATTGGAACCAATGTACTTTGAAACCTTGTTGCTTTATCCAAGATGTCGGACCTTGAAGACTTCGATTATGTTTTTGGTATATGTGGAGAAGAGGAATTTGATAGAGTCTACCATAGAATTCAACTAGAAGAACAGGAGAATTGACATAATATCGCGCGACGCAGATGTCGTCGTATACGGTTATATTTGCAGGACACAAGCATAAATGCATTCCTCTAGCAGACAAAAATAACGGAAGTGGTTTTATTGCTGAGAATTCTGGGTAATTTCTTGCCAATATTACGAAAAAAAACTACTTTCATGCATGACCAGTCAGCAACTCGCTAATTCGAACTTTGCACGTGCTCACGGAAAACTCAGCTCAACAGGGACTAATGTATTTGCATGCGTCCCTATGTGTGTATCTTTTTTTGTGAATGCCAGATTATATTATTTTCCTATTCCTTTCATTCCTGATTAATTTCAAATCTAATAATGGCATCTGTTATTTTCTCTTTCTGCTGTAAATTTTATTAATTTAGTTTCAATATTCAAAAGTTTTTTTGGCAACTTCAGCATGTTTATAATAGATAAATAATATTATCTCATCCACTTACCTGTACCAAAACTTGAAAATCAATGTGTGAGCTTTGTCATGTGAAATTTAAAATTTGCTAGAAATGAGGATAATTCAAGCCCTGAGTTTTGTCTGTAGCATTTTTTATTACCGGTACGGTATATGTAAAAAAATGTTTAATACATAATTTGATTATTTTTATATATTATTCTAAGCATTAACGGCCTATCTTGTTTGAAATTAACCAATTATTTAGAATTTCACTAGTAAATAGTAAAGTTACAAAAAATGAAACTAATTTGACAATTGAATCTATTTACACATTTTTCTAATTTATATATTACTTGTTACATAAAAATTGAATTAAAAAAATATAAATTAACTACAAAATATAGTATCCTTCATGGAAATTAAGATTAAAGTTTAAAAAATTTACATATTCTTTGGCACACAAGAAATTTCAAAAAGTATTCAACAAATTCAATTTCAGACTTGTACTAACAGATTATTTCAGTATCAGCAAACTAAGTAAAACAAAAAAATTGGAAAAAAAAAAAATTAAGATATAAAATTTGTAATTTATCAGATAAATTGTGGGAAATGTAAAAACAAATCTACATAGGAAAAATTAAAAAAAAAAAGTGAACACCTGAATGAAAGAGCTTCTTAGAAATGTAAAATATGGAGTAATAAAAATAAAATACCTAAATCAGATTATTTATTACTTATGGGAGATTTAAATGCACGAATTGGCAACATCAAAAAAGGAACATACATAGGCACACATGGAGAAAACACACTAAATAAAAATGGAGAAAGATTAACTGATTTTGCTATGTATAATCATTTAAAAGTTATGAATAGTCACTTCAAACACATTGACAGTCATAAATATACCTGGGAAGCAAGAGGACAATGGTCAATAATAGATTATGTGATAGCAAATAAGAAATTAGCAGATATTATACTAGACACAAGAGTATTCCGAGTTTTTGAAATTGAATCAGACCACCATCTGCTAGTTGCTCCAGCACGATTCCCTCCAAGATGGTATAAGAAGAAATCATGTATAACACAACCCACATACACCTACAAGGTGCAACTATTAAATGACAATGTCTATATAGGACAAACTGGGAGACCTTTTATATCTCGGATAAAGGAACACATGAGAGCATATAACAGAAATTTAGAAAATTCAAACTAAGCTAACCACCTATTACAATTTAATCATTGTTTCGATCCAAATTTTGAAATTTTACATATTTGTGATAAGGGTAAGAAGTTAGATCTTTTGGAGGCTGTAGAAATTAATAAGTTTAAAAGTAGTAAAAAACTGTTAAATTCTCAACTTGATTTGAATGAATCCCCTTTGTTAAATTTAAATAAATATTGTTGTATTGTTGCTTAGATCAGTTAGAACACAATTCATAATTTAACATGTCTGAAGAAGGTACAGTGTACCGAAACTGAATTATATAATAAATATGAAAATCAAATAAAACTACATTTTATTTTTATTTAATTAATAAATATGGATTTTCATCAAGTAAACACCAACTCAATTGATTACTATTAAATGATCCTAGTGTCCGCTGGCTTAACCAGAAGAGGTTATCAAACTTACTCAACATAGAAATTGTCAACACTATAGAAGAAGAATGGACCAATCTAAAATATATGTTAAACACAGCAGCCAACGAAAGTATAGGAAGAAAGAAGAGATGGACAAGAAGACATGGCTTATGGAAGTGGGATGAAAACCTCGCCAGAATTATTAATGATAAACGAGAAGCATATCGAAAATATCTATCAACTAGAACACTTGCTGATGAAATAGATTACAAACAGAAAAGAGCAATAGCAAAAAGAGAAGTTAGAAGATATCACAGAGAAAATTGGAATAATTTTGTTACCCAATTGGAAATGGACATTACAAGACCAAATCCAAAAACATATAAAATACTAAGGCAATTAAATGGAGATCTACATGAAAGAGTTAAACTAAATGCAATTCCTTTAGAAAATTGGATAGAATATTTTCAAAAGTTGTGGCTGCAAAAAAAACAACATTTTAAATCTCATAACTTCTAACAATAATTGCATAGATGTTTTTACTTTAGATTAATTAAATACAATACTCGTCCACTGCAAAAATAACAAAACACCAGGCGAAGATGGTATTAACCTGGAATTATTTAAGTATGCCAGCTCTGCCTTTAATGAAAGATTTCTCAATTTTTTTAATAGAATTTATAATGAGGGCCCTCTGCCAAAAAGCTGGCAACAAGCTGTTGTAATCCCACTACACAAAAAAGGAGATATAAATAACTGTGATAACTTACAGAGGAATAAGCCTTTTGGACTCAGGCTACAAAATCTACACCAAGTTGCTCAAATCAAAATTAGCTAATTATTATGACAATGTATTAGATGAAGCACAAAATGGATTCCGAAAAGGAAGATCCTGTACAGATGGATACTTCACTATTAAAATTCTAATAGAAAAACACAGAGAGTTTAATATTGAAACACACATGGCGTTTATTGACTTGAAGAAGGCATTTGACAAAGTAAATAGAAACAAATTATTATAAATCCTCAAATATGATGGAATCCCAGACCAACTGATAAAAGCTATATATGACATCTATAAGGATAATTACATCCAAGTTAAGATTGAAAATAAAATCTCGGAATGCAATTAATCAAGGAGTTAGACAAGGATGTGGTCTTTCACCAATGCTCTTCATAATATACATGAACTTAATTATTAAAGAATGGAGACTACAACCACATGGCAGTATACCACTTAATAGATTATATAATTTAGACACCCTATTATTTGCAGATGACATTGTGTTTATAGCAAATTCAGAAGATGACCTACAACGTTCAGTCCACTCTTTTCACCAAATTGCAATAAACTACAACATGGAAATCTCAACAGAAAAATCTAAAGTCATGGCTTTCCTAGGAAAAGACCCAGTTCGCAGTAAAATTGTTATTAATAATAAAATATTAGAACAAACCAACACATTTAACTATCTCGGATACCAAGTTACATACAAAGAAGGAAAAGATTTTAGTCAACAAATTATAAAATTTAACAGAGTAACAGGAATTATAAATAATATTTTCAGGCCAAACAGTACAGCAACACACACAAACTAGAATTTATAAAACACTGGCCAGACCCATATTACGTTACGGCAGTGAGACCTGGACAATTCACAGTATAGATGAACAAAGACTAACTGTGGCAGAAATGAAATTTATGAGACGTACTGCAGGCTACTCAAGAACAGACCATAAAAGGAATTCTGAGATTCTCAAAAAATTGCACACAGAATCAGTCATGGAATATGTACAAAAATACAGAAACAACTGGAAATCTCACGTACGAAGAATGAGCAGAACAAGAATACCATGTCAGGTCTTAAAATACCAGCCACCAGGTAAGAGATCTCTGGGCAGACCCTTCAAACGTTGGATTGAGACCGTAACAGACCACTAGGTCTATCACATGAAAGGAAGAAGAAGAGAAGAAGAAAAAAATCATAGTAGCTGCTCACGTGTGGACAAAAAAATCACAGAATTGCTGAAATGACTGTAAAACCAACAAAACTCACAGTATAGGAAAAAATCTACATCTAGAAAAATAGAGACAAGAATAATAAATTTTGAAGTTCCCAGGGAAAAGGATCTAGTTGTGAGATTTGTCTGTCCACCATCAGAGGGAGAGAATATACAAGACATGTAGCAGTCATTACAGCAGTCAGTTTCTGGTTAAATATGGTGAACATTTCTGCCAAAACATGTTTCAAGTGAGATATGAGGTGAGGTGTGGTATTACCGATTCAATCCTCTTGATAAATTACTTCCTATAAATTTTGAGAATAGTATTTTTAGTTTCCAAATTTTGGTATTATTTTTCAGGCATAATGGATTTTAAGAATGCGGGAAAAGCCCTGGTCATTGCTCCTCCACCACCTCCTCGTTTTACATTAAGTGAATGGTATCTAAATAATCGTCACCGATATAGGACAGCAGAAGACCAGCAGAATATTGCAGAAAGAGTAATACATGAATCTGATCGGCTGCAAGATTTAATTAATGATGTTACTAAATTAAACAAAACAGAAGTCGATAAACGACTAGAAGAAAGAATTAATGATACTGAACACCAAAAGAAAGAAAATGAATTACAGAAAGCAGAATGTTGCAAAGAGGAGGAAGCACTTGTGGTTTATAAAGAAAGAATATTGGATGCCATGGAAAATATAAAAGAACATGCTTTAAAGATTTGTAAAAAATGCATCATTCTCAGGTATGTACTAAGTTTAATTTATTAACTATTACCAGTATCAATTATTTGAATACAGTCTACATAGCCCAGGTACGATTCCAAGAAGTGGAACTTTTTTTTTTTAGTTCAGATTGAATCTGGGATCCATTAAGTCTCATTTTAAATAATGCAAATTTTTCTTTGGGTAAAGTCAATTAAAATGTTCGGCTACTCATCTTACCTCCTTCTTGTGACATTGGCTGAGAATATGTGTATTCTTGGATCTACATTCCCATAAATGAAATTATCTCAACTGCTTTCTTATGTAAAAAAGAGTAATAAATTTAACATAAAACATGTTCAAAATGAGTTTGAGAAAATGTTTTTATACCTCACCTCATAAAGTTCTGTGTTTTCACAATACCAGTTTCAAAGCATTTCACTTTCATCTTCAGTCAAACTCCAACTTGACCGCAATGCAAAGACACTTGGTCTGAACAATTTGAAGTATCTTTATGTGGCTCTGAGCAGCAAGAATATTAAAGCTCAAGCACCTACACTTGTCTGACAGCGCTGTATCCTGGTTCGACTCATACCTGCTCGGTCATCAACAATACGTTTCACTAAACTCTAGATCTTCGTCTTGGCGCAACGTGCAGGCAGGAGTCCCCCCAGGGCAGTGTTCTCGGGCCTCTTCTTTTCTCAATCTATATAAATGACCTACCAACTGTACTAAAGCACTGCCGTTATCACCTCTATGCTGATGATCTTCAAATTTATCTAAATTCACCTCCTCATTCTCTCTATAACAGCTTGACAAAAATGAATGAGATCTCACATCCATCTTTAACTGGTCTTCAAGTATTTGGTCTAAATCTAAATCCTAACAAGTCACAAGTAATTCTAATGGGACAACAAAGACTGCTTACAACTTTTGACATATCAACACTTCCAAACATTACTATAAATAATATCCCTTATTCTTCTTCAGTAATAGATCTTGGACTACATCTAGATGCAAATTTAACCTGGCAAACACAAGTGAAACACATATGTAAAAAGACTTTCTCCATCTTAAATTATCTTAGACGTTTAAAGAATTTTCTCCCAGTTTCGTTAAAACAAATCCTTGTGCAGAATCTTGTGTTGCCACACTTCGATTATTGTGACATTACATATAATGATCTAAACCATGACTTGTCGCAAAGATTGCAGCGTATTCATAATGCTTGCGTTCGATTCATTTTCAATATCCGCCGTTATGACCATATTTCCGAACACTTTAATAACCTCTCTTGGCTTGCTCCGCTTACTGGACAGAACGTCAATTGCATGCTCTTTTACTACCGGTAAGCAGAAAAAATTCTGAATTCCTACATTCCTACTTAACACTGGCGTCCAGATTTGAGAAGTTATCCTCTTACCACAATATTGATACTAGGTCACAAGATAACAGTCTGCTAACAATTCCTCTTCATAGCACTTCCTCTTATTCTACTTCCTTCACAGTAGCCTCTGCCCGCTACTGGAATTTCCTTCCTCAAGATATCAGGGGTTGCTGCACACTTGGCACCTCTAAGTCACGCTTATACAGTTACCTGTTGTCTAATAATTAATTTCTCTTTATTTATTTAAATTTATACTATGTCATTAATAATTTTTTCTCTTTTTTATACCTTGTACATATTATATATTTAATTCGTTAAATTTAGAGTAAATCAAAATAGATTATAAATATTGATTGTATTGTATTGTTTTTATAATATGTAATTGTTTATGTAGTTGTAAGACTATTTTTTTTTGTATTTTTTTTAAAAACCTGGTTGAGTGGCAGACAAGGCCTTAAGGCCTTAACTCTGCCAGGTTAAATAAAGCTATTTATTTATTTATTTATTAACTGCTTATAAAGCAGCACATCATTCCTGATGAACAGTTCACTTCCCCTAATCAGAAACTGCCCTAAGATGCCAAGTCTCTGTATAGTTTTTCTTCTAATCTGGTACATGGGTTATCCAGATAAGTCCATATCCAGAGTGACTGTGTAGGTATTTCTGTTTGTCATTTAAAAACTCTGAATTTAATATCAACCTTTGATTTCAAAGATACAGATTCAAGAGGGCCAGATAAACAAGATATACTATAATGTTAATATTATTCGTTTTTAAACATCTTAATGATGGACAAATTATATTTGAAAAGAAAAATATACGCCTAGACTGGAGTTTGAACCCATGACCTTTGACTCTCTATGTCAATGCTCTATCCAAGTGAGCTACCTAGGCCTCCTATCTAAACACGTATTTTTCTCTTATACATAGTTAATTCCCTAACCCCAAATGCTACGAGCCGTTGCTACGATTTTTTGCAAATAGCAGCTCCTTTATTAAGAAGACTTTTTATTGGGAATTTAAACATTACTTATAAAGCCAGTAGTGCTTCTTTTAATGTTTATATTATTCATTTTTAAACATCGTAATGATGGACAAATTATATTTGAAAAGAAAAATATACACCTGGACTGGGTTCAAACTCCAGTCTAGGCGTATATTTTTCTTTTCAAATATAAGATATACTATTTTGATGTTATATTTTAAATTAACATTTTCCAGAATTGGATATAGGTTTATTCTAGAAAGAAAAATTATGTTCGAACCAGGATTCGACTCCTGGTTTGAATAAAGTTATACTATATCATTTATTAAGGGCTAGTTTCACCAACAGAGATAACTGTATAACGCCACTTTTCCCCTGTATAATGCATAGCTTAAACTGGCATAATACAGTTACCTCAGCTGGTGAAACAGACCCTAAATGTATAACAAACAAATGTTGATTATTTAAATTTTGATGTAATAAAATTTTAATACAATTATCACACCTTGGGAAGAAGAGGGTCACAAGTGTAAAAATGTCATAAATTGAGTTAAGACTACTATCTGTTAGAAAAAATGGTTACAAATTAATTTTTTTCTGGCCACAAGTCATGTGCAAGAAAATGGAGACAGGATAAAATTGTGTCCATATAAACAATTGAATATACTATATCCTTTGTTAAAACTTTAATTGCAAATAACTTGGAACTAAACTTTTTACACTTGTGGCCGTCATCTTACCAAGGTGTGTTACGACAACCAAATTTCCTACATTTTATTTATTCTGGTAAAAAAGCAAATAACTACTATAAATATATATAATTGTCTTTTCTTTGTTTTTTTTTCCATCAGGGAAGGGCGATTAGGAATTGATCTTGTCCATGATGATGTAGAACGTGAATTGCTTAAAGAAGTGGAAACAATTGAAGGAGCACAATCATTACTACGGCGAGGGTTAGAACAGACTAATGAACAAATTCGACTACTACGCTCTACAAAATATTTTCTAGATCGAGATAATGAAGACAAAACAAATGCTCTTAAAATAGATAAATACTGTGCAAGTTTACAAGAAACAAGCCTTAATCTAAGCATGTACCATGGAATTGCACCACTTGATCCTGGGTATGTAAGTCACAGCCTTTAAAATTATGTGATAATATGTTTAATGAAGAAGTGAAATTTAAAATGTCTGCTGTATGAGCTCGAATCACACATAGAGAATATGTATAATGGTATTAGTATTACTACAATAACACAAATATAAATTCTCAAAAACTGTTAAGTAATGCTAACTAACTCAGTGGCACAATCAAACCCTTAGGTTCATCATCTCACGGACAAAAGCTCTCCATACATCCCTATCCTGAGCTAATATTTTCCAATCATCCCCTGTATAATCTATTTCTCTCAAATCATAGCTAATGTTATTCTTCCATCTCATTATTGGCCTGTCTATTGGGTTCTTTCCCTTTGGTTTTCCTACAAGGAGTTTCTATGCCTCTCTTTCATTCCCTATTTGTGCCACATAACCTGCCCATTACAGTCTATGAGACATAACTCTTCTTATTACATCTCGTTTCCCATAAAGATAATGTAACTCACTGTTTTGTAGTCTTCTCCATTTACCTGTCTGTCTATATCTCTTTGGTTCAAAAATTTTTCCTAAGAACTTTTATCTCAAATACTTGTAACTTTTTCTCTTCCATTTTTTCCATCCATATAATATAACTGAGAGAATAACAGTTTTATACATTTTGCAGTTCAATGTTTTTTGAGAGATGTTGGGACGACAAAATCCCTGTAATGGACAATAGCTTGCATTTCCAGAATTTATCCTATGTTTAATTTCTTTCCTATTTACAGTTATTGTTCCTAAGGTATTTGAATTCAATCAGTTCTTCAAAATTTACCTCATTTGTCATTAACGGTCCATTTCCATTATGTAATATATATCTATGTGTGACCATATATTTTGTTTTATTTATATTTACTTCCAGTCCAAATTTCTTCGTATTACTCACAAGGGAACTGTCAACCATTGCATGCTGAAACCTACCTTGAAATTTCTTCCAGAAAAGCATTGTGATGTACCAAGACTGTTTCAAAAAAGATCTGCAATTTTTAACTGCAAGGTACAGAAATCGAAGCCAGAATCCAGCAATGACAACCCACTGTACAGAGCAGATGACTCCCTGCAGAAGTAAGAGCTGAGTGAAGTGAGGCTAGATGCAGATCAAACAGTAGATAGTGAGGGTTATCCAATCTACCAATTCAGGTGTTGTATTACTTCCCTAAAGTTTAATGTGAGATTTGGTGTTAGATTTTAGTACCTTGCAGTTAAAAACAGCAGATACTTTTTTTGGACATGTCTTTGTACATCACAACACTTCTGTGGAAGAAATTTCAAGTTAGGTTTTGGCATGCAGTGGTTGACTGTTCCCTTGTCAGATAAAAAGTGATACTATGAAGTAATTTACAAAGTGATGAATAAAAAAATATACACCTTTTTTTTGATGTTATATTTTAAATTAACATGTTCCATAATTGGATATAGTTTTAATTTAGAAAGAAAAATTACATTCAAACTGGGAGTCGAACCCCAGACCTCTGACTCTGTACGTCAGTGTGGTAACCGTTACACCATTCAAACTTCTGGTAGGAACGTCAAGTTTCTTTCTACTTATACAATTAATTCTTCTTTCATCCGAAGGCTGATAGCCATCGCTATCAACAATGCCATCTGGCAACTTCTTTTCTAAGTATTTTTTATTGAGAATTTAAACATTAATTTTTAAGCGGTTAAAGCTACTATTTTGATGTTATATTTTAAATTAACATGTTCCATAATTGGATATAGTTTTATTTTAGAAAGAAAAATTACGTTCGAACCCTGGACCTCTGACTCTGTACGTCAGTGCAGTAACTGCTATGCCATTCAAACTTCCAATAGGAATGTCAAATTTCTTTCTACTTATACAATTAATTCTCCTTTCATCCAAAGGCCGATAGCCATCGCTATCAACAACGCCATCTTACGACTTCTTTTGAAAGTATTTTTTATTGAGAATTTAAACATTAATTTTTAAGCGGTTAAAGCTACTATTTTATGTTATATTTTGAATTAACATGTTCCAGAATTGGATTTAATTTTATTTTAGAAAGAAAAAGTATGTTTGAACCGGAGTCGAACCCCGGACCTCTGTACTTCAGTGCGGTAACTGTTACGCCATTCGAACTTCCTATAGGAATGTCAAATTTCTTTCTACTTCACAGTAATATAATGTACGGTTAAAAACTATAATATAGTTACCTTGTAGGTCCGTCTCCTCAACTTAAGGAGACGGACCTACAAGGTAACTATATTATAGTTTTTAACCGTACATTATAGTACTGTGAACTAATACCTCAACGGAAAATCACCATGAATTTTACTACTTATACAATTAATTCTCCTCTCATCCGAAGGCCGATAGCCATCGCTATCAACAATGCCATCTGACTTCTTTTTGAAGTATTTTTTATTGAGAATTTAAACATTAATTTTTAAGTGGTTAAAGCTACTGTTTTGATGTTATATTTTAAATTAACATGTTCCATAATTGGATATAGTTTTATTTTAGAAAGAAAAATTACGTTTTAACCGGGAGTCGAACCCCAGACCTATAAATATAAATATACACCTTACCTGATATTTTGTTTTCTCAACTAGAACATGTTTTAGCAGACTTCCACACCTCATTATCAACCAGAAACTGGCAAGAAACCAAAATATGAGGTGAGAAGTATACTACCAATTCAATCTTTTGTCTAATACACATACTTATCTCATTAACAAATATGATACAGAGTTTAAGTTACGATAGAGGCATTTGTCTTTGAAACTACTCAGGTGAGAAATACATATTTTTATGAAGGTGTATTTTTTTCAATTTCTTCTTCTTCTTCTTCCTTCCAAGTATTAGGCCAAGGCCTGTTACGATCCTATAGAAAATTTTCCCTCCAGCTTCTTCCGGAAAATTCTCGTATAAGACTTGAAAGCATAATAATAGTCCCTTCGATTGGTTGCTGGCCAAAGGAAGGCAAGACCAGTGATGGGGCTGCCATCTTATAGCCTCTGGCCAGGCTTTTCTGGAGAAGAAAAGAAAATAAAGGAAAGAAGAAATGGAAGAAAGGAAAGAAGAAATGGAAGAAAGGAAAGACTCCCTAGCCCTCGGATGCCCTAATAGCATTGGGGTCGAAAAAACAAGAGAGGTTAGATAGTAAAGTTAAAAGAGTGCAAAACACAAGTAAGTGGAAGAAATGTTTTGCACAGCTTGGGCACCTTGTGGTCGCCATCCACATATCCCCTAGATGAGGACCCCTTAGTTATGTAATAATGATATCATACATTGAGATTCAATCAATTTTTGTTCCTCTTAAAAGCCATCCAATAGTTAGGAAGTTTTAGAATGTAAAAATCCTGTGTATGATTTCCTTCTGAAGGGATTAAGTCTCTGGGTGCCATATCATAGATTTTTCAGCATTTAATGGAGCAGCTATAAATTAGATTAGGAGGGAAGAGACCAAGAAGCCAGTCAAGATATAGATGGAAAGAACAAGTTAAGTATAATATAGATAAAAGGAATTGAATGGAGAAAATTATGGAAGAGGAGACATAGAATGACCAAAATAGACGGAGACTTACATACAAAATTCAACTCCTGGAATGAGGACATGAGACTTAGATGAAAAAGAAGAATAGAACCTCAGATTCAAATAAGAGGCCTCTGAACAAACTAAATTGGTTTGCAGGCACATCAACAACAAGGTCTTTGACCCTATACATAATGATGTAAAAATTAAAAATCTATATGTGACAAGATGATAAAAACAAATATAAACCAAAAGTCAACTATAAAAAAAAGATACATTCTTTCACAACCAGCTTAAACACTAATGCTAATGAATTGAAAGCTTTGTTCAATAAAATACTACCTTTATATTATATTTAGTCTGATCATCTTACCGCAATATTAATGTTGATTTGTTCTTGAACATGTTTCAAAACAATTGTTTTATCGTCAGCTTGTCCAGACTGGTTTGATTTATGTTGCACAACCTGGATGTCAATGTCAGCTCCATCCTGTGGTTGGCCAAAGAACCTCCAAACAAGGTCATGCTCCATTGGTATATCAAAATTCATAACTCTGTTTCTGTTCTTCTGAATATAAATTTTTTCCCAAATGGTCAGATCTTTTGTATTTTCTAACTGTTTTAATAATTTAGTATCTACATTAATGATCTACCTAAGCATATAGAAAAGCTCGAAACAAAAACCCTACTTTTTGCTGATGATGTTGTAATATGGGTCTCCAAACCGAAAAACCAAAGTCAACAATTAATAACCATAGCCCAACAATCACTAATACAGTTAGAGAATTGGACATCCCAGAACTTAATGAAGATAAATATACAGAAAACAAATTATCAACTATTTACATTAAGAAAGAAACCACTACCCATCACTCTGAAATTGGAGGGTGAATTATTAACTCAAACACATGAAGCAAAATATTTAGGAATAACTCTGGACACAAAATTAACATGGAAGAAACACATGGAGAATATATGTACAAAGATAGAAACAAGGTTACCATTATTAAAACGATTAGCAGGGGAAAAAGTGGGGTTGCAACACACAAACCCTAAACACCTTCTACCAAATGTACATAAAACCTGTACTTCAATATTGTGAAGAAATCCTAGTAACTACTAAAGTGGAAAAACTTAATAAATTGCAGAACCAAATCCTCCGTCTGATAACAGGAGCCGTTAAAACAACACCAATCACTGCCATGCAAATCTTAACAAATAACCCAAACATAGCTTCTGAAATTGAGAAAACAGCAGTCACACAGTATGAAAAATGTTTAAGGCTACCCCATAATAACTGGACCCAAAGAAAACCACAAGTATGTTTAAAATCTCAGCAGAGCTTCTTAAGCATTGTACAAGAAATCAAACAGAAATTGCAACTTCCACATTCAAAAGAAAATATGCAGATGAGAAACAACCCTCTAGAATTTTTGGAAATTGAATTTAACCTTCATTTAACAGAAGACATCAAGTAATCTGAAACTCCTCCATACATTTTAAAACAAATGTCACTGGAAATAATAAATCTAAGATACCCAGCTCCTGAATGGATACATATTTTTACAGATGGCTCCAGCCTACCAAATGATGGTGGCGCTGGGGCTGGTGCAGTATGTCCACTTTTTTCCTTTTATCGTAAACTAAACACAAATTCAACAAACTTTGATGGCGAAATTCTAGCAATTTTCTTAAGTTTACAAAATCTTTTATATCACAACATCCAAAAATTTACAAAAGTTGTAATTCTATGTGACTCCAAAGCAGCCATTCTCGCTATAACACGAGACACAACACCCAAAAGCATAAAAATTATTGAATGTCACAAAATGATAAAACAGTTATCCCGTCTACATAAAAAAGTTGTACTTCAATGGATTCCGGCCCATTGTGGAGTGACAGGCAATGAAATAGCCGATTTTCTAGCCAAGAAGGGTAGCAAAATTGTTTCAAACCCAACTTCTACTCCAGTTTCCTTTCACTCTATCAAAAGAATTATCTCAAATAAATATATCAATAAACTTAGAGAAGAATACACCACCAAAACATCTGGAAAGGAATGGGAAAATCTACAAGCTTACGACATTACTACATTACAAAGAAAATCTGCAGTAGCAACATTCAGACTGCTAACGGGACATGACTGCTTGAATAAACACCTACACAGAATTGGCATAACAGATTCACCTAAATGCCCTTTTTGCAATTTAAATGAAGATATGGAAAGAAACCATCTCCTCCGTTGTCCAGCTTTTGTAGAAGAGACCAGCCTTTCTGCTAAATATTGGAGTGCAAGAGAGCGAATGATTTCATTATCAAGTGCTCGACATTAGATACCAACCAACCAACCAACCATAATTTAGTGTCTGAATTTATATTATGTTTTTCAGACCAAACATGAGCAGCAACTGCAGATTTTTCTATTTCCCCATTTTTAATATTTCTTATGTGTTCTTTGGTTCTAATTTTTATCATATCGATGCTATGGCACATGTTTTACAATTATTTTACTATGGAAAATGGATGAAGTCCAAAATCAAAGCAAAATAAACAATTTTTTTTCTACTAATTTCTATTTTATGTGTAAGAGAATCATGGATTAAAACTATAAAGAAAACTATATGCAGAGATAAAAATCAAATATTTTCCCTGCTCACTTTGAATTCAGTATATATGCATAAACGTTATCATTAATTTAACACCTCATAATATATGCAAAACTTTAAATTGTATGTACCACCATAACTCTCAAACACCTGCAGCAATTTCAACCGAACTTGCTAACATATTAATTACAATCTGTAAGGAGTGAAGATCTCTAACATTCTTAGGGGAGTGAAACATAACATATATTTCTGCCAGCATAATTCTGGATCGCCTTGAGCAACATCAACCAAACTTAGTACACCTATAACTTGGAATCTGGAAAATATACTGAGAGGGTGGAAAGGAGTGACATGTAAAAATAATAAGAAATTGCCAATGTTAACATTGAATCCAACATTTTTGGGGTTAGAACGCTGATTGGTGTCAGTCCCAATGACATATTAAGTCCAAGTTTGACCCCTAGCACTCATAGGATTGAGAGGATGAGAGACAGTGAAAAATAAAGTAAAAAGTGACTGAGCTTAGTGCTGAATGCATTGTCTTTGGGGTCATGGTAGCGCTGATGACATTTAAGCCCAAGCTTGACCCATAGCATCCGTATGTCAAAACCAGAGTTGCTGAGATCCCCATGTGCATTGGAATGAGAAGGGGTGAAAAATAAAATGTCCAAATTGACTGTGATTAGTGTCAAATCCAAAGTTTTCAGAGGTGCTAATATAGTTGGTGACAGTCCCATTGACATTTAAGTCCAAGTTTGTTCCCTTGCATCCTTAGTGGGTGTGAGGTAGGTGACAAGTAAAAATGATAGAAAACGATAGTGTCAAATCCATAGGTTTTGGGATCACTGATATAAATAGTGATACCCCCAATGTCATTTAAGTGCAACTTTAGCCTCATTCGCATATGGTGAAAAATAAAATTTAAAAAGTGACAAGGTTAATGTTGAAATTATAGTATTTGGCATGGCTAAGATGATTGGTGATGAAATTATCATATTAACCCTGCAGAGAAAAAGAAAATGTCTAATGATCTTAACTCTATAGTCAAATAAATTAAACTAATCTAATTAAAATATAATTAAATCAGTCATTTTAGAAAATGCCGTACTCTAATAAGCAATCACTTAGATCATGTAGTAAAAAAATTAATTTTTTCCAAGAATAAAGACCTTTCTAAATGGAAGCATCAAATATTGTGGCTGGTATATCCATAAATATACCTGGAATGGAGCCCATTCTACACAAAAAGTTGCACATATCCAATAAAGCATTGTTCTGTAGTGATAAGTCATTTTTGGAAAATTTAAAATAAAGCCCTTCTTAAAGAGACTGATTCCTAGAGAAAAATGTTTGGTGGCATACATTCTTTTTCTTTTTCAGTAATGTAACAAAAGAAGAATGGGAACTTTTCTCAAGGCAATTCATTGAAAGAGCTGCTAAAGAAGTGAACAATGCAAGACCACTTCGTTCTTATATAGACACTCTTCTAAAGCAAATAATAGAAGATTTAATGAATCAGTATAATGTTACTAATGAAGCTTTTAGACGCAGAATTGCAGAAACAAGAGAGACAAAAACAAAACTTGAAAATGAACACTGTGAGGTAAAAATGCTAAAACAATTTTTGAAATATGTAAATATTTTCATTAATATTTAAAGGAAGTGACACTATGAAGTTTATTTTAATTAATAAATTGAGTCTGAATCCATCTTACCTCATAAATTGTTTTTTGTAAGATGCATTTCAAAGCTTCTGTACTTTGTTAGTTGGTACAGACTGATCTTCTGTAAGTTGTTGGCCCTGGATCTTGACTCCTACTCCCTCTTTTTGAGGTCCAAAGAACTTGTTTATTAGGCTCCTTTCCCCAGGAATTTCAAAATTCATAATTCTCTATTCGTGATATTTTTTTCTCTTTTTGATATGATTTCCATTTCATCACCTTGTCTAAGAGATTACACTTTTTAGTTCTTGTGATATCTATCTAAATTCCTGTTTTATGTCATCAGTTTTGTCATGTGTTCATTGGTACGATGTCTCAATCTGTTGTACTTATTCTTGTTTTGTTGTTGAATTTCTTTAATTTTGCCATTTGATGAGCTAATCTCTGTTAATAATTCCTGTCTTTTGTCTTCGTTTTGTTTATATACTTATTTGATTTCATCTGTTATGAAAATTCTTGCTTCATTTCCAATAATAAATTCTATATTTGTTCAATTTTTGCAGTTTTAAGGTCTTCTTCAATTTGTAACATAGTCAAATGATGCTTACTCTGTTGCCAGATGTCGCTAGTGGGGGTATTGGGCACATATCCCACATATGACATCAGGTGTCACTAGTTGTGGTGATGTTGGAACAGGTAGAATTTATTTAATAAATTTCATACTGGTTTCACAAAAAAATTAATTTTCTTTATTTAGTTCACATTAATTCTATTCAAAAACACATATGATTATTTTTTGTTTGTGTCTTTGACTTTAACAGTATCAACAAATAGTCTATTTCTTCATATCCACACTTGCAATGAATGTGTTCAACACGTCTAGCTTCACACTCTTTGAGCAACTCCTGCTCCCACTACTTGACGAACACAAGGTGGTTCAGCTTATCATCCTTATGATCAAGCCTAGTTACTTACTACTAATCCTGCTAATGAATTCAAGCCACATGAGCTGGTGATCCAGTTCAAGAAGGTGAAGTAAATCAAATGGTAAATGATTTCCTGGCTACTGCTCTTCCTCAGGTTCTTCCAGAAATCCATCTAACAGACCTCCATAGATATATCCATACCCTACAGTCAACATGTGTGACTGGCACAGATGATATCCCAAATCTGGCTATAAGGCATCTCCCTAATAAAGCACTGTTCCTGCTCCTTCCATATCTTAATATATAAAAATTTTGTGTCACATTGTTTGTCCGCGATGGAATCCTAAACTACTGAACCAATTTTAATAAAATTTTGCACACTGTGTGCAGTTTGATCCAACTTGAGACCTAGAGTAGTTTATAACTAAATTTATAGTCGCATTATTTTTTTATTGCAAATTATTTGTTTATTATTTAACAAAGAGTTATAATGATTTGTGAGTTCCATACGATTCTAACAGATAGTGTAAGGTACAGCTCGGGTCCAAGCTTTGTGTGTTTGCGGGGGGAAGTGTGGAGGAGGTACACTTCTCTGCTTCACATAGTACTAACAGCTGAGTCCAGCAAATTCCTTTCAGACACACGGAGCTGGGTCCCGAGCTATAATTTGGTAAGGTAATTAGTTTATTATTTAACAAAGAGAGATCCAGATGGCTGTGCTTTTTGTTGCAACTGCGAATTTCAATTGAATTACAAATGATCATCTTGATGAAGATTTTCGGGCTGTAGGCCGTGGTCGTGAGGCTTGTAGTTCCCCGACGTTTCGCCAAAGACTTCGCCTGGCATCCTCAAGGGTTGTCTTGAGACTGGCAATTCTGTCCGCTGTCTGTCTTATTTATACGTTCACCGCGATGTGTTCATAAGTTGTATCTGCTGACCAATCAGAAGGCAGATACAACTTACGAACACATCGCGGTGAACGTATAAATAAGACAGACAGCGGACAGAATTGCCAGTCTCAAGACAACCCTTGAGGATGCCAGGCGAAGTCTCTGGCGAAACGTCGGGGAACTACAAGCCTCATGACCACGGCCTACAGCCCGAAAATCTTCATCAAGATCATCATAGCAACTCCGGCTGTGAAAGTCTACGTGAATACATGAATTACAAATATTGATTATTTCATAATTTAAGTGTGTTCAGTGTTTATTTTATTTTCAATATTATTAATTTCGTGTGTAAGTATTAGTTTTAAGTAATCTGGCTGAAAGACAGCAACTTAATTAAAATTTTTAACGTATACTTTAGCCACAGCAACGCGTGGCCGGGACTTCTAGTATATATATATATATATATATATATATAAACTGCATTTCAAATTCCAATATTTTCCAAGTATGTGGAAAACAGCATATCACTATACCCAAGATAGGAAAAGACAATCTGCATCCAATCAGTCTACTTCCAGCATTGGGGAAATTATTGGAAAACCTAAAAATCAAAGTAACAAATACTCCAACACTATCAGTCTGGTTTCTAAAATTTACTTAATACTCCACTCCAACTAGCAAGACTGATTTATCAAATTGTTATGGTTCCAATGCTAAGGTAGCTCCTTAGTTACATTACTTGACATTGAGAAAGCATTTGACACAACTTGGATAAATACATTAATAAATTAATTAAATTCAACTTTCCAGTTCTCCTTTTTAAATTTATTTCATATTATTTACTAAACAGATAATCTATTGACGATTTTATTATTAATTTAACACTTCTCATTGAAGGATAAATTATATTTGAAGAGAAAAATTTTCGCCTAGACCGGGACTCGAACCCGGGACCTTTGGCTTTCCGGGCCAAGTGCTCTACCAACTGAGCTACCGAGGCGAGTTACGATCTAGACGCAAATTTTTCTCTTATGTACGTTGTAATTCCCTCGCGCCAAATGCTTGAAACCATAGCTTCTATCTTTGCAAATGGCGGCTTCTTAGTTAAGAAGACATTTATTGGGAATTTAACACTACTTTATAGCCAGTAGGGCTTCTATTGACGATTTTTTATTAATTTAACACTAGATAATCTATGTCTATGTTAAGGGATCAAGGTCTATCAATCAGTCTCTAATACTGGGAGTTCCACAGCTTGCAGTTCTCTCTCCCCTGCTATATTCCATCTATGCTTCTGATTGAACTTCCCATCTCAGGTTCACATTGCTACCGACACTTGTCTATTCTACAATCCAGTTGTTGCGCTTTCTGCCTCCATGTCTGCACTTTCCAAGAAGCTTTCAACCATATCGTTTTCTGGTACCAGCAATGGATTATTAAAATCAACACTACCAAAACCCATACTAACTTCTGTAACAGATTCAATGCTACCCCTCAATTTCCCCTCACTGTAAGAACTCAAAATCTCTGTTTTGAGGCTGTACTTAAAAACCGTCTCTATTTAGACAAGCTTTAACCTTCCAAATAGCATATTTTAAATCAGGCAAATTCTATTTTTCAGGTTGAACACATTGTCTGCAAAGATTGAGCTCATGTTTATATATAGCTGTGATCCATAGCATGCTGTTGCACAGTGCTGTGCAACTTGCCTATATTGGCACACTCATTAGACAAGTTGACAATATGGCCACTCCCATAACATCCCATTCAAAGCCTCTATTATAGTATTATAATATATTATCTATTATTATATTGCACAATTTAGGGCAAAAATCGTAATGGCATACTACACACCTGACTATATTTAACCAACAATAATGCCATTTTCTTTATGGGAAACTGCTCCTGTAGTGGAGATCTATGGCCACAGCACTGAGCAGCATGGCTCATTCCATATCCCTGATTGGAGCTGATGAGTGGCACAATTTACAATTCCCCACTCCAGCAGGTGATCACACCTCCACTATATCATGTTGCATTTTAATGTCCCAAAAACACTGGAGCGAATATATGTTGAGTATTATTAATTCATGCAAACATTATAAAATTTTAGCAATAAAGGTAGGGCTAAGGATAAGGTTATTGTAGCCACGGGCAAGCAGCTGAACCCCACACACCTAGCAATTAAGAAATTTGGCATCAAAGAATGAAAACAGTTCCAGAATCAATATACTGATGGCACACTGTTGCAGTCACATACAAGACAAGAAGTCTTCACTTCACCAATCAACAAATTGCTTGCGACTGACTGACTGACTGACTGACTCCCAGCTGCATTTGCCTGTTCTTTTGTAAGTGATAGGCAGAGTTGTATAGACGGGCCAAAAGACAAGCCTCTTGCAATCCATTTTTGCTCTTTTGGGAAGCTGATTCTTCTTGAACTGAGAGTTCCAGAAGCTGAAACCTCTCATTGCTGGTGCCAATAAGTCACCCCATAACATTCAGACAAAGGCTGCAGACAGCCTTGTACAGACAACTCAGTATTATTTGATATGGGAAGTAACAAAATCCAGTTACTGAGACATGTTAACCATGTGACTTTTGTATTGTCATTTGCTAGCCATGACATCAATTAAGTCACCCTTGTTTTCTTGGGGTTGTCATGCCATAGATGTATGTAATATCTATTAATTAAATGAATAAATGAATGCATACATCACTTAGTTTTTATTATGTATTATTATAATTTTATTTCTTTCAGACACTAAAACAAGCCAATGAAATGATGCGCAATATTACAAGATTGGAGAAAGCAATTGCTGAGAAAGAGGGGTACATGGCACTTGCACACACTCGTCTTGGACACAGAGCACAAAGACCTGCAATTGAACTTACCAGGTAATTTTATCTTGTTTTCATTAACCTGTCTTCTGTCAAAAGAAAGAGAGAGAGAGATTTTACTCTCTCCATGAATTTTAAAGGGGATATTTGAGAGCATAGGGCTTGTCACCCTACTTCTTTCTTATCTCATTGGCTAAAATTTATGAGCATTTGTGAGGACTGAATTAAATTCAGCTATTTTACTATTTGCATTCTTTTAATTTTACAATGTCTTCATAAATTACTTGCTCTGCATTAATGTATTTGGTTGTATCCAGTAGGAGTTTTAATTTCTATTGTGTATAGTAATGTTTTCTGTTTCAGTTCAATTATTTAATTGTTGCTGATAAGATGAAATAGAATAACTTGTAATGAAATTACATTGCATTTGCCTTATTGATTGAGGAAATCTAGGGGAGGGGAACCTGTCAAATGGATTGGTCTTGGAATTTGAATATGAGCATTAAATTTTACTATCTGAGTCAACTCACTTGGTCATCCAGATGAGTTTCAAAGCTTAGAATATTGTAAAGTGGATTGATAATGAAATAATATATAGGTAAGAAAACTTAGAGGTGAGATTATGTTTAAATTTCATATTTCAGAATGCATTTATTACCTCAGATTGACAATTCTCAGGTTGGCGTGTAAATCTAATCCTAGTTGTAATTCCTTACACACCAAAAGTTACCACAAAATACACAAAGAAATATACTCAACACCATTAAATTATTGTAAATCAATGGTAAAGAGAAAAATTTATGCCTGAACCGGGAATCAAACCTTTAGCTTTCCATGCTAATGCTCTGTCCACTGAGCTAATTCAGGCTTCATTCCCATCCAAGCAGAAATCCTTCCTTTACCTTACTCTACTGGTCCCACATTCAATTGCAATGAATCATCATTCACAAATACACAATGAATTTAATAATAATACTCAACACCACTGAAGATACAAGATATTGGTCATCCTATAATATTTTATTTTTCATGGTGCATGAAAATCATTAGCCTTTCTGGGTAATTAATTCATTTTTCACAATTGTTTAGATATCTCTCTCTGTATACACTCACATGATGATTATAGTACCATATGCTGTGATGGCTCAAGAATTATGCGTTCAAATAAGTTGAAGTTAGTGTTAGATTCAGAGCATATTAATGTACCTAGGGATTGCATCGGATTCAGATGGAATTTCTTTAAATTAACTTTATTTATTTCACAACAATTCACTGATTTCATACAATTTTTTGCTAATAAAGTCTCTTTCTTCACAGTTTATCATCACTCAGTTCTCTACATCTTCTTGTCTTCACACTTTAGTTCATTTCATTAGTCCACTATTCAGATACAACTAAAACTGCTTGTCCAATCCTCACACCTTTATATATATATGCAAGGGTGGGAAGATTCTGGGTGTCCAGTTGAGACATTTTCCGAATGGAAGCCTCAAGAATCAGATTTTCCTAGCATTGAGTATCTGGAAAATGGTTTCTTTAAAGTATGTCTAGAGAGGTTGTTTGCTGGCTGCACAAAATTCGAATCCAACTCCTATTGACTTATAAGGAATCCTGAAGCTGCCAGTAAAATTCAAAGGCTGTAATTTGAGCAACAGATCAACAATGAATCACGATAATTCTTCAAAACCAAGAATTTTGGCTCAGACAGTATAATTTATCACTTACATTTGGGGAACTGAGGTTTAAATCTTAGAGTTTACAATGACTGGAACTTTTTCCCTGGTTTTTCTCAGTTGTCTAGGCAAATTCCCATGGCACGACATTTCCAAAGAGCCAAGGCTAATTTAAAATGGAAAAGAATGGAGGCAGTCACGTGGTTAACATAACATAGTCTCTTAACCTTAATTTCAGTTTTTTAATCAGATTTTGCTCCTTATCAAGTAGCTGCTCAGTTGTCCTCATGAGAGTGGGTGAACTCATTCCAAATTCTACAAAAAAAAGTCTAAGGACTCCTGGGATGTCAGCCAGACATGCTAACCTTTACACCAGAGGTATAAAGATGAATACTGGAATGAAAATAATTAATAAAAAATTGAAAATATGAGGTGAGATTAGACTAATTTTTTTATTAATTAATAACTTGAAAACCTCATAATTAACTGGAATGGAATTTCGTTATCAGGATCATTTTCATAATATTAAAATTAAATCATTGAATTTGATCTATAGATAGAATGAAATTTAAATAAATAAATAATATATATATATATATATATATATATATATATATATATATACTATTTTTCTTATCATACCATATATATATATATATACACACACACACACACACATAGGATGTTTGACATTTCCATTAAAAACTTCTAGAACTTATAGAGGGGACTCAGTAGATAACTTCTGAGTAAGAACCTTAGTCCAGAAATATACCATTTTGTTCTGAAGGTATAACAATTTTGCATGAGGCATTTAAAATTCCCATGTTTGCCTGAAATAAATTTATTGTAATTTAAATGATTTATGACTCAATTACATTTACACAATCCAAAATTCACTGATTTCATGACAATGTCCAACGTCAAGGAAAAAATAAAGAAACTTCACTTTAATAATGAATGGAGAACATATTTTAATCATGGCGTCCATGACTGATGTAGGACATGATATTGTCTGAAACCGTCGGTATCAAAGAAGTTTGAAAATGTATGAGGTGAGTCGATTAAAATATGTTCTCCATTCATTATTAATGATATAACCTCATAATGTTTACTTCCCGATATTAATTTAAATAAAACTTCACTTTGTCTGTCATTGTAAGAATAAGATGGAGTGAGTGTATTAGAACATGATTCACAGGTACAATGTGTGCAACAAGCTTGGTGGTCGCTACATCAAACCACTATTACAGTGAATGAATATTAACCACAATAATTAAAACATTTTGTCTGTTCATTCTTACCTCTTAGAATGAACGGACAAAAGTTTTAATTATTAAACAAACCTCTTAATTAAAATTAAATGAATATTGAGAAGCTAAAGCTATTACTATGATAGAAATAAGTAAATTAATGAACACAATTAAATTATTGTAAATCAATGGTAAAGAGAACAATTTTTGCCTGAACCGGGAATCGAACCCCGAACCTTTAGCTTTCCGTGCTAATGCTCTGACCACTGAGCTAGTATCCAAGCAGAAATCCTTCCTTTACCTTACTCTTAATGTTACTTCCTACTGTTTTAAAAAACTAACCACAATGTTAAGTATGGTAGAGAAGTTTGGTTTGTTTGCATATAAACAAATCATTTTTACAGTGACAAAGTTAAGTTTTTTATTTTACCTCAACATTGGAGACTATTACAAAACCATGAATATTAGGTTATGTAAATGTAATTAATTTAGTAATAAATCATTAAATTACTATCAATTTATCCTCGGAGACAAAGGAGATTTAAATGGTTAATGCGAACTTGTGCCTGCAACACGAAATTGGTATGTTTCTGCACAAAGATTCCTATTTAAAACATTACCTATTCAGTCCCCTCTATAAGACCTATAAGTTTGTAATGGGAATTTTTGACATGAAAATAAAAACAAATGCCTGAGCCAGGATTTGAACCCAAGATCTCTAACTCTATATGTAAGTGCGCTACCAACTATGCCACTTAAGAATCCTAGCAAAAACATTTTTTCTTCCTTATATATATATATATATATATATATATATATATCTCAGAGGTGAGTGGATTTTAATATTTAAGATTAAAAATCATAAAACAACAATTATAAACAATCATCCACAAAAACTTGTATTTACTAAAAGTTAATACTCAAAAATCTCATATAAAGAAAAGAAAAAAGATAATACACTGAAGTCGGGGTAAAAAGTTTACATTTTTTCTACAAATGTACTATTCAACTTTTTAAAAATGTATCCTTTTTTTTGCATTTATCAGCTAGACACTAGGATAATGAATGAAAAGGATTGTTATAACCAGCATTCTTTTAAGTAAGGGAAATAATTTAATTTTCATTTGTAATTAGCAATTAATTATAATATAATTTGTTGTGTCGTTTGTGTAACAGAGATGAAGTAGAAACTAGACTGGTGGCTGAAGTGCAAGAATTAAGAAACAATGTATCATCCTTGCAACAAATGCTTGCAGAGGTAATAACATTTACTTTTTGAGTCAATAGTTCACTATTTATTTAATATAAAGGAAGTGACACTATGAGGTTTATTTTAATTAATAGGAGTTAGAATATTCATTACCCATCTCATATCTGTAGATTTCTTGAATACTAGGTTTCGATACGTTACTATCATTATCAATTCTTTCTAACTGTTGAATCAGGGTTGGTGATCCTGTAGGTTGATTTCTGCTCCCTCTGTTGGCTCACTGATGAACTTCCAAATCAAATTTCTTTTACTGGGAATTTCAAAATTCATGACTTTATTTTTGTGGATATAAATTTTCTCACGAATTGTGAGTTCCTTATATTTATCTAATTATTTCAATAATTTAGCCTTTGTTTTGATTCTGTGTTTTTCTGACCATGCATGTGCAGCTATTGCAGATTTTTCTATTTCCCCATTTCTAAGGTGTTTTTCCAATCTTATAAATTTAAGTTCCTTTTTGTTTTTCCTCCTCCTTCTTTGTCATGGTTTAGGCCTTTTGTTAGTCTGTACCTGCTCCAAATTGCTGCTGTTTCCATCTTTTTTTTTGGTCTTCCCAAAATTCTTCTTTCTCTTGGTGAATAGATGTATGCTGCTTTTGGTATTCTGTTCTCAGTCATCCTTGCTAAATGTTCTTTGCAGTTTGTTCTATATTTCACTATTGTGTTTTTTGCCTGTGCTTTGAAATCCTACTATTGGTCCAAGGAATTTCATTTCAGCAGCTTGGATTCTGGCAGATTGTTGTGTTGTGAACGTCCATGTTTTGGATCCGTAAGTATAGGAACTGCCATTGTCTTGTATAATTTCATTATAGTCTTTTCTGGCTTTATTTTTCTAAGTTCTTTTTAGTATTCCTGTTATATTATTAAACTTATTTAGTTTGTTATTTATATCTGTTTCTGTTGTGTATAATATTTTGCAACCTAGGAAGTTATATTTTGTCACTTGTTCTATTGGTTTATTTTCTAATATTATCTTTGTCTGAACTGGTTGAGCCCCTTTAAAGCCATTGTTTTCGATTTTTCTGATGATATTTCCATATTATATTTTTTGATATTTCATTTAATTTGTCTTCTGATTTTGCTATTAAAATCTGGTCATCTGCAAAAGCTAATGTTTTTATAATTAGATTTCCTAAGTTAAAACCCCAGTTGTATTTTTTCAATTTTATCACATTGTCAAAATAAATGTTAAAAAGAGTGGTTGATAGTGGACAACCTTGTGTAAGGTAGAATATGTTTATCACTCACCTCATATTGTTCTTCTTATTTGATTATAGACTAGTTTCGGAACATAGTTTCTGTTCCATCCTCAGTAACATCACGACCGTTGTTCTGTCGTCTTGAAGAGTTGTCCTTCTCCCCTTCCATTGGCTGACTGAAAAACCTCGAAACCAGGTCATTCTCACCGGGAATTTCAAAGTTCATTAATTTCTTCTTTTCGCTCTTTTGAATGTAGATCTTTTCCCAAACAGTAAGTTCTTTTGGTTTTTCTATTTGTTTTAATAATTTTGCTTCTTTCTCGATAAGATGTTTTTCAGACCATGCATGGGCAGCCACTGCAGATTTTTCTACTTCCCCTTTCTTGACATTCCTGAGATGTTCTTTAACTCTAGTTTTCAAATTCTTTTTGTTTTTCCTATGTAGAATTTCTCACATTCTTCACATTTAATTTGATAAATCCCTGATTTGTTTTCTTCTTTAATTTTCTCATTCTTATTAGGTCTAATCAGTCTGCTGATGCTGTAGTCATTTTTGGGTGCTAACCTTATGTTGAAATCTTTAAAATTTTTTTGAAACTTGTGGTGTTTTAATGGATGATATGTGAATTTTCTAAATTTTACATTATCTTCTTTTACTTTTAGAAGAGTGCTTTGATTAATAAATTTTTGTCTTTTGAACTTGTTTATTTTTTTGAGTATCATTTTTATAGCAAAACCATTTTTCGTGGCTACGTTGATTATGTGTTCTTTTTCTTTTTCATAATTTTCTTTGTTCATTGGTATGTTCACTAATCTATGTGTCAAACTATTGAAAACTGCTTCTTTGTGAGCTATGTGATTGAAACCTAAAGCTTTTATGTAGTTATCTATATGAAAATTATTAAAGACATCAACAGTAAAAATGTAATAATTACTAAAGCTGACAAAGGCAACCAGTTGGTTATTTTAGACAAAGAAGAATACAACAACAGAATGGAAAAACTTTTGGACTCTGAAGAATATACACAGATTCAATCAGACCCCCTTAACAAAACCATTAAAGAAGTAGACAACACTCTCAAGAATATCAATCACATTTTAACTAAGAAAGACAAGTTTCATCTGAAGGTTTCAAATCCAAAAATTCCCAACATCTACGGACTCCCGAAAGTGCACAAAGAAGGGAAGAAAATGAGGCCGATAATTAACAACATAGGGTCTCCTACATATCATTTATCTAAATGGTTATGTAAGGAATTTAATAAAATGAATGGATTTGAAAACTCTGCAATAGAAAACTCTTATGAATTGGTAGATAAACTAGAAAACATACAACTACAATCTTCAGACAGATTAGTTTCATTTGATGTTGTTTCCTTATTTCCAAGCATTCCAAAAGACCAAACTATGGAAATTTTAGAGATTTGGATGAAAAATAATAAAATTGAAAAAGTAAAGATAGTCGAATATAAAACTTTAACTAAATTATGTATCGATAATATGTTTTTCACCTACAATGGAAGATTTTATAAACAAAATTCAGGACTTTCGATGGGAAAACCCTTTATCTCCATTCTTAGCTAATCTATTCATGGGGAATTTTGAACACAAGATAATTAACGGACATCGTTTAATTTTCAAGTTCTGGTGCAGATATGTGGATGACATAATTGCAATAGTTAATCATAAACAGATAGATGACCGCATTAAAATTATTGAACATTCAAAGTCAAACTATAAAGTTCACTATGGAAAAGGAAATCAATGGAGAAATACCATTTTTAGATCTCAACTTAAAAAGGAATGAAGAAAATATGATAGAATTTGGAATTTACAGAAAAAAGACACATATAGATAACTACATAAAAGCTTTAGGTTTCAATCACATAGCTTCACAAAGAAGCAGTTTTCAATAGTTTGACACATAGATTAGTGAACATACCAATGAACAAAGAAAATTATGAAAAAGAAAAAGAACACATAATCAACGTAGCCACGAAAAATGGTTTTGCTATAAAAATGATACTCAAAAAAATAAACAAGTTCAAAAGACAAAAATTTATTAATCAAAGCACTCTTCTAAAAGTAAAAGAAGATAATGTAAAATTTAGAAAATTCACATATCATCCATTAAAACACCACAAGTTTCAAAAAATTTTTAAAGATTTCAACATAAGGTTAGCACCCAAAAATGACTACAGCATCAGCAGACTGATTAGACCTAATAAGAATGAGAAAATTAAAGAAGAAAACAAATCAGGGATTTATCAAATTAAATGTGAAGAATGTGAGAAATTCTACATAGGAAAAACAAAAAGAAATTTGAAAACTAGAGTTAAAGAACATCTCAGGAATGTCAAGAAAGGGGAAGTAGAAAAATCTGCAGTGGCTGCCCATGCATGGTCTGAAAAACATCTTATCGAGAAAGAAGCAAAATTATTAAAACAAATAGAAAAACCAAAAGAACTTACTGTTTGGGAAAAGATCTACATTCAAAAGAGCGAAAAGAAGAAATTAATGAACTTTGAAATTCCCGGTGAGAATGACCTGGTTTCGAGGTTTTTCAGTCAGCCAATGGAAGGGGAGAAGGACAACTCTTCAAGACGACAGAACAACGGTCGTGATGTTACTGAGGATGGAACAGAAACTATGTTCCGAAACTAGTCTATAATCAAATAAGAAGAACAATATGAGGTGAGTGATAAACATATTCTACCTTAATGAATATACCTCATAGTGAGAATTCCTAAAATAAGTAACCTTGTGTAACTCCTCTTGTTATATTTTTTGGTTCCCTTTGATTTATTTTTGTTTTTTCAAACATTTCTTTAATTTTGCTTATTTTTTATTATTTCACTCACCTCATACTTCATAATTATATATAATAATAAAAAATAAACAATATTAAAAAACCTCATAGTGTTATTTCCTATCTACATAACTTAATTTCTTTAATTACTGCTATCACGTGTAGTGGAATTCCTTTTTCATTTAGTATGTTCCATAATTTTGGTCTTGACACTTTATCAAAAGCTTTCTTATAATCTATAAAGAGAGTTTTTCCAATATATATTTTTTTCACAATCTTTGCAATCAATTTGATAAAACCCTGATTTGTTGCCTTTATCAATCTTTTCATTTTTGTTGGTTTTAATTAATTCATTCAGCCTATAATAATTGCTTGGTGCTAATTTAATGATACATTTGCTGAATTTTTTTTTAACTTATTATATGCCAAAGGATGGTATGAAAATTTCTTGAATTTTTTACTAATTTCTTTGTCTGAAGAGTGCTTTCATTTATTAATTTCTGTTTTTTGAATCTATTTATTTTCTTATCAATCATCTTTTGTTCAAAACCATTTTCTTTTGCTATCTTTAATATGTGTTTTATTAATATATTAATTTTCTCTGCTCATGGGGACGTTCAAAAGTCTGTATGTTAAACTATTAAATACTGCATGTTTATGTGCGATGTGGTTGAAACCTGTCACTTTAATATAATTATGAGTGTGTTGTAATTAATGTTTAATTTTAGAAAGTAATATTTTGAGGTTCTTTTAATTATTTTATTTTGAGTCTGTTTATCTTACCCCAATATTAATGTTGATTTGTTCTTGAACATGTTTTGATTGGATCCCAATCATCTTCAGCATCTTGCCCAGACTGGTTGGATTTATGTTGTAAACTCTGGATATCAATTATATTATTTTTGGTCTGGACATCTTACCTCAATATTAATGTTGTTCTGGATATCAATGTTAGCTCCATCCTATGGTTGGCTAAAGAACCTCCAAATGAGGCCACGTTCCGTCGGTATTTCGAAATTCATAACTCTATTTTTGTTCTTCTGAATAAAGATTTTTTCCCAAATAGTCAGCTCTTTTGTATTTTCTAACTGTTTTAATAATTTAGTATCTGAATTTATATAATGTTTTTCAGACCAAACATGAGCAGCTACTGCAGATTTTTCTATTTCCCCATTTTTAATATTTCTTATGTGTTCTTGGGTTCTAATTTTTAGGTTTCTTTTTGGTTTTTCATATATATATCTTTTCACAACCTGTACATTCAATTTGATATATTCCTGATTTTTTATTTTTATCATTTATTTTTTATTTTTGTTGGTTTTTATTAGTTTATTTAAACTGTGGTTATTTTTCGGTGTTAATTTAATATTAAACTTCTCAAATATCTTTTGCAATTTATTGTGTGCTCAAGGGTGATATGTGAATTTCCTGTATTTTTTCATAGGTGATTTTTCTTTTTCAAGAGTTCTTTTGTTGACAATTTTTGGTTTCTTATACTTTTCTATCCTTTTGTATACCATTCTTTCATCAAACTCGTTTTCTCTTGCTTCTTTGATTATGTTTTTTTTTCTCCTGTTTGAAATCTTCTTTGTTTAAGGGTAAGTTTACCAATCTGTGAGTTAAACTATTGAAGGCTGCCAATTTATGTCCAACTGGATTGAACCCTGTTGATTTAATAAAATTTTCTGTATGAGTTTCTTTCCTATGAATCCCAAATTCAATTTTTATTTTTTCTTCGTTTCTAACCAATTTAAGATCCAAAAAAGGCATGTGTTTATTTTCTTCTATTTCTTTGGTAAATTTGAGGTTTGTACTCTGTAAATTTAACAGTTTTAGGGAATCTTCTACATGTTTTTCTTTTACAATATAAATTATATCATCTACATACTTGCTCCAAAATTTAAACATTGTGGGATGTGCTTTAGTGATTTTACATTCAAAATCGCTCATCAATAAATTTGACAGGAAAGACGATAATGGCTTTCCCATTGAGAGCCCTGATTTTTGTCTATAGAAATTCCACTGAATGTAAAAAACATTTGGTCAATACATAACTCAGTTAATTTCAAATAGTATTCTCTGATCTCTGTAAAATGTTTGCAGAGATTGTAGTGACATACTTCCTTGCTTGCCTATACATATGTAAATGCCAATCAAAAATAAGTGTTTATGATCATAGCATATTTGTAATATAAACCACACTGATGTTTAGCCTATATATATATAGCTTGTAAAAAAAAAATATATATATATCATCATCATCATAGTACCTTCTGGATTTTTTCGTGTTGAGACTTGAAAGTAGTTTTGAAGTTCCTTAGGACAGGTTACTGGCCCGACGCTAAGTAGTCCAGTGGTAGGGCTGCTACCTTTTAGTCTCTGGACAGACATTAGGATACCGCATTTATATATATATATATATACATGTATAAAAACACTATACACTTCTCTAAAAGGAAACCTGTGAATATTATAAAAGATCCAGTTTTCCAGAATAAAAAGCTGTAAAATTCCTCTCTGCCAACTGTGGGATTTTAAAAGTAAATGCAGTAAAAGCTCCTTATTTGAGGGGGATATTTTCCATAAATATACTGCTAATATAGAAACCGTGAATACGGAATAGTAATTTGCATAGGTATATAGGGGATTCGTTTCAAGGTTCCAAA
Organism: Diploptera punctata; assembly: GCA_030220185.1. Classification (NCBI taxonomy): domain Eukaryota; kingdom Metazoa; phylum Arthropoda; class Insecta; order Blattodea; family Blaberidae; genus Diploptera; species Diploptera punctata. The sequence continues at coordinate 2,508,884 of JASPKZ010010240.1, forward strand.
ATAAAATAAAAATTATCAAAATAAAATCAATTTAGTGAGAAATTTTGAACAATTTCTATTAATAGAATCCCTTATTTTGTCTGGATTTCTTGATGAATCGTACAGTTGATACATTAACATTGAAACAGCATGATATGGATGAAAACGATTCGCCAACGAATAAATGGTCAAGCATTTGTATTTTTACTTTAAGCGGCAACACTCTACTTTTTTCTGCTTCAGAACTAATTTTTGTTTCCTTTTTTCTTGACATTATAAACTGGGAACAAAGAAGAGACACGTGTTATTCAATCAAAATTATTGCAATGAACGACAAGTTGAAACAATAAAACACCGATCGTGGTGAGGGTGGCATTTACCAAAGAACATAGCGGCACATGAAATGTGCCAGCAGCAGCTTTTAATAACGAACTTTAGGCTTAGTTGCAATACAGTTTGTTTTACTTTGATATTTATTTGTCCATTTGGTTTAAATCATTCTTCGTAAAAGCTGCCTTGGCAAGTGCCTACAGTAAAAAAAGTTGTCGATGCATTAATAAAGGATACCTAATCCTTCTAATATACCAACTGGATCCACGAATAAATAAATTTTTAGTTGCAAATACAGGAACTGTCGCAATTTTTTAACCTGCGAATAATGGAACCGTAAATAAGGAACTTCTACTGTAATTTGTTTTGAAAACATATAAAGGAAAGATTTGTCTTTCTAGTGGGATTTATTTCATTAAGGCATCTAAAAAAATAAAAATTTTATGCCTTTTTTCGAGAACATTGTAATTTTAAATCATGCTCTGAATTTAAATCCCGATTAGGTAACCTGCAGCAAGCTCTGGCCATTTAAATGACTGCTAGTGAAAGGGTTAATGGTAAAAAGAAAAACATTTTATTTCAGTGCTACTGCGTGATGTGTACTACTGTAATGCTATATTTTCAATTATAGGGTGAATTTAAACCACTACTATGGTAAATACAATGCTATATAATACTTAATTACATTCAGCTCCTTTGCATGTTATCTCGTCAAATTAATCTTCAGGTTAAACATGTTTTTATAATACTGTACAATGCAATGCATCATACCCTCATTACAATAACACTAGTATAATAATACATCATCATATCCTGCATATATTGTTATAACAAGGTTTGACTGTATGTATTTTTTTTTTGTAAGCCTATATTTTCCCTTTACAGAGATTTAGGCGCTCTCCCCCTACAGAGAAGAATTTGAACCATACTAATTTAGTTACACTTGTTTTCGTACAGATGTCATTTTGAGTGGTCTGTGGTCAGCGTTCCACCTCATACTGACATCTAGGAAACCAAGGTAGAACTAGGACGGGAAAACTCGGTAAATTTGCTTACAGGCCTTTTTATTCAGGCTTAAGGATTTTTTACGAGCCTGAAAATCTTCAGACTCAGGACCCATGGTTTAAAGTCCCTCCTGGAGAACTTGCTCCTTGGATTTTTCCGTCCTAAAAAATCCATCGACCCTCGGGACCAGAGGCAAGGAGGATAACCACTAGTCCACCACGGCCGTGTCAGATTCTAAATAGAAATACGTGACATCAGATGACTTGAGAGTCAACCATTGTCACTGATTCATAGTTAAATAATATCATAATGTTGGTTGAAAATGGGAGGGATGTTTTCTCTTGAAAACCACAGTTCCCGTGTTTAAGAAAACATAAACTATGAGGTAAGATATAAAAATGACTCATTCTCCATTGTCATTGATGTTACCTAATGTGAAGCAGAAGATTTTAAATATTGCATTCAGTGATTTTTCTAGCTTTTAAGATCACATTTATATTAAAAAACTTATAATTTTCTACCTTTCCAGAGATACTTTGTAAAATAAGTCTGCTAGAGAAGTTAAATTTATAAACTGCTTGTACAAAAACCAAATGTATTCTACTTTTTTACCAGGCTGAAGCTTCACTGCGATATTTATTGAAGACACAAATTCAACTTGAAGAAGATATAAACATCAAAGCAAACACATTAAAAATTGATGAAGTTGATTGTATGACATTGCGTTTAAGTATGGATTACCATGCTTTTTAAACAAAGGATAAGAAAATAAGCTATTGGATGCTGCCATGTAAAATTGTGTCTGTTGTGCTAATTTTCAAATTAATAATGTGTTGTATATGCAGATATTTATGCCCAAAATTATGCAATATTTTGACTGAAATTGTATCAATTTACAATTTTAAAGGAAATTAATCCTTTTATATTTTATATTTATTTTAATATTTCAAAGTAAAATGAATTTTTCTAAAAATATGAATATTTATTAGAACAAATAAATTATTATAATAAAAGAAAATATGCCTATCCTAATTTGTTTTCTCCCACAAAGCAATGTATTGGTTAATATCAGCCATGGAGATAATGTGGTTATATTTCATGCTTCTGGTTCCGAGGTTTGCAGGTTTAAACCCAGCAGGGATTGATGGATTTTTAGGATGGAAAAATCCAAGAGAGAAATTCTTCGGGAGGAACTTAACCCTTAAATTGGCAAAACACTTATTTGTAGTATCAGTTATTTAAATTTGACGGACCACAGTAAAAACGAAATGGTGTATAACTGTTATTATTAGGTAAATTGTGAAATTCTAAAAAGAAAAAAAATCTCTTCTCGTTAGTTTTCATCAGTTTTTAAGTTATTAAATTAATGAAAACAACTGATGTATCTTATAGGATATATTTTGGATTCAAGGGTTAAAGCAAAAGTCATGAGTCTGAAGATTTTTGGGCACGTAAAAGTAACTCAAGCCTGAAAAAAAGAAGAGGCCACTGGGCAAGATTAAACAAACTTTCTCTACCATCCAAGTAATTTCCTACTAGATGTCTCATTGAATCAGTATGCCGAACACATGTCTCTCACTGACATCTGCAGGTAAATAAGTGTAACTAAATTAGCTTGGTTAAGAAACTCCGATAAGGGAGCACCTATGTTTCAATGAGAGACATAAGGATACATGAAGAAGAAGAAGAATATATTGGTTTATAGTTTATTACACAACTACTTTCAGAGAGTACTGTTTTTATGAATAAATTTCAATATTTGCTATTTATTATACACGAAAACACAAACATGTAAAGACACTAATCCTACCTCTCCTCTCTATACATATTATAAGTAAAATAACCTACTTAAAGCTTAATTTTATTATTATAATATAATTAATTATTTTATTATTTATTACTACTTAAAGCTGTCTACCAAAGTAAATATTGAAAACAAACGGGTCCTCATCTAGGGGATATGTGGATGGCGACCACAAGGTGCCCAAGCTGAGCAAAACATTTCTTCCACTTACTTGTGTTTTGCACTCTTTTAACTTTACTATCTAACCTCTTTTGGTTAACTCTTGTTTTTTTCGACCCCGATGCTATTAGGGCATCCGAGGGCTAGGGAGTCTTTCCTTTCTTCCATTTCTTCTTTCCTTTATTTTCTTTTCTTCTCCAGAAAAGCCTGACCAGAGGCTATAAGATGGCAGCCCCATCACTGGTCTTGCCTTCCTTTGGCCAGCAACCAATCGAAGGGACTATTATTATGCTTTCAAGTCTTATACGAGAATTTCCCGGAAGGATCAAAACGCTGGAGGGAAAATTTTCTATAGGATCGTAACAGGCCTTGGCCTAATACTTGGAAGGAAGAAGAAGAAATACATTAAACACCATCTCTCCACCTAGCATGTAACCCAAAGAACAAAAAATGTGTAGAGGGTGGCATTGGAAAAAAATATACTGAGTTCAATCTATCACAACAAAAGAGAAAATGACTGCCTGAACTGGGATTTGAACCCAAGACCTCCAGCTTTATGCACAGGCACTCTGTCATTAATTTCACATTCCATATTATTCACAATACAACAGGATTGTTTCTAAATCAAGATATTATAATGGGATTTATACTGTGATATAAGCTAATTAATATTATACGAGAAAGTGAAAACTATCTTCAACAGTAGTTCATCAATTCTGGATTCTCCCAGGCATGAAGCAGTCATAATATTCTGCATCACCAAAGTACAAGACTGTTTGGCTTTTCATCTAAATGTGTACTTTGTAATGAAGATAGCTCAATAATCACAATACATATGCCCATTCTGACTGGACTCAGTATCAAAGCTTTATAGGAAACCACGAGGCAGAATGTAGTTCACCCAAGTTCCTGGATAATAGATTTAAAAAAATGGTCCAGGAGGCCTTCGGCGTACCAGCCACAATAGGAGTGACATGTGGTCCCAGCTGTTATAGTTGAATTTCTCAACCTGGAGCTGCTACTCAAATTCCTCATGATGCTGGGTGGGAATCGGTCCCATACTAGCTGAAATTCCATGAGAAAATTTCTTTCCTCATGGGGACTGAACCAGAGCAAGACCCATAGCTTAGCACTAAGGCATCATGTCTTAAATTGCTCGGCTATGGCATGGGGACGTAGAATAGATTACTACTAATAAAAGTGGAGGTAAACAAAAGCATGTGATAGCAAATATATTCCTCTGCAAAGTGCTTCCTTCTCTAGACTCTTACCTTCCATGCACTTTTGGAATTGGTTGAAATTGATCTTAACCATCCGGATAATATAGAGATCTCACTTTGCTAGTTCAGTTCATCCCAAAGGTGTTCTATGAGATTGAAGTCAAGACTTTGTGTGGACCAGTTCAATTAGTGAACATTATTGTCTGCATAATCTGTCTATACCTGCACATCCCATGTGAAACAAATGTGTTCCCTAGTATGAGTTATTTAACCAAAACAAGTTTAGTTATACTTATATCTTTACAGATGTCAGCAAGTAACAAGTGGTTAGCTCATCACCTGAAAGAGACACCTAGTAGGCAACTAAGATAGTAATTGAATGGGAAAGATGAATTAAATTTTGTTAAGAGGCTTTAGGTTCCTTCATGTACTCAAAAATATTCAGACTTGGGACTCACAGCTTAAAGTCCCCCCAGAATACACATTCTTTGAATTTTTCCATTCTTGAAAAATTCATTGACCGGCTGGGTTTGAACCTGCAATCCTGGGGCCAGGAGCAAGGAACACAACCCCTAGACCAGCGAAGCTGATCCACAGCATAGTAGCATGTGAAACATGAAACTTAGCATTATTATCGTGAAAGTAACAAAGGTTCATTCCTTAAAAAGTCACATTGATGGGAGCATTTGACTATCCAGTATATTGTGCATTATACCTGTGAGTTTCTTTGACCACAAATGATTGCTAATACAGTGGTCCCACATCAGAGTATGTGAAACACCCTATACCATCACTTCTACCACCACCAGATTTCCTGGCAGGCACTAGACACTCTGGAAGCAATCATTCCTCGGGAAACTGCCACATCCATACGCATTCATCAGACCAAAATAATGTGACTCTCAACTCATCACTCCATAGAACCGATTTCCACTGCTCTAGTGTCCAGTTGTGATGATGCTAACATAGCTTGAGTCTCTGAGCTTTATTCATCTTCATGTTATGAAGCTCACATGCCACTACTCTTCTCGAAAGTCAGAGTTAATAACGATCCAATGCAATGAGACACTCCTGTTGCTGCTTGAAACTGATAGTAGCCATCAGCCCCGATTTTTTACAATTTGATATTTTAGGGTTCTGCGATCTCTGTTGATCAGACTTTTCAGATGTAGCCAATTCACCATTGTCATAAAGTCTATCAATCTTCTATTTATGCAGGATGAATTCTAATTTTATTTGAAGAGAAAAATATATGCCTGAATCAGGATTTGAACCAGAGACATCAGGTTCAAATCCCGATTTAGGCATACATTTTTCTATATATTTGAAAAGAAAAATATATGCCTAGACTGGGGTTTGAACCCAGGACCTTTGACTCTCTATGTCAATGCTCTACCTAGGCCTCCAATCTAAACGTGTATTTTTCTCTTATACATAGTTAATTCCCTAACCACAAATGCTATGAGCCATTGCTACAATTTTTTCAAATAGCGGCTTCTTTATTAAGACCTTTTATTGGGAATTTAAACATTACTTATAAAGCCAGTAGTGCTTCTTTCATTTTTTTTTTCTTTTTTTCCGTTTTTAAACATCTTAATGATGGACAAATTATATTTGAAAAGAAAAATATATGCCTAGACTGGGGTTTGAACCCAGGACCTTTGACTTTCTATGTCAATGCTCTTCCAAGTGAGCTACCTAGCCTCCAATCTAAACACATTTTCTCTTCCATCCATCCATAGTAATTCTGCCCAAGGGCAGGTCTTTCACTGCAATAATAGCATTTTCATGCTATGCTTTGCAGGTTTACTAGGGAATTATAGGTGTGGTAGTATCCCGTTGCTTTCCACACTGGTGAAGGATGGATATGAAAATGATAAGGATGATGATGACGGCCAGATGATTTTCGGGGACCGTTGGGCCCTAAGCTTCCTGACATTTGTCTTACAGGTAAGGAAAAATCCCAAAAAAAACCTCACCTAGGAAGCTTGTCCCGACCGGGGATCGAACCCGGGCCCGCTACGTGACAAGGTAGCACACTACTTTCAGCCCACAGCAGTGGACATACATAGTTAATTCCCTGACCCCAAATGCTATGAGTCATTGCTGCGATTTTTGCAAATAGTGGCTTCTTTATTAATAGACCTTTTATTGGGAATTTAAACATTACTTATAAAGCCAGTAGTGCTTCTTTCAATGCTTTTTTATTATTATTCGTTTTTAAACATCTTAATGATGGATAAATTATATTTGAAAACAAAAATATACGCCTAGACTGGGGTTTGAACCCAGGACCGTTGACTCTCCATGTCAATGCTCTTCCAAGTGAGCTACCTAGGCCTCCAATCTAAACGCGTATTTTTCTCTTATACATAGTTAATTCCCTAATCCCAAATGCTACGATTTTTGCAAATGGTGGCTTCTTTATTAAGAAGACTTTTTATTGGGAATTTAAACATTACTTATAAAGCCAGTGTTTCTTTCAATGTGTTTTATTTATTATTAGTTTTAAACATCTTAATGATGGACAAATTATATTTGAAAAGAAAAATATATGCCTAGACTGGGGTTTGAACCCAGGACCTTTGACTCTCCATGTCAATGCTCTTCCAAGTGAGCTACCTAGGTCTCCAATCTAAATGCATATTTTTCTCTTATACAGGGCAAGTCAAAAATGTTGTGCAGGTTTTCAGAAATTTATTATGTGAAATGTAATGAACATATAATATTGTGAGACATATTGTATGAAAGGTAAACTCTCAAAGTTTTTTTTTAAATATTCACAGATGTTCTATGTGAGCGCCTTTTGTTACAAGACAGATGTCAAGCCGATATTCAATCTCCTGCCAAACTTTCTGTAGCAGTCCGCGGTCGATATCAGCAATGGCTGCTGTGATGCGGGCACGCAGTTCATGCAGTGTTGTTGGATGTGGTGGTACGTAAACATGATCCTTTACAAGACCCCACATGAAGAAATCACCACGGGGTTAGATCTGGTGAACGAGGTGGCCAATGAATGAGTTGTTGATCACCCTGAGATGCACGGCCTATCCAGCGTTTGTGGTAAAGCCGTATTCAAATGGTCTCGAACACTGCCATGGTAATGTGGAGGGGCACCATCCAACTGCAGAATGAAATCTGGACTATCCGCTTCAAGCTGCGGAAGGAGCCATTGTTGTAGCATATCAAGGAAAACATGTCCGTTCACAGTACGTTCATGAAAGAAAAAGGGCCCATAAACCTTTGCATGGGAAATGGCACAAAAGACATTCACTTTCGGAGAATCGCGTTGATGTTCCAGAGTTGCATGGGGGTTACCAGTTCCCCAAATCCTTACATTGTGTCTATTCACTTTTCCTGAAAGGTGGAAAGTCGCTTCATCACTGTAAACTACCCTCTCATGGAACTCATTCTCTTCCATTAATGCGAGAAAATCAACACAGAAGGACGCTCGCAAAGCATAATCGGCGGGTTTTAAGGCTTGAACCAGTTGCAAGTGGTAGGGTTTCATCTGTAAACGTTTCCGGAGAATCCGCCATACAGTTTTTTGTGGTAGTTGAAGTTCTGTCGCTTCCCGGTAGGTGGATTTCTGTGGACTCCGCACGAAGCATGTGCGAACGCGTTCGACTGTCTCTTCACTCGTCGACGGACGGCCAGTCGATTTTCGTTTACAGATACAGCCTGAATCCCTAAATTGTGTGTACCACTTACGAATGGATCTCCCATCCGGCGGGTCTTTATCGTATCTGGTACGGAAATGTCGAACACTAGTCACAGATCCCTGTTAGGTTCGTCTTCCGGGCATATAGGCCGTGGTCCAGTCGTTCTTCTACTCGACGTTTCGTCTACTGCTGCGGTAGACATCTTCAGGAGATACTGCGTGCTCTCTGTGAACTCCTCAACAGTCGGCTGCAGACTGGCTGGTCGTTGGAAACTCCCTCCCTATTTATAGGCACGCCCCTGGTGGAGAGGCAGTTTTCTGCGCGGTCCGTGTTGCGTGCTGTTTTGTCCAGGCTGTCGCTAGCGGAAGTCATAGGCTTCGTTGTCGTATTGTGCAGTGCCGGGATCCAGATTTTGTTTATCTTCATGGTTTCTTCTTTTTTGTTAAAGGAATTTTTGTGTTTATATATTTCAATGGCTTCTCTGTACAGTCTGGTGTAATAATGTGATGTTTGGGACAATACCTGTGTTTCTTCGAATCTTATTATATGTTCTTGGTTGTTCATCCAGTGTTCCGCTACGGCTGATTTTTCCTTTGTTTTAGTCTGCAATGCCTCTTGTGTTCTTGCAATCTTGTGGTAACCATTCTTTTTGTTGTGCCGATATAAACCTGTCCACAACTGCAAGGGATGCGATATATACCGGCAGTACTTAACGGATCTCTTGTATCTTTGGCTGGGCGCAGTATATTGCTGATTTTTGTGTTGGCTTGTAGGTTGTAGATATGTTATATTTATTTAATATTCGACCAATTCTCTCCGTTATAGTCTTGATATATGGTAGGTACACCTTACCCTTTGCCTCCTCCTTGTTCCCGTTTTCGGATTTGTATTTATTGGGATTTATGGCTCGGCGAAAATCTGTTTTGCTGTATCCATTGGATTGAAACGCTGCTTGGAGATGATTAATTTCTTCTTGTAGATACTGTGGTTCCGAAATCCTTTTGGCTCGTTCCACCAGGGTTTTAATTATTCCGCGTTTTTTGTCTGGGATGATGGTTGGACCGCTTATGTAGGTATCTGTCTGTGTGAGTCTTTTTCCTGTATACCTTGTGTCCAAGTGTCATGTCTTGGTTTCGAATTACTAAAACATCCAAAAACGGTAGACTGTTGTTCTCTTCTCTTTCCAGGGTGAATTGGATGCTGGGACAAATGCCATTTAAATGTTGCCTGAAGTTATCAAGTTCTTCTTCACCATGCTCCCAAATGACGAATGTGTCATCCACATATCTCAGCCAAACTGAAGGTCTTAGTGTAGCATTCTCCAAGGCCTGTTTTTCAAATTGTTCCATGTAAAAATTGGCTATTACGGGGCTTAATGGACTTCCCATGGCCACGCCATCTATTTGCTCGTAGAATATTCCTCCCCATTGGAAATACGTTTCTGTGAGGCATATGTTATACAGCGCTACTATGTCTGGGGGAAAGAGTTCTTGCAAGTATGTCATAGTGTCTGGTATAGGTATCTTAGTAAATAAAGAAACCACATCGAAGCTCATTATTTTATCGTTTGGCTTGAGTTTCAGAGCGTCTATTTTTTCTATGAAGTGCGTGGAGTCTTTTACAAACGTGTCAGTTTTTCCAATATACGGTTTCAATAGTGAGGCGAGAAACTTGGGCGAGTTCATATGTAGGTGATCCAATGGCCGAAACAATAGGTCTGAGTGGTGTTCCTTCCTTGTGTATCTTTGGTAATCCATACAATCTTGGTGGCAGTGCTTCTGATTTGTACAATCCTCGTTTAGTGTCTTCATCAAGTGTGGAGCTCTTGATAAGTTTATTGGATTTACGTAAATCCAATAAACTTATCAAGAGCTCCACACTTGATGAAGACACTAAACGAGGATTGTACAAATCAGAAGCACTGCCACCAAGATTGTATGGATTACCAAAGATACACAAGGAAGGAACACCACTCAGACCTATTGTTTCGGCCATTGGATCACCTACATATGAACTCGCCAAGTTTCTCGCCTCACTATTGAAACCGTATATTGGAAAAACTGACACGTTTGTAAAAGACTCCACGCACTTCATAGAAAAAATAGACGCTCTGAAACTCAAGCCAAACGATAAAATAATAAGCTTCGATGTGGTTTCTTTATTTACTAAGATACCTATCCCAGACACTATGACATACTTGCAAGAACTCTTTCCCCCAGACATAGTAGCGCTGTATAACATATGCCTCACAGAAACGTATTTCCAATGGGGAGGAATATTCTACGAGCAAATAGATGGCGTGGCCATGGGAAGTCCATTAAGCCCCGTAATAGCCAATTTTTACATGGAACAATTTGAAAAACAGGCCTTGGAGAATGCTACATTAAGACCTTCAGTTTGGCTGAGATATGTGGACGACACATTCGTCATTTGGGAGCATGGTGAAGAAGAACTTGATAACTTCAGGCAACATTTAAATGGTATTTGTCCCAGCATCCAATTCACCCTGGAAAGAGAAGAGAACAACAGTCTACCGTTTTTGGATGTTTTAGTAATTCGAAACCAAGACATGACACTTGGACACAAGGTATACAGGAAAAAGACTCACACAGACAGATACCTACATAAGCGGTCCAACCATCATCCCAGACAAAAACGCGGAATAATTAAAACCCTGGTGGAACGAGCCAAAAGGATTTCGGAACCACAGTATCTACAAGAAGAAATTAATCATCTCCAAGCAGCGTTTCAATCCAATGGATACAGCAAAACAGATTTTCGCCGAGCCATAAATCCCAATAAATACAAATCCGAAAACGGGAACAAGGAGGAGGCAAAGGGTAAGGTGTACCTACCATATATCAAGACAATAACGGAGAGAATTGGTCGAATATTAAATAAATATAACATATCTACAACCTACAAGCCAACACAAAAAATCAGCAATATACTGCGCCCAGCCAAAGATACAAGAGATCCGTTAAGTACTGCCGGTATATATCGCATCCCTTGCAGTTGTGGACAGGTTTATATCGGCACAACAAAAAGAATGGTTACCACAAGATTGCAAGAACACAAGAGGCATTGCAGACTAAAACAAAAGGAAAAATCAGCCGTAGCGGAACACTGGATGAACAACCAAGAACATATAATAAGATTCGAAGAAGAAAACACAGGTATTGTCCCAAACATCACATTATTACACCAGACTGTACAGAGAAGCCATTGAAATATATAAACACAAAAATTCCTTTAACAAAAAAGAAGAAACCATGAAGATAAACAAAATCTGGATCCCGGCACTGCACAATACGACAACGAAGCCTATGACTTCTGCTAGCGACAGCCTGGACAAAACAGCACGCAACACGGACCGCGCAGAAAACCGCCTCTCCACCAGGGGCGTGCCTATAAATAGGGAGGGAGTTTCCAACGACCAGCCAGTCTGCAGCCGACTGTTGAGGAGTTCACAGAGAGCACGCAGTATCTCCTGAAGATGTCTACCGCAGCAGTAGACGAAACGTCGAGTAGAAGAACGACTGGACCACGGCCTATATGCCCGGAAGACGAACCTAACAGGGATCAAGACGCCGGCCGTGAAAGCCTACAGTTATACTAGTCACAGAGTTGTTTACATGGTAATCAAGCACACAGAAAGACTTCTGATCCCCAGTCAACGCCATTTTCCTTTACTGCTCTGCTGTTGACATCTTGCGGGTGAACGCGGAACTTTAGAAGTGGACAACTAAACTTTGAGAGTTTACCTTTCATACAATATGTCTCACGATATTATATGTTCATTACATTTCACATAATAAATTTCTGAAAACCTGCACAACATTTTGACTTGCCCTGTATATAGTTAATTCCCTAACCCCAAATGGTACGAGCCATTGCTACAATTTTTTCAAATGACAGCTTCTTTATTAAGAAGACTTTTTATTGGGAATTTAAACATTACTTATAAAGCCAGTAGTGCTTCTTTCAATGTGTTTTATTTATTATTAGTTTTAAACATCTTAATGATGGACAAATTATATTTGAAAAGAAAAATAGAAAGGTTACAGGAATACAACACCCTACAACATGATTTCAAGAAAGATGAATTCAAGAAATTTACTTACCATCCTGAAGTTCATAATTTCAAAAAAAAAATTTCAGAAAATTTAATATAACATTGGTTCCAATTAACAAAGCCTGGGTAATCTTATGTTAACCAATAATAAAGTTCACACCCCAGACAACAAAAAATCCTGGAATTTATCAAATTGATTGCAAAGATTACAATAGGATATATATAGGAAAAACAAAAAGGAACTTGGAAACTCGTAAAAAAGAACACTTTAGAAACATAAAGAATGGAGAAATTGAAAAGTCAGTTATAGCAGCACATAGTTTATTAGAGAATCATAGAATTGAAAAAGAAGCAAAACTTTTGAAACATCTATCTAAACCTTTGGATTTAACAGTTTGGGAAAATATATATATTCAAAAAAACCATACTAGAACCATGAACTTCGAGATTCCAGATGAACCCAGCTTGATTACAAAGTTCTTCAAAAATGCACCAGATGGCAGTTTAGAAAATTACTCCTTCAAAAGAACATCAGAAGATGGCAGTTTGAATAATTACCGGCAAAAGAAAAAAATTGACAGCTGTGAAAACAGCTGATGATGGTCGCCGATACTGCGGTGCTGTGTTTTAAAAAAACATAGGAGTATGAGGTAAGAAGAATTCACGATTCATTTGATTCTTATAGAAAAATATACGCCTAGACTGGAGTTTGAATCCAGCATTTGGGATTAGGGAATTAACTATGTATAAGAGAAAAATATGCATTTAGATTGGAGGCCTAGGTAGCTCATTTGGAAGAGCATTGACGTAGAGAGTCAAAGGTCCTGGGTTCAAAACCCAGTCTAGGCGTATATTTTTCTTTTCAAATATAATTTATCCATCATTAAGATGTTTAAAAACAAATAATTAAAAAAAATACATTTTTCTCTTCAAATAAAGATTTGTCTTTTGGTGTGGAGTGATAAATTTAATATGTAAGATGAATTCTAATGTTTATTTGGGATTATTTAATTTTGTGACTATCACCCACGTAGAGAGCCCACTGAGGTGCCCTTATCAAAGTCCGATTGTGCTGCAACATATACCATCTCTTTCTCAACTGGTTCTCTCGTTCAACACAATTATATCAGTCAAATTACATACTTAATTGGGATAGTGGATATCATGATATGAAAAGAGAAAAAAGCTTACTCATTCAAATTATAGGTTGGTAAGCAATGGTTTAACCTAAAAATGATGGAATCTACATTATGAGGCAATTTATCAAATCATAATCATCCTCTTATCGTGTACTCCTTTCAGAAGGTCAATTCCAAATATGCCTCCAACCATCCCTATCTTGCCATGCTTTCCTTCTTTTTAGTTCTTCTATCAAATCAGGCATGGTCAATTTACCAAATCCCAATTATTCTATAAAAATATTCTTCTCAATTATATGTTAAAATCAAAGCTGTAATTCCATTTTGTTTATAAAATTCTGTGCCTCTTAAGTTTATTGTTAAAATGTGTTTGTCACTAATAAATGTAAGATTATGAGATTATAACAGTTCAAATTTAGGAACCAAACAAATTAGCTCAGATCGTAGCATTTGAGACATATATTTTGAAGTCCCACATTCATACAGTATATTGGGATTGACCAAATCAATTGAGTTTTTTTTGTGGTTTTCCTCAATTGTTAAGGATTGGAATTTCATTTTCTTGAGTCATATCACTATTAATCAACATTTCATTATTAATTAAGAAGAATATTATTTTGGAGAGACAACAGTATGGCCTGCTGGTGTGTAAAGACCCTATGCGATAAGATCAGATATTTAAGTAAGTTATTTTGTAATAAACATTGCAAGGCTAAACATTGAAGATGCCCAAGTTTGTAGGCTTTGGAGGTTTGGCATGGGAAGACTGCAGCAGCTGTAAAAACCCGAAGATAGATAGATATATTGCAATAAAAATGTATGTATAAATTAAGAAAGTAATTTTTATTTATAGTTCAAACCCTTGTTCTTGTATACCTCAGAGATTTTTTTATAGTGTTTACTCAACAGAGAAGAGAAATGAAGCATTATCTGCAAAACATTTATACAGAATTAGACAATATCTTCTTTCTTTGCCCCTTGTGTAATATACAAGAGATGGATCAGGATCACAGTCAGCAATTTCCAGCTCTTTCATCCAAATCTACAATACCTGATAAATTTTGAGAGCAAGAGAGCTAATGCCTGCATACCTAAGTGCTCAGCATTACTTAACAACTTAAAAGAGAAACAATGAAGCTAGAATTGGGTGATCTTATGAAAATGGACAAGGTGGAGTGGTGAATGAACTATAACCTGTAGACCAGGAGCTCTCCAATCTGTTTCAGGAATTTGAATGGTTAAATGTGTTTTACATATTCATCAATACTAGAATGGTTCACAAGAGATGTAACTTTTATGGAAATACTACATATTGTATTTTATATACCATATGGAATACACATAATTATTAATAGAAAATATAAGAATATCAGTAAACACAATGCAAGCTTTCTGTAACATGTTTATGTAACAATTTAAATTTATAAGATTAAATTGTTTAAAATTAATTCAAAGAATTCTTATATGCAGTATATTTTCTGTGCTTATTTAGATGTGTTTCACTAGAACTTATTTTAATAAAAACACTATTTTTTTTTTAATAAACAATGCATTATTCTGAAAAGATTTTAAATTTGTTTCCACAAAAATATTACATTACAATTTTGAATACCTGAGTACCTATTTTTCCTCGATAATAAACATGGAGTTGTATCTGTTGATACAAAAATATTATTGTGTTATTTGTGAAACACAAAACACATAATGAATCATCTTAACAAATTTTATACATACCACATTTTTCTTAATATGTACCAATATAATGAAAATATAATTTAATGATAGTAATGTATAAATTAATGCACTAAGGTACATCATCTGAATAAATTTTTATAGAGTAAACTGCCTGAACCAGAACTTGAAACCCATGACCTCCAACTTTATGCACTGTCACTCTTTTTCCACTTTAACTACTCAGGCAGCGTAAAAAAAAAATCCCATCATAAACCTATTCTTATCAGTGTTGCTTAGAAGCAACATAGCTTAATTGCCTGTTACCAGTGTTGACTGGAAGAAATGTGTCTTAATTAAATTATAACTTTAAAAGTTAGAAAATTAAATATATCACAACTACATACTCTATGGCAGGAGCCTTGCGAGATTATGGATACACATTAAGGTAGAATATTTTTATCACTCACCTCATATTGTTCTTCTTATTTGATTATAAACTAGTTTCGGAACATAGTTTCTGTTCATCCTCAGTATCGTCACGACCGTTGTTCTATCGTCTTGAAGAGCTGTCCTTCTCTCCTTCCATTATAATCAAATAAGAAGAACAATATGAGGTGAGTGATAAAAATATTCTACCTTAATGAATATACCTCATAGTGAGAATTCCTAAAATAAGTATGGATACACAGTTTATGAGGAAGTTCATTGTGTGGCCACTAACGGGAGTAATAGATGAATAGATATTATTGTATTTAGACCATCTTCTAAAATTGATCCCAAATCCGTTTTGAGACTCATAGTGGCCAACCTGAGGAAGTTGACTTTGAAAAGAAAGCCATATATGAGCTAATAGTTGACTATTAAGACAGTAAGGTAAAGGAAGGATTTATGCTTGGATGGGAGAAGCCTGGATTAGCTCAATGGTTAAGAGCATCAGCACGGAAAGCTGAAGGTTCAGGGTTCGATTCCCGGTTCAGGCATAAATTTTTCTCTTTACCATTTGATTACGATAAATACCGATTAGATAAATACCTGTCACAGGATTGATGATCGGGGCAAAAGATACTATACCACGATTCTTAGCTAAATTTTGGAATTTCTTAGATTTCTAAAATTGCCATCACTGCCATTAGAGAATGAATTTCAATTTTAAGAAACCATCTTTATAAAATTTCTACTTTATAGAATATACTTCAATTACAAATTGAAATTTTTTAATGTATTTACAAAATGTATTTCATCAATTTCGAAAATTAATTGTCTGTATCATATTTGAAGAGAAAAATTTTCACCTAGACCGGGACTCGAACCCGGGACCCTTGGCTTTCCGGGCCAAGTGCTCTACCAACTGAGCTACCGAGGCGAGTTACGATCTAGACGCAAATTTTTCTCTTATGTATGTTGTAATTCCCTCGCGCCAAATGCTTGAAACCATAGCTTCTATCTTTGCAAATGGCAGCTTCTTAGTTAAGAAGACATTTATTGGGAATTTAACACTACTTTATAGCCAGTAGGGCTTCTATTGACAATTTTTATTATTAATTTAACACTTCTCATAGAAGGATAAATTATATTTGAAGAGAAAAATTTTCGCCTAGACCGGGACTCGAACCCGGGACCCTTGGCTTTCCGGGCCAAGTGCTCTACCAACTGAGCTACCGAGGCGAGTTACGATCTAGACACAAATTTTTCTCTTATGTATGTTGTAATTCCCTCGTGCCAAATGCTTGAAACCATAGCTTCTATCTTTGCAAATGGCGGCTTCTTAGTTAAGAAGACATTTATTGGGAATTTAACACTACTTTATAGCCAGTAGGGCTTCTATTGACGATTTTTATTATTAATTTAACACTTCTCATAGAAGGATAAATTATATTTGAAGAGAAAAATTTTCGCCTAGACCGGGACTCGAACCCGGGACCCTTGGCTTTCCGGGCCAAGTGCTCTACCAACTGAGCTACCGAGGCGAGTTACGATCTAGACACAAATTTTTCTCTTATGTATGTTGTAATTCCCTCGTGCCAAATGCTTGAAACCATAGCTTCTATCTTTGCAAATGGCGGCTTCTTAGTTAAGAAGACATTTATTGGGAATTTAACACTACTTTATAGCCAGTAGGGCTTCTATTGACGATTTTTATTATTAATTTAACACTTCTCATAGAAGGATAAATTATATTTGAAGAGAAAAATTTTCGCCTAGACCGGGACTCGAACCCGGGACCCTTGGCTTTCCGGGCCAAGTGCTCTACCAACTGAGCTACCGAGGCGAGTTACGATCTAGACACAAATTTTTCTCTTATGTATGTTGTAATTCCCTCGTGCCAAATGCTTGAAACCATAGCTTCTATCTTTGCAAATGGCGGCTTCTTAGTTAAGAAGACATTTATTGGGAATTTAACACTACTTTATAGCCAGTAGGGCTTCTATTGACGATTTTTATTATTAATTTAACACTTCTCATAGAAGGATAAATTATATTTGAAGAGAAAAATTTTCGCCTAGACCGGGACTCGAACCCGGGACCCTTGGCTTTCCGGGCCAAGTGCTCTACCAACTGAGCTACCGAGGCGAGTTACGATCTAGACGCAAATTTTTCTCTTATGTATGTTGTAATTCCCTCGCGCCAAATGCTTGAAACCATAGCTTCTATCTTTGCAAATGGCAGCTTCTTAGTTAAGAAGACATTTATTGGGAATTTAACACTACTTTATAGCCAGTAGGGCTTCTATTGACAATTTTTATTATTAATTTAACACTTCTCATAGAAGGATAAATTATATTTGAAGAGAAAAATTTTCGCCTAGACCGGGACTCGAACCCGGGACCCTTGGCTTTCCGGGCCAAGTGCTCTACCAACTGAGCTACCGAGGCGAGTTACGATCTAGACACAAATTTTTCTCTTATGTATGTTGTAATTCCCTCGTGCCAAATGCTTGAAACCATAGCTTCTATCTTTGCAAATGGTGGCTTCTTAGTTAAGAAGACATTTATTGGGAATTTAACACTACTTTATAGCCAGTAGGGCTTCTATTGACGATTTTTATTATTAATTTAACACTTCTCATAGAAGGATAAATTATATTTGAAGAGAAAAATTTTCGCCTAGACCGGGACTCGAACCCGGGACCCTTGGCTTTCCGGGCCAAGTGCTCTACCAACTGAGCTACCGAGGCGAGTTACGATCTAGACACAAATTTTTCTCTTATGTATGTTGTAATTCCCTCGTGCCAAATGCTTGAAACCATAGCTTCTATCTTTGCAAATGGCGGCTTCTTAGTTAAGAAGACATTTATTGGGAATTTAACACTACTTTATAGCCAGTAGGGCTTCTATTGACGATTTTTATTATTAATTTATAACACTTCTCATAGAAGGATAAATTATATTTGAAGAGAAAAATTTTCGCCTAGACCGGGACTCGAACCCGGGACCCTTGGCTTTCCGGGCCAAGTGCTCTACCAACTGAGCTACCGAGGCGAGTTACGAATCTAGACCACAAATTTTTATAGGAATGTTATGTTGTAATTCCCTCGCTGCAAAATGCTTTGAAACCATCGATTTCTATCTTTGCAAATGACGGCTTATTGAGTTAAGAAGACATGATTGGGAATTTAACACGACTTTATAGACAGTAGGGATTTCTATTGAAGATTTTGATTATTAATCTAAACAAGTCTCATAGAGAGATAAATTATATTTGAAGAGAAAAATTTTCGCCTAGACCGGGACTCGAACCGGGACCCTTGGCTTTCCGGGCCAAGTGCTCTACCAACTGAGCTACCGAGGCGAGTTACGATCTAGACACAAATTTTTCTCTTATGTATGTTGTAATTCCCTCGTGCCAAATGCTTGAAACCATAGCTTCTATCTTTGCAAATGGCGGCTTCTTAGTTAAGAAGACATTTATTGGGAATTTAACACTACTTTAGCCAGTAGGGCTTCTATTGACGATTTTTATTATTAATTTAACACTTCTCATAGAAGGATAAATTATATTTGAAGAGAAAAATTTTCGCCTAGACCGGGACTCGAACCCGGGACCCTTGGCTTTCCGGGCCAAGTGCTCTACCAACTGAGCTACCGAGGCGAGTTACGATCTAGACACAAATTTTTCTCTTATGTATGTTGTAATTCCCTCGTGCCAAATGCTTGAAACCATAGCTTCTATCTTTGCAAATGGCGGCTTCTTAGTTAAGAAGACATTTATTGGGAATTTAACACTACTTTATAGCCAGTAGGGCTTCTATTGACGATTTTTATTATTAATTTAACACTTCTCATAGAAGGATAAATTATATTTGAAGAGAAAAATTTTCGCCTAGACTTTGTCCTTGTTGCAATCCTCTAATGAGAAAAGTTTTATACAGTTGTCAACAAAGACCTGCTACCAAAACAATGTAACTTAGTTCATAAACTATTTGAAATTGAGGCATGCGGTTTTTTGCAACGTATTCTACATCTCTCAAAGTTTTATTTACATTTGTTGCAGATTATGATTTGACCCATTGGAGACTTTTAACGAGTCTCTCTCGTGAGCAGGTAGAAAGTCCAAACAGCTCAAGCACGACCTACACTCGTGTTAAAACTGTCCACTATAAGAAGTTGGCTCTATCTTTAGTGATTAAAAATATATGTTCGCCATCTGTAAAATTTGTTACTGGTTTATATAAAGCGTATATGTAGTCCTAGTATATTGTATAGTTTATTATAGATATAATTTATAGAATAATATATTTTAGGTATTTATTACGTAAAAATATATATATTGTTTCAATGTTTTTTTTCGAATATCATGGTTGTAAATGTAACTTTTTTAGAAACACGTTCAGTTCAAACTCTCTAAATGGAATAAAACGGCGCCATTTGGATTAACATATTAGAAATTGTACTCTTCAGGATATGATTCAAATAAACACTGGACAAGATGCACATGAAAATGCAGATTTTACAGCAAATGAGAGTGTAGTCCTAGAGTTAGCAAACCCGTTCGAAGAGAAAGATTACATATTATAATTGTGTTCTCCTAATTTATTTTTAGAGCTGAGTAGACAAGAGATTATTAGGGACAGTAAAATCTAACAGAAGAAATATGCCTATGGATTTAGTGAACATCAAATTGGAAAGAAAAAAAGGAGAGATAACAACATAATCTAGTCGGAGACTTCTAGCATAGAAGTGGAAAGGTAGGGAAGACATTTATTTCTTATCATCCAAACACGAAAATGCCGACATGACTGACACCAGTAAGAATCTATGGAAGAATAAAGACGGAGAACAAGAAGAAAAAATTATAAAGGCTAAATGTATTCTAGAATACAATAAAGGTATGGGAGGAGAAGATTGACATGACAAGGTTGGGGCTTTGTTTTCCAGTAATGATGAGATTTGTAAAGTGCTATAGAAAAATTGCTTTTTACGTTATCAACAATTTCAGAAGATATATAGCAAGAACTTTCTATGATTTGATAATGTATATGCCTATGCTTTTATATGTTTAGTTTAATTAATTTTTACAATATGCAGTATTATATATTTTGATTTGTGTTTACTTTAAAAATAATGACCGAGAAATTTTAGTAAAAGATGGTTTTTGAAATATTAGTCAACTTTCATAGCCTTCAAAGTAACAATAGATAACGGTTAAATTGCAAAAAAGAGGGTTGTAGGCAGGCCACATTCCTTTCCTATTCATAAAAGTACAAAATACTGCAAGAAAAACAGGGGTAAACAAACTATCTGAAATCCATTTGTGATAGAACGCAGTATGCATGGTCTGGGTATTCTGATTTAAAATCCAATGTAGCCGGAGTAGCGCTGGGAAGATTTAAATGGGTTTCCAGTGAACTTACCTGGCGCTTTAAACATGTCTTCAATGGGTTAAACAACTATGACGACACCACAGGAATAGGGCCAATGTGTATGGTCGTATGCTGAATCTGGTAAATCACCAATAACTATTAAGCAAAATTTCCGCCATCAATAAAGAAGAGATCCTTCATCCAAATCATCCATAATTTGATGGGCAGAGAAGTTTCTAGCGACTGGCAGTGTAATGGACTTGCAATGGAATGGATAACCAGGTATGAGCAAAAAAAAAAAAAAAAAAAAAATCAACCATTTATAAAGTTTTCCATAAGCAGCTACATCTTCAGACCTATAAAGTGCAAATTACGCAAGCATTGGTGCCAACTGACTTCCCTCAGCATGCTGAATTTACTGACTCCGTGTTGAATGCAATTGACGAAGACAATGAGTACCTGCAGAGGGTGATTTTCTCTGATGAAGTGACTTTCCCTTGTGCCTAGACATGTTAACTGCCATAACATTTGGATATGGGGGTACTGGTGATTTACCAGGCTCAGCATATCACCATATACATTGGGCCTTTTCCTGTGGTGTCATCAAAGTCGTTTAAATCACAATCTGCAAATGTAAACAAAACTTTGGGAGATGTCGAATATGTTGCAAACAACCGCATGTCTCTATCTCAAATAGTTTATGAGCTAAGTTACATTGTTTTGATAGTAGGACTTTGTGGACACCCTGTATAATAATAAATAAATACAACCAGTTTTTTTTTTCACATAATTTCAAAATTCAGTAAAGAAAGGAATAACATCTTGATTTAGAAGTAACCCAACTGCATTATGGATAGAAATTTCATTGCTTCTGGGACATGTGATTTATAACAGATAGCTGGGAAGCTCAAGTGGTAAGAGAACCAGCAGGTGCCTTGGGTTTAAGTCCTGGTCCAGGCAGAAATTTTTCTCTTTAAAAATTTATTCAGGTAACTTAATTTTCATATCAGAATATTTTATAATGTGATTATATAATTATAATGTGATTAACCTTTAACACAACTTGAGACGTCTTTTGTTAAATTATGAAAAATTTCTCTTTTCAGATGCCTGAATTCTCACTTTCAAATTAATTATATACATTTAAGGGCATTATATTACAAAATGTTAACTCATCAGAAGAATGAATTAATGGAAATACATGTTTGCTAAACGTACTGTACAAACTCTCCATTTTATTTATTACAATCCCTTTTAATCTCTGAAAAACAAAATTTAATGCAAGTTAAAATAAAAACTGGCCTATCTTTTCTAATGCATAGAATTTCTTTCAGACTAATCCTATACTTTTTCAAAACTTCATTACAGCAATTTTCTCATAAACTCTCTATTTTCTCCAGAAATCTGACAATATAAATATTTTTAAAAACACACAAACAAAAACTTGTTGACATGAGTAATATTTATGAAACTTTTACATTTTTATGGAAACATTATAATTCTCAGTTAATACAAATAGCATAATTAGGATATTCTAAAAGAAATGTACCTATTCAGTATACAAAATTACCATTTATAAGGGGGTTACATGATGTATAGGAACAAATCTGATATTTTAAATTAAAATCATTTGATTGTTATATTTCTGAAGAGCATGGAGAGGCACGAGGACGGAGAAAAGCAGACAACTCTAGAATTCATAAGTTTTACTTATGAAGAAAAGAAAAAAAACAAAATTTGTTATATGACATCACTCACGCATCATCCATAGTTTCTTGGGTTCTTTGATATTTTGACAGTGCAAACTCTTGGAATTTTTGTCTGACTTCAGCATCTTGAGGATATTCTTCCTCCTTCTCTGAGTTTGGGACATAATAAGTTGTACAAAACTTATCAAAGTAACGTCCTACTTCAAGATGATTTATCCAGACTGCTTCTGTGGCCACTTCCAAATTCTCTGTATCAAAAAGAAATATCATTTTATTGCATGATGCAAGTTAAATTCACATTAGGGTCATTCCATGTCAAGTGACCAAATCACCTTTTTGGTACCACCTTGGATCTTGATGAAATTTGGTATTAGTGTTGAACAAAGCTTCAAGTAATGTGCAAAATCTAAGTTTCACTAGTAATATAGAGGGGGGCCAGGGCCTCCTGAAAAAAGGTCACCTGTGCAATGCAACCGTGCACGTGCATAGATTGTGATGTTTCAAGTGCTACTGTTGTGGAACCATAGCAGGTAGCAACTTGAAAAATTGCAACCATGGACAACTTTTTGTGCTCTACATGACGGTTACAGTTCTAATGTTTATAAAATTTTACTTTTATTGCTGTTATCTCACAAAGTTGATCAAAAAATCTGTCACATCAGATTTTTCATGCTTATAACTTTGAAACTAGACGTTCTACAAACTTATGCTTTGGTAAGCTAACTAAACCCATTACTGATTTTAAGCTGCCAAAGTATCAGCAATCAAGCTCACTTTGTTGTGAAAATATATGCTATTCAATATGAGGTTCAAATTTTATGCGTCAAATTTTGTGACTTTTCAAACTCAAATAGCAAAAAACCTTTTGCTCCAATCAAGTTATTTTTGTTACTATTGGAAAGAGCAGACTTTTTTCTTTTAGAATCATCTTATTTCACTTTCGAGACTCATTACATAAGGCCAGAAAAATTATTTTGAAAATTGCATTTATTTAATTACGTGTCATGACTATACAAACAATCTGCAGGAAGTTGATTGTCAGTCATACTGGAATTACCATACTTTTCATTTTAGGGTCAATTTGTTATGGCTTTAGAAGTTTAACGCACAGTTGCTTTGCCCAATAAAGTCTATTACATACACTCCTCGCCAAAAAAAAGATCTCACATTGAACAATTGCCTAGATCTAAACCAACACCTTACTCATCAGTGAAATGCTACATAAAGTTAAAATTCAAAATTATGAATAACAATAGACTTCAAACAATGGCCAGAAACAAAAAAATGGGAATGCCTAATAAAACATATTGATATACCCAACATACAAAGAAAAACAGAAGTAGCACATTTTAGGATGTCTCACAAAACACCTTTACAAAATCAATGTTCTACCTTCATCGAAATGCATTTTATGCAATCACCCTGATGAAGAAATGGACGAAGGTCATCTGAACAACTGTATCGCTGTCAAACATGAAGATTCTAAGACCTCAAAGTATTGGAGAGCAAGACTGCTAATGACTTCAGTGTTAGATGCAGCTCATTAAACAACAACAACTCTTATTTTATGTAGACAATTATTACCTGCTACTATTCAATTTGTATGCTAATTGGATAATTTCCTTTCTTTACATAAAAGAAAATTTGAAGCCCGGCAAATTAGTTATTTTAATGGACTTTGCCAAAAATTATGCATTTATTGTACAAGATGCAGTGCAAGGTTTTCATTGGGAGAACAGTCAAGCTACGCTATACCCCTTCGTAGTGTACTACAGCAATACCAACCAGGTGGAAAGTCTCAGTTTTTGGGTAATCAATGACTGCTTACAGCTTGACACAATTGCAGTGCATGTTTTTTTGATCAAGCTAATCGAATATATGAAGAATACTGTGGAAGAAATAAGACACATCTACTACTTCAATGATGGCTCTGCAGCACAGTATAAGAATTACAAGAATTTTATCAACTTGTGCCAACACAAAGTTGATTTTAATTACAGTGCAGAGTGAATTTTTTTTGGCACAAGCCACGCAAAATCACCCTGTGACGGCATTCGTGGAATTGTGAAATGCCTAGGAGCTCGTGCCAGCCTTCAACGCCCTGTTACTGATCAAATTTTGACACCAACGAATTTGATTATCATATTTAAATTTTATAGGAATTAATCACTATGAGATTTAATTTATGGTGAAATGAAATGTTTCTTACCTCTCCTCATATAAATTTTCTAAGTAGATCACGATTTCGAGACCACAACGGTCTCATCATCAGCACTTTCTTGGCGACAGATGTTATGTCGATTGGAAGAAACTCTTCTTCTTCTTCTTCCCTCTGTTGAGGGAAGAAGAAGAGCTTTTCCGATCGACATAACATCTGTCGCCAAGAAAGTGCTGATGATGAGACCGTTGTGGTCTTGAAATTGTGATCTAGTTAGAAAATTTATATGAGGAGAGGTAAGAAACATTTCATTTCACCATTGATTATTGTAATCAACAAATAAATGGAATTAACTTATTTTTCCATTTCTAAAGAAGGAATTGATGCAATCTGAACCAACCAAGAAGATAGATTCAAAGATGGCCATACAGTAGCAGGTACAAGAGAAAAATCAACATTTTGTGAGCATTAATGAAGCTCAAGTTCATGTTAGCAGGGTTTCTAATGATGCAGAATCATCATTTGTTGCTTCTTTAAACCCATGCTACAATCAGTTACCCAGCACTATCAGTTGCTAATCTCCAACCAGACCAATACATTGCCTGCATTTACAATAACAATTGGTGGATTGGCAACATTTGTGAAATTTCTATTGAACAACATGGTGCCTTGGTCAATTTTATGCATCCACATGGAAAAGCTCACTCATTTTATTTGCCCTCTAGAAAAGACACTTGTTGGATATCAGAAGAGTATGTTATAGCCAACATTCCAGCTCCCACAGCTACAGCAATGGGAAGGCAGTATAGTTTAGAAGATGCCTTCATGATGGATATTGACGATAAATTTCAATCAATTATGAAACAATGAAGCAACTTTTCAATCTACAGTTTTACTTATTGAGCAATGGAGTATCAGTTCGGCTTGGGACCCATGAAAAGAAACCAATAATGTCAGGCTTGGGATCCTTGGTAAGAAACCCACACCTGTGGCTGGCCTTGCCTAGCTATCGGGTGTGGTCCCTAGGTGATGGGAATTACCAATTTATTCCTTGAATGAAGTGATGTATACATACACACTCATTTAAAACATGAAATTGGTAGTGGCTCAGCTACCATGGACCAATGCAAGGATTTTTGATTTTACAATGCGTATACAACCTTCCAATAGCATTAATTTTATTAGATAAGATTCACATTTTGCATAACTACCAATAAATACCACTTGGTTGACATTAAGCATCATTGACACCAATAGTTTGAATGAATCCGTACAAATTATTTCCTTTCATCGCATTCATACAGTACATCATGCTATTTAAATGAGTGCAATTTTCAAAGTAATTTTTCTGGCCTTAAATGATGAGTCTCAAAAATGAAATAAGATGACTCTAACAGACAGAAGTCTGCTCTTTCCAATGGTAACACAAAGAACTTAATTAGAGCAAAAGGTTTTTTGCTATTTATGTTTGAAAATTCACAAAATTTGACACATAAAATTTGAAACTCATGCTTAATAGCGTATATCTTGGCAACAAAGTGAGCTTAACAGCTGATACTTTGGCAGCTTAAAACAAGGAATGGATTTGGTTAGGTCACGAAAGCATATGTTTCTAGAAGGTCTTATTGCAAAGTTGTAAGCAATGAATAATCTATCCCAAATTGATGTGACAGATGATTTGAGCAACTCTGTGAGATAACAGCAATAAAACTAAAACTTTTTAAACCTTGGAACTGCAACCTTCATGTAGAGCATAAAAAGTTGTCTGTGGTTGCCATGTTTCAGGAAGCTAGCTGCTACAGTTCCACAACAGTAGTACTTGAAACTTGCCAAGTTTGTTAGAACGTGCATCAGTGGCACATGAGCGACCTTTATGCTGGAGACCCAAGGACCCCGGCTATACTACTTATGAGGGTGAAATTTTACACAGTATCATCTCAGACACAAATCTGTCCCTACACAAAATTTCAGCAAGATTGGAGATGGTGACTGAATATTTAAATTGTTAATTTGGTCACTTGACATGGAATGACCCTATGTAAGCCACATAAGAGAAATATTAAAATTCAAGGGGAAGAAAAAAAAAACAAAGATATCAAGTGAAGAAAATCATACATAATATTATGTGATGTTTTTATTATTAATTTAACACTTCTCACTGAAGGATAAATTATATTTGAAGAGAAAACATTTTTTACAACGTATATAAGAAAAAAAATTGCATCTAGATCACAACTCGCCTCAGTAGCTCAGTTGGTAGAGCATCTGGCCTGGAAAGCCAAAGGTCCCAGGTTCGAGTCTCGGTCTAGGCGAAAATTTTTCTCTTCAAATATATTATGTATTTCATTGTGCTAATAAACATTTCTTAACATATAGTAGAGTATATTGGCACCTAAACAACATTTCCAATTGCCTTATTCACTGTCATCACTACAAGATTTGAACAATGCTATGCATCAACCAACCAAGTATCTGCTATCTGTATGATGCTATCCATTGCATTGGCTCATGAAGTAAGTGTATGTACACTTTTAAAGCCAAATCTTTAAATATACCTTTATTATTAAAGAAAAATGTAAATGCCATCAGTCCTATTACAGATTCTATGTTTTGCAACAACAGCTATGAAACCAATCATCATAAATACTAATCTAAATTTTGCATCCTGCAGCTAGGTGCCAAATGTTGCTGCTCTTAGAGTGTTGATGCATAACTGTCAAACAAGAAAAAGAACTTGCAATATCCAATATTGTTAGTTAGCGCTACATAAATAGTGAAGATTGACTTAAACTTTAAACATATTTTTATCAAAACTTACATAATGGCACATAGCTGGTTGATGCATAATGCCATCCATTTAATAATGAAGAAACATTGCAAAATTGAGGGCAGCAAACAAAAGCTGCAAGCAAACCTTTTGCTCTCCTAACATGTAAACAGCTGGAGAGGAACAAACAACTCAGGAAGTAAATTTAAGGTTTCTACTGAATGAACAGCAGCTAAAATTTTGCAGATGAATTTTGGATAAGAATAATTTTGGATAAATATGATATATATAAATTTGAGCAAGTTATGCCAAATATACATATTGCAGAACCACTCTTTGAATTTATCTTCTGAGACAAATTAATAAGGAGAGGTAGAAAAAGAATAAACATATTGAGGTAGTTTTGATTTGAACTTTTATAGCAATAAATCAGTATGAGGTTCATTATAACACTCGGACCGGGAATTGAATCACAGATCTCTTTTCTTTCTAAAATAAAACTATGTCCAATTCTGGAAAATGTTAATTTAAAATATAACATCAAAATATGAAGCTAAACAGACCAAATGTATTTATTATGAGAACCTCATAATGTTACTTCCTAATATATTTTCATAATGTTTTATCTTTTTCAAGTTTCTTTCTTCTGTGTTCTATACAAAGGGTATAAATAAAAGTAGGGAAGAATAAAATACTACACTGTTAAGTAGTTCCCTACATATCTATTTCATATCCTTGGAACTTAGTATCCATGCCACATTAAACATTTTGAAAATAATTTATAGGCACAAAAAAATTCTCAATTTACTCCATATGAGAAGTCATTACCATATTTAACTCAAATAACACACAAGTTTTTTTTTCTCAAAACTTTGAAAGTCAGTGTGAATCATATTCCATACCTAAAGATGAAGACAGATTATTTTAAATTAATAAAATGAGTTGTATCTCACCACATACTTTGTGTTCTTCAAGCTCGAAGAACACAAAGCATGAGGTGAGATAACTCATTTAACTGAAAAACCTTATAATGTTATTTCCCATAACGAATTTATGAACAGATTAGTTTTTTATATTTCTAACCCATAAGAGATATATTGACCATGGGCTCGAATGTTTTCAATCTGCCTTTCTTGAAAGGTTTTTAATTAACTTTCTGAAGTAACAGCAATTTTCAGAATATATTTCCAATAATTAGTCCTATCCTTACGGTTCAACTTTTGTTATTTATAGAAGAAGTAAAAGTGATCCCACTACAGACAATCGGCACTTGATATCAGCTGGGTTGTCAGCCTTGTATGACGGCTGCCTTTACCCCCAGAACAAGCATCTGGTACTCATTTAAGTTAGAGGCTGAGCTGACCCCGAGCCATGGTGCCGCCAGAAGGTTTGGGTCAGTTTAAAAATCTTGACCACACAGGGACTCAAACTCTCGACCTTCCGGCTTGTAGCATAGTGCCTTAACCACTATGCTATGGCGTGCCCCTTATGTTATTTATACTCATATGAATTTTTAGATTTTTAAACTATAACAAATTCAGTCAGACACAAGTTCATTCTTTCCTTCCATAAAGTACACTATCTTATATTGAACTTTTATAGGAAAAAATCACTACGAGGTTTAATTTAAGATTAAATTAAAATCTTCATACCTCACCTCATATCCTGTCTTCTAATTATACTGCAGTTTCGAAGCCTTGGCAGCTACATCTTCAGTAATATTTTGTCAACTGATGTTATGTCGATCAGAGGAACTACTTCTTCTTCCCTCCGTTGGTGGACCGATAAACCTCCAGATCCAATCAAAATCCGCAGAAATTTCGAAGTTCATAAGTTTTTCTTTCTTGTTTTTTGAATGTGAATTTTTACCAAACCATGAGTTCTTTTTGTTTTTCTATTTGTTTAATTAGATTGGCTTTTGATTTAATTAGGTGTTTTTCAGACCAAGCATGAGCAGCTACTGCTGACTTTACCACTTCACCATTTTTGACATCCCCTCAGGGGTCCCCACCTAGGGGATATGTGGATGGCGACCACAAGGTGCCCAAGCTGAGCAAAATTATTACTTCCACTTACTTGTGTTTTGCTCCTTCTTTCGTTTCTTATATCTAAATTGGTATTTATTCCTTTCCATGTACCAATTCCCCCCTTTGAAGATAAATCAGAGAATGTAGAAGTAAACATTTGGAAAAAATCTAAAGATATACATTTACAATCCTCCAGGCAATAACCCAAATCTTGATGTCTTAAACACTACATCTACAACATTAATTGTAGGAGACTTAAATGCACAAAATCAGACTGGGGATATACTGATAGAAATAATGCTGGCCACACAATCAAAGACTACATACTTTCAAATGGAGTTGAGTTACTATATAATACTGATAATAGACCAACATATTTACATTACAATGGAACAACTTCTAATCCAGACCTAACTATAGTGTCAACAGATATCATACACAGATGCAAACAAAATATATCTGACCCTGAAAGAACATCTTAGAAATGTCAAAAATGGAGAAATGGAAAAGTCAGCAGTAGCTGCTCATGCTTGGTCCAAAAAACATCTAATTGAATCAAAAGCTAGTCTAATTAAAAAAATAGATAAACAAACGGAACTCATGGTTTGGGAAAAAATTCACATTTAGAAAAACAAAGAAAAACATGAACTTCGAAATTCCCGCGAATTCTGACCTGATCCAGAGGTTTATCGGTCCACCAACAGAGGGAAGAAGAAGAAGTGGTTCTTCCGATCGACATAACATCAATTGGTAAAATGGTACTGAGGATAGGTTTGTCATGAACCCAAAATTGCAATCTACTTAGAAGATTAATTATGAGGAGAGGTAGGAAATATTTGAATTTATCTTAAATTAAACCTCATAGTGATTTATTCCTATAAAAGTTCAATTAAACTTAACTATCTTATATGTTCATTACATCAATAAAGAGAATGAGTTTATGTTCCTTCAAAGTGAATGAAAAGAAAAAAATTGTTAAAGAAACAGAAATCAATAACATTATTTACTTTAATATAATAAATTTGGGAATTTTAACTCTTATTAACATTATTTACCTTCATATTTTTTGCACTTAATGTATATAGAATCAATTTTGTATTTTCAAAAAATTTTTCAAAATTGTTTCAACTCTGAAATTTTGGGGTGTATGCTTATTTAATGAAATACGGTTCTAACAACCTTAGAAAAGATATACCTTGAGCAGCATATCGTGTAGATCCATCTTCCACCAGGACATTATAGAAAGGTTGGTGACTTTTCATTGGAAGATTATCTACACCCATTTGGCGAATCCATTCTTGAGATGCTGCACACAATGGATCCCAACCATAAATCACACATCTGTAGTTGTATTGACGATGTCGCATAATCATTCCCACTGCATATGTCACGTCATTATCAGTACGATACTTGGGTTCAATCTGGATAAAAAAAAATCTTCCAACATTACACCATCACATTTACCTAATCATGAGTTAATCATAAAATAATGAAGAAGTGTAAACTGACAAGGATGTTATACAAATTAATCTTAATAGGCAGGCATGAGTTGTTGGGCAGAACAGAGAATAACACATGTATAGTTATTATTTGGTCCTTAATACAAAGAATGGATATTAGTTTTTTTTTGCTAATAAGTTTGAGTAATTAATATTTAATTTTAGGAAGTGATATTTTGAGGTTATTTTAATTATATTATTTTCAGTCTGATCATCTTACCTCAATATTAATGTTGATTTGTTTTGAAACATGTCCGAGAACAAATCAACATTAATATTGAGGTAAGATGATCAGGCTGAAGATAATATAAGTTAGAGTAATAATGAGAATTGATACTGCTTAGTTTATATGTTCACTTATATTTCTTAATATCTATACTCGTAATGAAAGCACATTGTGTGATGACAGCTGTAAATTTTACCACAGGTACTAACATGACTATTTTAGTGCAAATGATAAATTATGAATCTTGGAATAGCATTTAACAATAACACAATGCCACACAAAATAAACAGATGTAAGATTAAGGTGAATTATTTTGGTTAGCTTTTTAAGTTTAATATTGATATGGGTTATTTTAGCATATTCCATAAGCTGTTCCTATAATTCAAAGCTATCTTCCAATGTTACATATTATTACTATAGTTTTTTTGGTTTTTCTGTCTCAATTTCTCATTTAATTTTCTCAAATATATTTTCTATACTTTTGTCGTAAAAAAAAACTACATACACACATATGAGGGTTAGGGCACAAGTCATGGCAACTACTTTTTTTTTGTGCAAATATCAGCACAGGTAGAAAGTTTGAAATATAACACATGAAAGGACAAAGTAAAAACTACATATATGGCATTTACATCTGAAAAGAAAAATTATACACTCAGACTGGGGTTTGAACCCCCCAGGACCTTTGGCTTTCTAGACCAATGCTCTACCAATGAGCTACCTGAGAAGCTCCAATCTAAACACAAATTTTTCCCTTATACACTGTTAACCCGAGCACTGAATACTACGAGCATTTTCTCGATCACACAAATGGTAGCTTCTTATTTAAGAAGACATTTATTGGGAATTTAAACACTACTTTATAAAGCCAGTAGGGTTTCTTTCGATGTTTTTATTATTAATTTAAAACTTCTCACTGTAGGATAAATTATATTTGAAGAGAAAAATTATATGCTCAGACTGGGATTTCAACCCAGGACGTTCGGCTTTCTAGGCCAATGCTCTACCACTGAGGTAACTGAGAAACTCCAATATAAACACAAATTTTTCTCTTATACATTGTTAATTCTCAAGTGTTAAATGCTACATATATGGCAATTAATAACATTCCAACACTGTATAGCTATTGACATGTTAGTCCTGGTTTCATATTTCGCAATAATTCATCATCATCATGTTTGGTGCTACAGCCTATTACAGGCCTCGAACACCCCAACCATGTGCCTCCATTTATTTCTGTCTTCCACCTTCCTTCTCCATCCCTTGACTCCCATAACCTTCAGATCCTGTTCCACACTGCCAAGTCATCTGGTAGGAGGTCTTCCAACTTTTCTTTTTTTCCTTTATTTTAGAGAATGTGATCTACGGGCAATATCTGTTTCTTCCAGTTGATATAGATGGTCCAGCCATCTCAGCCTTGAAAATTTTATTATTCTGACTATATCAGTATCACCATATAAGTTGAATAATTCATGATTAAATCTATTTTTCGCAATCATTAGAGACACATACTTGTTCTAAATGCTCTCAAAATGGTCCCCTGCAACATTCACAACATACTACCAATGCCATCTGCATAACTATTTTCTGCACCATGTGTGAATCTGGTCATCTGTCGATGCACAGCTTTGGCAATGTCCTCTTGTGTCACAAACCACCTCCATTGTAGTTGAAGATACAAAATTTATCAATACTAGTAAAATTCATGGTAAGTTTCCGTTGAGGTATTAGTTCACAGTAATATAATGTACGGATAAAAACTATAAAATAGTTACCTTGTAAGTCTGTCTCCTCAACTTAAGTAATTTTAAAACTCTGTAGGCCTTTTGGGACTAGTCCCATCATGAGCAGAATGCATTAGGTCCGTACTTGTTGATGCACTGACTTGGTTGTGAGAATTTTGTACAGAGGATTGTGTGGACTGGGTGTGTATTCATTGAGAATCAGGTTGTTGTTGATTTCTCTTAGGATTGCGATTTCCTCCAGTATATTTGTTCTCGTTGGAAAATACCCTCACAATAGTACATAGAGAAAACATTCCAACGAGAATAAATATACTGGAGGAAATCGCAATCCTAAGAGAAATCAACAACCTGATTCTCAATGAATACACACCCAGTCCACACAATCCTCTGTACAAAATTCTCACAACCAAGTCAGTGCTTCAACAAGGGTCAATAAGTATGGACATAATGCATTCTGCTGATGATGGGACTAGTCCCGAAAGGCCTAGAGAGTTTTAAAATGACTTAAGTTGAGGAGACAGACCTACAAGGTAACTATTTTATAGTTTTTAACCTTACATTATATTACTGTGACAATTTATTTCATAAAATTAAATACATAATGAATTATAGTATTTTTTCTCCAAGTGCGACAGGCCTAGGAGGCCCTTGGCCTACCAGCCGGCTGCTGGCCTCATGTCTACATGTGTTAATCATGGAGGTGGATGATCATAAGCCAGTGTAGGTGTGACATGTGATCAGCATATCGGGTCCCCCGCCATTATAGCTGGTCTTCTCAACCTGGAGTCGCTACTTATTGTAGCTACTCAAATCACTCACGATGCTGTGGGCACCAGTCCCATATTTGCCGAAATTCCATGAGAAAATTTATTCTCTCATGGTGACTTGAACCAGCGCAAGTCCCATACCCCTGCACCAAGGCATCTGGCCTTAACCACTCGGCTATGGCACAGGACTGAATTATTGTATTGTATTAGATTATTTGTCCACTATAGAATGGTGATTTAAGGCATCATGACTTTGAACAGAACACAGTGGTCTAGAGAATCAGAAAATAAAGTTGAAGGTTCAGAGTTTGATTCCTGGAGAATGTGATTTGATTTGGAGATTCATCAGTTTACCAACAGATGGAGGAAGAAGCAGTTCATCAATATGATGAATAACATTAATGAAAATACTGAAGATGGAACCAATTAGGTTTTGAAACCGGTCTAGATAGAAGACGGAGTAAGAGGTGAGGTGATAAAAATGTTTTTCTTAAATGTACAAGGGCTGTTCAATAAAGAATGATAATTTTTACAGCCATAATTTAACATGTAAAAATTTGGCTTTAAGATATTTGCTAGTTTAATGCATCATGTACACATGTTACAAGTTTCAAGATCATTCTTCCAGTTCCTGTATGAGTGATGTGGAAGTCGGGTCAGTGCATCTTATGACTATAATGAAGGGGGCTTTGGACAGACAATATACTGGCTTGAAATTCTACTTTCATCTCAATAAATCATCTTCTTGGGAGCAAAGAACAAAGTTCTGTGTGGAAATCTCCTTATAAGGAATTTGAAAACCAAAGTGAAGGAATATATTAGGAATGTAAAAAATGCAGAAGCAGAAAAATTTGCAGTAGCACCTCATGGTTGATCAGAAAAAATCAACTTGAAAAAAAGGTTAAATCAAGAAAACAAATAGAAAAACTGGAAAAGCTCATGGTTTAGAGAAAAAATTAACATAAAAAATGAGAAATTAACAAATTTTGAAATTTCTATGGAATGTGATTTGATTTAGAGATTTAACAGATGGAGAAGAAATAGATCATCAATACGACAGAACAACGGTCATGAAAATACTGAAGATGGAACCAATTATGCTCTGAAACTGGTCTAGATAGAAAGTGGAGTATGAGGTGAGGCGATAAAAATTGTTTTTTTAAATTTCATATACAACTCATAGTGTTAATTCATAGAAAGTCTTTGTACATACTTCTACCACCAAGATTCTCTTGCTTCCATCGCCTATCCTCCAATCACAGTTGGAGTACATGATTGCAGCAGAACCTCTTCCTATTTCACATCCCTTTATTGTATTCATTGCTAAACTCTAGAACTCATTACCATAGGACATTAGGTAATGCGGAATTACCTTCCTTAAAAAAAATTAAATATTTTTCTTCTGTAATTGGTCTTTCAGCATATTAATTGATAGTTTCTGATTTTTCACTTCTTTAATAACATTTAATCTATTTAATTTTAGTTTAATTTTTATGAATATTCACTTATAATTATTTATTTTATGTTATGATCTTTATATAAGTTTTTTTTTCTGTATTTAATACTCTTACTGGTTGAGTGAAGAGAATGCCTTAGGACTTAACTCTGTCGCTTTAAATAAATAAATAAATTATAATATAATAATTATTTTTTTATTATTCATTTTAGACATCTTAATGATGGACAAATTATATTTGAAAAGAAAAATATATGTCTAGACTGGGGTTTGAACCCAGCATCTTTGGCTCTCTATGTCAAGGCTCTTCCAAGTGAGCTACCTAGGCCTCCAATCTAAACACGTATTTTTCTCTTATACATAGTTAATTTCCTAACCCCAAATGCTACGAGCCATTGCTATGATTTTTACAAACGGCGGCTTCTTTATTAAGAAGACTTTTTATTGGGAATTTTTAAACATTACTTTCTTTTCAAATATAATTTGTCCATCATTAAGATGTCTAAAATTAATAATAAAAACATTGAAAGAAGCACTACTGGCTTTATAAGTAATGTTTAAAAATTCCCAATAAAAAGTCTTCTTAATAAAGAAGCTGCCATTTGCAAAAATCGTAGCAACAGCTCATAGCATTTGGGGTTAGGGAATTAACTATGTATAAGAGAAAAATATGTGTTCAGATTCGAGGCCTAGCTATCTCACTTGGAAGAGCATTGGCATAGAGAGCCAAAGGTCCTGGGTTCAAACTCCCGTCTACGCATATATTTTTCTTTTCAAATATAATAATAATTCGATATTTTTATTATTAATTTCATACATCTCAATGATGGATAAATCATATTTAAAGAGAAAAATTATACGCTCAGACCGGGACTTGAACCCGGGACCCTTGGTTTTCTCAGGTTGCTCAAATGGTAGAGCACTTGGACTAGAAAACCAAGGGTCCCGGGTTCAAGTCCCGGTCTGAGCGTATAATTTTTCTCTTTAAATATGATTTATCCATCATTGAGATGTATGAAATTAATAATAAAAACATCGAAAATAGCCGTACTGGCATTTATAATGTAATGTATAATTCCCAAATATGTCTTCTTAATATAGGAGCCGCCATTTGCAAAGATAGAAGCAAAGGCTTCAAAGCATTTGGGGCGGGAATTACAACGTATATAGAGAAAGATTTGCGTTTAGATCGGTACTTGCTCAGGTAGCTCAAATGGTAGAGCACTTGGACTAGAAAACCAAGGGTCCCGGGTTCAAGTCCCGGTCTGAGCATATAATTTTTCTCTTTAAATATGATAATAATAATTATTATTGCTTGCGTGCTTAAATGATCCTGAGAGCTATGCCGGCGGTAGCATTGCTGCCGATAGGGTTACCCATGCCGGACTGGTCAAAGGTGATAAGCCAGACGAAAAAAGTACCTTGGGCGAAAGACTGACGATCTTTCACCGTAAAAATACAACAGTCAAGAAATGCGGACATGGGTTCATCTGGGGTAAAATTTTCCGGAGGTCAAATAGTCCCCCATTCGGTTCTCCGGGCGGGGACTACTTCAGGGAACCCCTGCCAAAGGCTCAAACACAGGGACATGTTCCTAGGAACATGGAATGTTAGGACTTTATACAATAGCGGGGCACTAGAGATATTAACGCGGGAATTGGATAAATCGCCCTTGGATATAGTCGCTTTACAGGAAGTTAGGTGGCCAGGAGAAGGTAGTCAGGAATCAGGAAGCTTTGCGTTATACTACGGGGGTGCAGAAAGACCTGCATTTGGAACGGGTTTTTTAATCAGAAGGAGAATCCTATCCGCTATCCGAGATATTAAGTTTGTTAGTGATAGGATATCATACATAATTCTAAAGGGTAAACGACATGATTTTATAATTGTAAATGTACATGCCCCCACAGAAGATAAAGATGACAAGATCAAGGATGAGTTCTATGAAGAATTAGAATGCTTATTTGATAGCCTTTCACGATATCATATGAAAATTGTCTTAGGAGATTTTAATGCAAAAGTGGGGCGGGAAGATATATTCAAACCAACAATAGGCAAATTCAGTCTTCATGAAGATAGTAACGACAATGGCGTTAGATTAGTCACATTTGCCACATCGAAGAATCTCATTGTTAAGAGCACAACATTTCAGCATAAGGATATTCATAAATACACCTGGACGTCCCCAGATGGAGAAACTTGGAACCAGATAGATCATGTATTAGTGGATAAACGCTGGCACAGTAGCATCATTGATGTTAGATCAGTTAGAGGGACAGACTGCAATTCGGATCATCATCTGGTCAGAGTGAAAATCAGACAACGGCTATCGCTTATGAGAGGAACGAACGCTAATGATGATTCTGTAAAATATGAATTAAAAAACTTGAAAAATGATGAAATGCGACAAGAATACCAAATCAAAATTGCTAATAGATTTGAAGTACTGGAATCTTCAGATGACAATGTGGCAAACGAAGAAGAAACTGATATAAATAAAGAATGGGAGTCTATAAGAGATACTATTAAATTGTCAGCATCAGAAAGCATTGGTTGTTTAAAAAAGAGGCAAAACAAGAAATGGTTTGATGAGGAATGTGTCGACATTGTAAAGAAAAGAAAGCTAGCAAAAATGAAATGGTTACACGAGCCAAATGAGGTAAATTTAGAGCAATTGGGTAGTGTTAGACGGGAAACCACCAAGTTACTAAAGAGTAAGAAGAGGGAATATTTGAGAGAGAAGATTAATGATCTTGAAATGAATGCAAAAAATAGGAACATTAGAGAATTATATCAGGGAATCAGTATAGAGAAGAAAGGGTTTCAGGCTAGAACAAATATAATTCGGAATGAAAATGGGGATATGATTGTAGATTCCAAGAGTATATTAAATAGATGGAAAAGTTATTTTAATCAGCTATTAAATGTACATACAGAACAGGACATTGAGGAGGATAATTTACAGACAGCAGAAATGCTAGTCGCAGAGCCAAGTGCATTAGAGGTTGAAATGGCGATTGAAAAATTGAAGATGTATAAAGCATCAGGTTCAGATGAGATCCCAGCAGAACTGATAAAATCAGGGGAAGAAAATTGATGGACAAGATACGCTGGTTGCTTAGTAAGATTTGGGAAAAAGAAGCTCTTCCAGATGAATGGAAGGAAACAATTATCATACCAATTTATAAGAAAGGAGATAAAACAGATTGCAACAACTATAGGGGCTTCTCATTACTTTCAACTTCGTACAAAATTCTAACAAAATATATTAGTAAGCAGACTTACTCCCTATATTGATGACATTCTAGGAGATCATCAATGTGCATTTAGAAGAAACAGGTCTACAACAGATCAGATTTTCAGTTTAAGACAGATTTTAGAGAAGAAATGGGAATATAATGGTACTGTACATCAACTATATGTAGACTTCAAAAAAGCATATGATTCAATTAAGAGGGAGAAGTTATATAGTATCCTGCTGGAGTTCGGAATTCCTGAAAAGTTAGTTAGACTTATACGAATGTGTCTAAATGGCTCAAAGAGTAGGGTGCGTGTAGGCAAACAGTTTTCAGACACTTTTGAAATCCAGAATGGGTTGAAGCAAGGAGATGCACTATCTCCTTTACTATTTAATTTTGTACTAGAGCATGCCATTAAATCTTTAGAGAATGAGGAAGGCTTACAACTGAATGGTATTAATAAGCTGTTAGTTTATGCTGATGATGTAGTACTACTGGCCGATAGCGAGGAGATACTAAAGGCCAACACGCACACACTATTGAGTAACACTAAGAAATTAGGACTGGAAATAAATATCAGTAAAACTAAATATATGGTCACACGTAGAAATTCAGTATATAATGGAAGTGGACAGCTAATGACAAATGAGGGAAATTTTGAGGAAGTGGCTGAATTCAAATACCTAGGAACAATAATCACAAATAGGAATGAGATGCAAAAAGAAATTAAACATAGGCTCAATTCTGGAAATGCATGCTATTATGCATTGCAGAGACTTTTGATGTCCCAACTCCTTTCAAAAAACGTTAAGCTGAAAATATATAAAACTATTATTCTACCAGTTATATTATATGGGTGCGAAACCTGGACTCTTACTTTAAGGGAGGAAAGGAGATTACGAGTATTTGAGAATAAAGTTCTTAGGAAAATTTTTGGATCAAAGAGAGATGAACAGACAGGTGAATGGAGAAGACTACATAACAATGAACTACATGGTCTTTATAGGAAGCCAGATATAATAAGAACAGTTAAGTCTCGTAGACTGCGATGGGCAGGACATGTTGCGCGTATGGGGAATGAAAGACGTGCATGGAAACTTCTTGTAGGAAAGCCAGAGGGAAAACGCCCAGTTGGTAGACCAAGAATGAGGTGGGAGAACAACATTAACTATGATTTGAGGGAAGTAGATTATACAGGTAATGATTGGAAAGCATTAGCTCAGGATAGGGATGTATGGCCGCGCGGCCATGAACCTTCGGGTTCGATAGTGCCAGTGAGTTAGTTAGTTTATTACTACTACAACTACTACTCCTACTACTACTATTAAATAATACATAGGGATGTGAGGGAAGAAACTAGATGATATGCCAAAGGCCTTCTAGACCCTTCATGTCTTGGAATTCAGTTTAGTTTAATGGATTATTTAGATTATTTATGTTTCAATATCTGAAAAACCCAGTAGCGTGCATTCAACCCCAGCACTGATGCGGTGATTAGTATTTTAATAATTTTGGATTAAAATAACATATTTGCCAAATTTCTTTCAAATCAATTATGCGAGAACATAAAAATTCCTGCCACGCCAGCAGACTATCACGTTCGGTTTGACAGAATCTTCTGCATACATTATCTCCATGGAGTGCTTCCTCTATGTTATTCCCACCAACACCAGCTATTTTGCTGCAGATGAATTAGCGATAACCCACTAAATGAATCTGCCTGCTAAGTCCAGCGATAACCCACACTAGACGAAGCATCTTATTTCATCAATTTTTTATTGAACATCAGCTAGCTGAACCCAGAAATGTCACAACTCGAAGTAAACGTAAGGTCGAGTGGTCTTTCGACTTATCGATTCATGAAACATTCATTTGACGAACATGTATGGCTGATTTGGAAAGCGCCAATTCCTCAATAATAGAATTTTTAGAAATAACATTTTTTAATTTATAATATTTATGTTATTTATACTTTTACAAAAAAAAATACAGAAATAAAATTATGCAGTACGTTTTGTCAGTTATAGCAACCTGTTAATTTAAGCTTTGTTTATATTACATATCTGAATAACAACAATTGTATTATTATGAATGTGTGTGTGTGTGTATATATATATGATATGAAAAGAAAAATGAATGCTTGAGTCGGGATTCGAACTCGAGTCTCTAAAGTCTGTACCTTTAGCGCTCTAACCAACTGAGCTACTCAAGAATTCCAATACAAGCATACAATTTTCTTATACATGTAGTATTCTCAATTCACACAAGAGGTAGCTGAAATTGTTCCAACTGCCATCTCGCGGCTAACGTAACAGTTAAGCAAATTTTTAAAGAGAATATTTACTTTATAGCAGTAACGCTTTTATATATAGATATTATAAATATATTTTTGACATTTGGCAATGAAGGCAAATATGATATGAAAAGAAAAATGAATGCTTGAGTCGGGATTCGAACTCGAGTCTCTAAAGTCTGTACCTTTAGCGCTCTAACCAACTGAGCTACTCAAGAATTCCAATACAAGCATACAATTTTCTTATACATGTAGTATTCTCAATTCACACAAGAGGTAGCTGAAATTGTTCCAACTGCCATCTCGCGGCTAACGTAACAGTTAAGCAAATTTTTAAAGAGAATATTTACTTTATAGCAGTAACGCTTTTATATATAGATATTATAAATATATTTTTGACATTTGGCAATGAAGGCAAATATGATATGAAAAGAAAAATGAATGCTTGAGTCGGGATTCGAACTCGAGTCTCTAAAGTCTGTACCTTTAGCGCTCTAACCAACTGAGCTACTCAAGAATTCCAGAATGTATAAGAAGAATTCAAGAATGTATAAGAAAATTGTATGCTTGTATTGGAATTCTTGAGTAGCTCAGTTGGTTAGAGCGCTAAAGGTACAGACTTTAGAGACTCGAGTTCGAATCCCGACTCAAGCATTCATTTTTCTTTTCATATCATATTTGCCTTCATTGCCAAATGTCAAAAATATTTATAATATCTATATATAAAAGCGTTACTGCTATAAAGTAAATATTCTCTTTAAAAATTTGCTTAACTGTTACGTTAGCCGCGAGATGGCAGTTGGAACAATTTCAGCTACCTCTTGTGTGAATTGAGAATACTACATGTATAAGAAAATTGTATGCTTGTATTGGAATTCTTGAGTAGCTCAGTTGGTTAGAGCGCTAAAGGTACAGACTTTAGAGACTCGAGTTCGAATCCCGACTCAAGCATTCATTTTTTTTTCATATCATATTTGCCTTCATTGCCAAATGTCAAAAATATATTTATAATATCTATATATATATATATATATATATATATATAAAGTAAAGTAAAGTGATCCCACAACAGGCCTCAGGAGGCCCTTGGGGTAGTAGGAGGTTAAGGCTCCCACTTTTTCTAGACAATCGGCACTTTATGTCAGCCGGGTTGTCAGCCCTGCGTGACGGCCGCCTTTACCCCCAGAACAAGCGTCTGGTACTCATTTCCGTTAGAGGCTGAGTCGACCCCAGGGCCATAGTGCCGCCAGAGGGTTTGGGTCAGTTTAAAAATCCTGACCCCAACGGGACTTGAACCCTCGACCCTCCGGCTTGTAGCTCAGTGCCTTAACCACTACGCTACGGCGTGCCCCCATATCTAAACTATAGTGATTTCTATGGATAATTTAATAACACCTCAAAATCCATTTCGATAAAAAAAGATTGTGGTATAGCCGATTCTTTCCCCGTACCCTTCAATAATAAATGTGGATGCCAAAATGATAAAGTAAATGGAGGTTAGTGATATAGATTATGAAAATTTCAGAAGATGACTCTTTGTGTACGCCTATCGCGAATTCAGGTTTGTATTCACTCGGTTATTACCAAGGAAATAAAATGGCACTTCCACGTGTTTTCATTTCCTTTCTAAATGAAACTCGCTAAACAAATTAATTTAGACAGCTACTGTACATTAAAGCAGTTATCATAATTCCTTATTGGTAGAATCTCATGATT
This sequence comes from Diploptera punctata, assembly GCA_030220185.1. NCBI lineage: Eukaryota > Metazoa > Arthropoda > Insecta > Blattodea > Blaberidae > Diploptera > Diploptera punctata. The sequence continues at coordinate 2,551,333 of JASPKZ010010240.1, forward strand.
ACAAATAAAACACTCGTTTCTGTTTATTAATCGGAGCCGGAGTAAAATAATAAGTTTATTGTGGTGGTGATGATGATGATGATGATGATAATAATAATAATAATAATAATAATAATAATAATAATTCACAAAAAAGTTAGCTGACACAGTTACATCGAACATGCAAAATTTAGGTGAAGCTATAGTATTCCTACTTGAAAATTACACTGAGCAACAAAAAAAAACTATTTTTGTCTCAGAAAGAAAATTATGTGATTCTGATAATATTTTTTCTCCTGAATTCAAATATGATATCGGGTTTTCTCCATCATGCAAGGTTTCCGAGAGACAGGTTTTTATAATTTCAAACACTTTAATATTTTCTACATTCGTAACTACACAATATTCGAACATCCGGACTCACCTACAAAGTAAGAAATGACGATTTTCTGCTATATTTAGCCTGATGGTCCAACAATAATCGGCCAGCATATTAGGTTTCCATTTGCCTTGATATCTCTTTTCCATAGCTGAAATCTTCTGATGAAAGTGTTCCCCGTGCTCATCGCTCAATGGACAAATGGACGAAAAAACGTTTATTAAAAAATAATTATTTAAATCCATTAAAAATATATATATATATATATATATATACATACTAGAAGTCCCGGCCACGCGTTGCTGTGGCTAAGGTATACATTAAAAATTTAAATTAAGATGCTGTCTTTCAGCCAGATTACTTAAAACTAATAATTACACATGAAATTAATATTATTATCAATATATTGAAAATAAAATAAACACTGAACACACTTAAATTACGAAATAATCAATATTTGTAATTCAATTGAAATTCGTGGTTGCAACAAAAAGCACAGCCATCTGGATCTCTCTTTGTTAAATAATAAACCAATTACCTTACACCGTCATCTGTTAGGATCGTATGGAATTCACAGATAATTATAACTCTATGTAAAAAATAAACAAATAATGTTTATTTTTTATCATTTCACTCACCTCATACTTCATAATTTATAGCAGACCCAGGGTTTCTTCACGTAATTCGTGACATTGTCAATGCTGCGTCATGTTCACAACTGACGTCCAACGGCCTTCTATCCTGCAGACTGACCTCCGCGCCATCTGGTGGCCGACCGAAGAATTTCCAAATCAGGCCTCTTTCTTTATAACCGGGTATTTCAAAATTCATAGTTGTATTTTCATTCTTGCATATGTAAATTTTTTCCCAAATTGTGAGTTCCTTCGGTTTTTCCAATTGTTTAAGTAATTTTGTTTTGGTTTCTATTCTATGTTTTTCTGACCAGGCATGTGCAGCTATTGCAGATTTTTCGGTTTCTCCATTTTTAACATTTCTGAGGTGTTCTTTTAATCTTGTATTTAGATTCCTTTTTGTTTTTCCTATGTATATCTTTTCACAATCTTTACAATTAATTTGATAAATTCCCGATTTTTGCAGTCTTCAATTTTTTCATTTTTGTTGGTTTTATTAAATTACCTAAGCTGTAATCATTTTCGGTGCTAATTTAATGTTGAATTTGTTGAAAATTTTTTGAAACTTGTCAAATACGAAAGGATGGTATGTGAACTTCTTGAATTTTTTGCCTATATTTTTATCTGTCTGAAGAGTACTTTCATTGATGACTTTTTGTTCTTTGAATTTATTTATTTTCTTGTGTATCATTTTCTTGTGAAAACCATTATCCTTAGCAATTTGTATGATGTGTTCTTTCTCTTTATTGTAATTTTCTTTGCTCATGGGGACATTCACAAGTCTGTGTGTTAAACTATTAAATACTGCCTGTTTGTGTGAAAAATGGTTAAATCCAGTAGCTTTTATATATTGTCGATGTGAGTTTCTTTTCTGTAGATTCCAAATTCTATTTTCTTTTTTTCTTCTTTCCTAATCAATTTAAGGTCTAAAAATGGTATTTCATGATTATTTTCTATTTCCATTGTAAATTTGATTGTTTTATTTTGAATATTTAACAGTTTAATGGCATCTTCTAATTGTTTCTTTTACTATTGCTATGATATCATCTACGTATCTTCTCCAAAATTTAAAACATCAAAGGATGTGCTTTAGTTACATGACATTCAAAATTCCCCATAAACATGTCTGCTAAGAATGGTGATAATGGATTTCCCATTGCGAGTCCTGATTTTGTCTAAAGTATTTCCTCTAAAGGTGAACAACATTTGATTTAAGCATAATTTTGTTAGTTTTATGTATTCTTTAACGCTATCATCATCTAATTTGTTTTCTTTCAACCATTTTTCTAAAATTTTCAAAGTTGTGTCAGTCGGTATGTTTGTGAATAATGAAGTAACATCAAATGAGACCAATCTTTCTGAAGGTTCTATTTCTACATTTTCTAATTTCTCAACTAATTGGTAAGAATTTTCTACTGCTAAATTTTCAAATTTTTCCATACCTTTAAATTTATTGTTAAGCCATTTGGATATGTTATATGTCGGTGAATTGATATTGTTGATGATAGGTCTCATTTTCTTTCCGTCTTTGTGGATTTTAGGAAGACCATGAATGTTGGGGTTTCTGGGATTTGGTATTTTTAATTTAAACTTTTCCTTTTGTGTCATAAAAAGAGAAACAATTAGAAGATGCCATTAAACTGTTAAATATTCAAAATAAAACAATCAAATTTACAATGGAAATAGAAAATAATCATGAAATACCATTTTTAGACCTTAAATTGATTAGGAAAGAAGAAAAAAAGAAAATAGAATTTGGAATCTACAGAAAAGAAACTCACATCGACAATTATATAAAAGCTACTGGATTTAACCATTTTTCACACAAACAGGCAGTATTTAATAGTTTAACACACAGAATTGTGAATGTCCCCATGAGCAAAGAAAATTACAATAAAGAGAAAGAACAAATCATAAAAATTGCTAAGGATAATGGTTTTCAAAAGAAAATGATGCACAAGAAAATAAATAAAATTCAAAGAACAAAAAGTCATCAATGAAAGTACTCTTCAGACAGATAAAAATATAGGCAAAAAATTCAAGAAGTTCACATACCATCCTTTCGTATTTGACAAGTTTCAAAAAAATTTCAACAAATTCAACATTAAATTAGCACCGAAAAATGATTACAGCTTAGGTAATTTAATAAAAACCAACAAAAATGAAAAAAGATTGAAGACTGCAAAAAATCGGGAATTTATCAAATTAATTGTAAAGATTGTGAAAAGATATACATAGGAAAAACAAAAAGGAATCTAAATACAAGATTAAAAGAACACCTCAGAAATGTTAAAAATGGAGAAACCGAAAAATCTACAATATCTGCACATGCCTGGTCAGAAAAACATAGAATAGAAACCAAAACAAAATTACTTAAACAATTGGAAAAACCGAAGGAACTCACAATTTGGGAAAAAATTTACATATGCAAGAATGAAAATACAACTATGAATTTTGAAATACCCGGTTATAAAGAAAGAGGCCTGATTTGGAAATTCTTCGGTCGGCCACCAGATGGCGCGGAGGTCAGTCTGCAGGATAGAAGGCCGTTGGACGTCAGTTGTGAACATGACGCAGCATTGACAATGTCACGAATTACGTGAAGAAACCCTGGGTCTGCTATAAATTATGAAGTATGAGGTGAGTGAAATGATAAAAAATAAACAATATTAAAGAACCTCATAGTGTTATTTCCTATCTACATAACTTAATAAACAAATAATTTTGCAATAAAAAAATAATGCGACTACAAATTTAGTTATAAACTACCCTAAGACTCAAGTTGGATCAAACTGCACACAGTGTACAAAATTTTATTAAAATCGGTTCAGTAGTTTAGGATTCCATCGCGGACAAACAATGTGACACAAAATTTTTATATATTAAGATATATATCATTTGTGGAAAGCAACAGTTGAATTTAATATCGGCACTGAGGTCGTTCAAATGCATTATTAATATGTTTTAAAGTGTTACTGATAAATGTGATTTGTCAGTTTAGTAAAAATGAATGTAAGTGACTATAATTTATAATTTATGATCATTTTCATGTCAGACCTTTCAACGAAAAAAATGACCTTATACAAGGTAGGCCAACTCCAGATTTACCTGATTTAACAAAAAAAATACAAGGCAGTAAGTTTTTATATACTATAAGTCATATTTTCATCATACAGCTGGGGTAATTGCTCTGACCACCACATACCACTGGAAAAACCCAAAATCTTGAAGAACTGATTGTTTAGGCGGAGTAACAAAAGAAGATTTTTTCAATTATTATAAAAGTCTTTGGACTGACAATAGCTATGAAGATACAATTTTGCGAAATAATAATGAGACAGATTCCATAATATCATTGGAAGAATTGAACAATAGTTTAAAGAAATTAAAAAATGGGAAGGCAACTGGCACAGATGGCTTGAATTCTGAATTGTACAAATATGCAGGCAAACAGTTCCATGAAAGACTGTTGTCCTTCTTTAATAATGTATTCAAAAATGCAGATATACCACAAGAATGGAAGACAAGCATTGTTATACCCCTGTTCAAGAAAGGAGACAAGAGAAAAATGGACAACTATAGGGGAATCAGTTTGTTAAACACATGCTACAAAATTTATGCAGACATTTTAAATGGAAAATTGAAAAGTTTCAGTGAAAAATTCCTTATGGAATGTCAAAATGGATTTAGGAAAGGACGATCTTGTATTGATTCAGCATTTTCTGTTAAACTATTGCTTGAAAAAAGAAGAGAATTCAACTTAGAAACACATTTTGCTTTCATAGATTTTGAAAAAAGCATTCGACACAGTCAAGAGATCAAAACTCTTAAATATATTGGAAGACAGAAATATACCAAATTTACTTCGGCAGAACATACAAAATATTTACAAAGACAACACCATAAAGATTAAATTAAATAACAGATTTTCTGAAGAAGGAATTATAAATCGTGGTGTGAGACAAGGCTGCCCCCTATCCCCAACACTCTTTGCAATTTATATCAATGAAGTAATATGTTGCTGGAACAAAACATATAAATTTGGAATAAGAATATCAGAAAATAGAAAATTAAACACCCTATTGTTTGCAGATGACCAAATAATAATAGCAAATTCCGAAGATAATCTACAGAAAGGTCTGTATGAACTTAACAAAATTATAGAAGAATATAGATTAAAGATATCTACAGAAAAACAAAAATTATGGCATTTCAAGGTGTAGATCCTGTCAGAAGTAAAATTGTACTGCACAATAAAACTTTGGAGCAGGTGAATAATTTTACATATCTAGGATGCAATATCTCATATGAAGAAGAAAAGGATGTAAATGCAAAAATATCTAAATTTTTAAGAATTTTAGGGTTAATAAATTATATCTTCAAGCCACAGTTAGTCCAAAAGCATTCAAGACTGAAAGTGTATAAAACACTGGCTCTTCCAACTCTTTTGTATGGTAGCGAAGTATGGACGTTGAAACAGAAGGATATACAGAGACTTAGATCTGCTGAAATGAGATATCTTCGGAGGACTGCAGGATACACACTACTAGATCACAAAAAAAATGAAGACATCTTAGAAGAATTACACATGGAATCTTTAGAAAACAAAATTTCTGATTATAAGTCAAGATGGATACAACATGTTCATCGAATGGAAGATCACAGAATACCCAAACTAATGTTAAGATATCAACCTGCAGGAAGAAGAAGACCAGGACGTCCACTCAAAAGACTTCTGGATGGTGTTTCTCTTGAGGCCGAAACAGGTCAACAAATGGCCTAAATTCGTGAATGTACTATGATGATGATGATAATATAAATGACTCTAAGTAAGCCATTTGTTTGGGTTAGGCCTTAAATTACCAAACACACATTAAAAGATAATTGAGTTGATTTAGGGAGATTAACTGTGTGTGTGTGTGTGTGTGTCCAGTAAAAAAAAACCTTTTTATATTATATTAGTGCTTACTCTGAGCTCTGTTCCATCTTTCATATTTCTATTCCCCTAATGAAGTGCATTGTAATTTGCAATTCATTATGTGCAATGAATCTACTTCTCGAAGAAGTATACAATAACTGCTAGCAGTCTGGTATGAGTTTTGGTTACTACAGTTTGGCTTGGGAAATAACTCTGCTCCCAATGCCTGTATTCTGTGTTAGATTTTTGTGGGTTGGAAGAATGGATGAAATGATGAATGGGATAATTACGAATATTACTTACATTTTTGCAGACCTCATAGATTCTTTAAATTATTTATTCCATTTATATATTTTTATTTTCACAGCATCTTTTATTCTTAATTTACAATTTTATTTACTCTTTAACCAAAAATGTAAAACCCCCCTATCATCTCAATTTAGAATTCTGGTCACTTGAGTGTTCCCTTGAATTACAAGCTCCATGATTATACTTAGCATTCAGATTGGTTAATGTTGTTAGAGTTAAATGGAAAATTTACTTATTGACTTAAATTATAATCTCTCCTTTTGTATAAATAAGCTAGGCAAAGGTAAATATCCTATATTGATGATTGCTCCTAATTACTTATAAAGCGTAAGTATGGCAGTTGTATTATGGGTATGAATACAAAAATTGAGTAGAACCTCCCACAGTAAGAAAAATAGGTATCTGAAGGAAGGATGCAAAGAAATGGACAGAAATTGGGTAGAAAGCAGCAGTTCATTTGGGACTATGACATGAGTAAAAATAATGACAGGTTCTGTGGAAGATTCTGAAGTTGATAAGAGAGAGAGAAAGACATACAGAATAGAGGCAGTTTCATGATATCATGTTATATACATTGTGTTCATGCTATACTAAATCAATATTTTGGCCCTGACATATACACTGCTCAAAACAATTAGAGGAACACTATGAAATATGCAAATATTTTTTCATTGGATAAAGGTACAAACATGAAATTAATAAATTACATTATTTGTGGTTATTTATTTATTGCTCATGTCAGTAAAAACAAATGAATAATGCTGACAATTAACTTTTCAAATAATTCCGCTATGTAAGCAATTGAATCTTGTGCTTATTTTTCAAAGTTAAACACTCGTTATATAGAGTTAGTATCGTGTATGGCCTCCACGACATTCGATGACACTTTGGCACCTTCGTGGCATGCTCCCATTCCTCCTTCAGAGCATCTCCAAGTTGCTGCAGAGTTTGTGGAGCTTGATGTCGGTTCCTGACCTTCCTGTCTAGAAGATCCCACAAGTGTTCAATAGGGTTGAGGTCTGGGCTGACCGCTCCATTACCTCAATTTCATTCCTCCTCAGGAAATCCCTGGTGACAGCCGCAGAATGTGCCCTGGCATTATCCTGCATAAACAGAAATCCAGGGCCTACTCCAATGGCAGCAGGTACTACATGCTCTTCCAGAATGTGCTCGATATCCGGACAGCATTCAGTCGCTGGGGAACAAGTACAAGGTCCATACGATTGTTGTACATAACTCCGGCCCACACCATTATGGAATCTCCTCCGAATCTATCAATTTCCTGTACAGCCTCAGCAGAAAATCTTTCTCCTGGCCATCCCCACACCCTCAATCGACCATCACAACGTATAAGACGATACCTGGATTCGTCCGAGAAGAGCACAGACTCCCACTGGTTCAGGTTCCAATCACCATGGTTTTCAGCATATGTACGTTTTGCTGCCTTATGCCCATTTGTTAAGCGTGGTTTCTTAACTGGCCTTTTTGGACGAATATTCTCTTTCCTTAATCTGTTCCTTATGGTTTGGTCTGAAACCCGGATTCCGGAAGCCATATGAAGGTCATTCTGCAGGTCTTTTTGCAGTTTTTGTACGCTGTCGAAGAGCAGAAAGAACAACGTATCTGTCATCCTGGGGGCTTGTTTTAAATTTACGGCCCTGGCCACGTCTTCTACAATACTGACCTGTCTCGCTGTGCCTGTTGCGTAACCTGGACACCATGGAAGGAGAAACCCCAAGCTCTCTAGTCACTTGTCGCAGAGATTGACCTTGTCGTAAAAGATGTAGAGCATGATACACTTCAAACTCATTTAAATGCCTGATTTTGTCAGAGACTTCAATAAACAAGGCAATAATCAACATTCGTCACTATAGCAACATCAGGAAGCTTACCAATTAGAAGTGGCCAGTGCCTTCCAAAATAAAAAAATTCTCTATATTTGTTACTTGAGGTAATTTCTCTGTATTTAGGCCATGGATCTTTAAAATTTGTATCCAATGATAAAATTAATAATTCAATTTACATATTGTCCAACTTTCAGCATCACAGCTTTAAAAAACAATTACTTATTCAATTTATTACAAGCGTTCCTCTAATTGTTTTGAGCAGTGTATGTTGTAGTCATGGGAAAATTTATATCTACAAGGGGAAAAACACAAATTAGAGACTGACATTAAAATATGTTTGAGGTGGATACGATGCTGAGGACTGAAGGATGTTATTCAAGACAATGGCTAATGTGAAAACTATAGCAAAAGATAATTGTAAAATTCCTAGAGTATCCTAGAATCAATTTATGAAAAATATTAATATTTCAGACTTGTCTTAGTTCATGACTATTTCATCTCTTATCTGTACAGGATAAGTGTTTATCCACAGTGTGTCCAGTACATATATATATATATATATATACATACATACATACATACATATACAGTGTTAGTTCTGCCATTTCTACTGTTGATGTTTCACTATATTTTGTCCAGCCTAAGAAAGACACTCCAGGAAAATAAATGGGCAGGTAATCCATGAAGCACATGACTGCTGCAGTTACTGCGATTCGTTCATGTCCAAAGCACAGTTCAACGGAAGCAAAAAAATAGATCATCATCGTCCTTTCAAGTATTAGGCCCAGTGGCCCGTTACGGTCTCCCGCCATCTCCGAAAAGGTCGACCCACAGATCTTCTGCCTTGGGGAATGTAGTGAAGAATTTGTTTTGGTATTCTGTGATGATCCATGCGCTGAATATGGGCTAGCCAATTGTTTCTATATTCTTGGAGGTATTCACATATAGGTACGATGTTTAACTCTCTGGCTATTGTTGAATTTCTTTGGTGGTCTAGAAGGCTATAACCTGCAGTTCGTCACAGAAATTTCATCTCCATGGCTGTAATATGACGATCATCCTGAGTTCTGATGGTCCAAGCTTCATTGCCATAACAGATTATGGGTCTAGCGAGAATTTGATAGATTTTCATTCTTGTGTGTCTCTGCACTTTTGATGGTTTAAAAACTTGGTTGATAATTCTTAAAGCTTTATTATAGTTTTGTATTTTAAAGGATATATCACATTCCTCATTATAAGTTAGATTATATCCTAAGTATTTAAATGAATTAACTTGCTCTAATATTGAAGTCTGAATACAAATTTTACTTCTTACTGGGAATTTCCCTTGAAAGGCCATAACTTTAGATTTTGTTGTTGATATTTCCATGTTAAATCGTTGGGCTATTATATTAAGATGATGAGTGGAATATTGTAATTCATCTTCATTACTGCCGAAAAGAGCCTGATCATCTGCATATAAGAGTGTGTCTAAAATTGTGTGTCTTGAGAGAGGAATATTACCATGAACTGTCAATCTCCAGTGTCTGATGATACAATTAATGTATACATTAAATAGAAGTGGTGATAGAGGGCATCCTTGTCTGACTCTGCAATTTATATGTTTCCAATCTGACAATTCTGTTCCTATTTGTACTGCTATGATGATATTTTTAAACAGATTAAAAATTTATTAAATTAATATTAAGAAGCTAAAGCTTTTACTATGATTGAAATAAGTATATTAAAGTACACTACTAAATTATTGTAATCAAATGGTAAAGAGAAAAATGTATGCCTGAACCGGGAATCGAACCCCAAACCTTCAGCTTTCCGTGCTGATGCTCTAACCATTGAGCTAATCCAGGCTTCCTTCCCATCCAAGCATAAATCCTTCCTTTACCTTACTGTCTTGGTCCCACATTCAAATGCTATGAATCATCATTCACAAATACACAATGCTTCTACCTGAAGAAGACATGAAGGGACTCCACATAGCTATAGCATTATTTATTAAATTAATATTAAGAAGCTAAAGCTGTTACTATGATTGAAATAAGTATATTAAAGTACACTACTAAATTATTGTAATCAAATGGTAAAGAGAAAAATGTAAAGGAAGGATTTATGCTTGGATGGGAAGGAAGCCTGGATTAGCTCAATGGTTAGAGCATCAGCACGGAAAGCTGAAGGTTCGGGGTTCGATTCCCGGTTCAGGCATAAATTTTTCTCTTTACCATTTGATTACAATAATTTAGTAGTGTACTTTAATATACTTATTTCAATCATAGTAACAGCTTTAGCTTCTTAATATTAATTTAATAAATAATGCTATAGCTATGTGGAGTCCCTTCATGTCTTCTTCAGGTAGAAGCCATTCATTGTGTATTTGTGAATGATGATTCATAGCATTTGAATGTGGGACCAAGACAGTAAGGTAAAGGAAGGATTTATGCTTGGATGGGAAGGAAGCCTGGATTAGCTCAATGGTTAGAGCATCAGCACGGAAAGCTGAAGGTTCGGGGTTCGATTCCCGGTTCAGGCATAAATTTTTCTCTTTTCCATTTGATTAGTTTAAAAATTGTTTGGATCAGTTGATTTGGTGTTCCATCATCAGTTAAGATATCTAAAAGTTTTTGTCTGTCAACTCGATCAAATGCTTTGATAAAATCTATAAACGCTATATGTAGTTCTTTATTGAATTCTTTGTGCTTTTCGATAAGAAGTTTTAAGGTGAAATAACCATCGGCACAGGATCTTCCCTTACGAAAACCATTTTGTTCTTCCCCTAATAAGTTTTCATAGTGTTTTTGTAATTTAGAAGCTAGAATTTTTGTAAAAACTTTATATCCACTGTTGAGAAGGCTAATGCCTCGATAATTATTACAATCTTTGAGGTTACCTTTTTAAAAAATTGGTATGATAATGGCTTCCTCCCAAGATTATTTTGTTTAGTAAGTGCAGAAATTTTTGTTTAAGAGTTTTGTCAGAATATTTAAACAATTCTATATGAAGTCCATCCTCACCAGATGCTTTATTATTTTTACAGGACTCTAAAGCTGTGTCAAGTTCTGCTTCAGTGATATATAGAAATTCATCGTTCTGAGATGGGTAAATCAAAATTAGTCTGGGAGATGGACTATACATTTTGAAAATATGTAACCCAAGTGGTTTTATCAATCAAATTTAATTTTACACTCTCTTTACACTCTTGGCTAAGATTATTTAAAACTTTGTAAGTTTTTGGGTTAAGTTTGGTGAGATCTCTCTCTAGATTAGAGACGAAAGTATCCCAATTTTCTCTGTGTCTTCTTCTGATTTCTCGTTTTGCAATAGCTCTTTTATGATGATAATCAATTTTGTCATTCAACAACCCAGTTGTTATATATTGATGTACTCGATTAACATAATTACATACTTAAAGGTATTTATGTTAACTATAGTTGATCAGAATACAGTGTATACCTACATATTTCTTCGAAGGTCGGAGACTAACTAAAAATTCGAATTTGTTTGAAACTGAACGATTCTTGAAAATAAGTTGAATGTCAGTTACAAATATGGCGGGTGTCGGGTAGTTTATGTTAACTTAACTCGGTTATTTAAATTTAAATGTCTGATTTGAATTAATTTGTTTAGTATCAACAATTATAATTTAATTCGCTTTTGACATATTATTTTAAAAAATTGATACAACCTGCAATGTAAAAGTAAAACAATTGTTAAGCATTAATTTACCGGCTTGTAACAAACAGCTGACAGAGTTCGTCTGCACTCTTACATGTGCTACGAGGAGTAATACATTCGGAAGTTAAATGTTGAAGTGTGCTTCTTATGTTGGACAGAGAATAGCATCAATTCCATCAAAGTTTTACCATTTGGCATTCTTCTCAATATTTAAACTTGTCCAAACATCAAATTTCAAAGGAAAACTGTCACCAGGGAAAAACTATTACATTTCAAATGAATTTACAAAAAAAAATCTGATGAACTACATATTCAGATTCTTCTTGTAAGCCCATGTTTCCCTTAACAGAGATTTAAACACTCTCCCCCTACAGGGAAGAATTTGGGAAAAAATATATATTAAAAAAAACCATACTAGAACCATGAACTTCGAGATTCAAGATGAACCGAGCTTGATTACTTACAAAGTTCTTCAAAAATACAACAGATGGCAGTTTAGAAAATGATTCCTTCAAAAGAACACCAGATGGCAGTTTAGAAAATAATTCCTTCAAAAGAACACCAGATGGCAGTTTGGATAATTACAGGCAAAAGAAAAAATTGACAGTCGTGAAAACAGCTGAGATGGTGACAATGGTCGCTGATACTGCAGTGCTGTGTTTAATAAAACATAGAAGTATGAGGTAAGAAGAAATCATGATTCATTTAATTCTTATATATTTGAACCATGCTAATTTAGTTACACTTGTTTTCATATAGATGTCATTTTGAGTAGTCCATGGTCTGCGTTCCGCCTCATACTGACATCTAGGAAACCAAGGCAGTACTAGGATGGAAAAATTTGGTAGATTCAAGGTAATAAATGAAGTTCAACTTTATATCAAACAAGGTAATAAATGAAGTTCCACTTTAAACGATGATAGAAAACTGAGATATCATTTATATATTTTAAGAAATATAAAGGAAGTCTGTATCATATTATATCTTCTAAGAAATACAAAAAAAATGTCTACATCAATAATGAGCTAAAATAAAACGTACCTTTGGAATGTCTGTGGATGCGTTGTTGAAATGATGAGTTTCATATACTTGTAACATTTGCATTATGTGTCTTGCTTGGTCCCTGGCACGTGGTTCAAAGTCCTGAAAGTAAATTTCTTTCTCATGATGAAAAATTTCCTCTCTGTTACAATTAACAAAGATATGTAATGTGTCCAAGAACACAAACATTACATGTTTAGGTAGATGAAGAATTCTTATTTCTAGGAGTGTGAAAAATCACATTTCAATTTTATTAATAAAAAGCTGAAGCACGAAAAGTGCAGTTGGTGGCAATGTAACACACATTTTAATAATAATAATAATAATAATAATAATAATAATAATAATAATAATAATATAAAATAACTTTTAGTCAATACAGTGTATCAATATCTTCTGAAAACTAAAAAAATAAACACATATTAAAATTATTACTAATTCTTAATAGTAGGAGTGATACTATGAAGTAATAATTATGACAAACTGGACTGAAAGTATATCCTCACCTAATAAAATATATTTCTTAATTGTTTTGAATTGTATTTTGACTCACCTCATATTTCTTGACTCCCATGCAGACCTGGGTTTCGTCACTGCTTTTGTGATATTCTCGATGCATCACCATGATTACAACTTTTTATATTTTCTTACCTTGATATGTATAATAATAATAATTTTTTCCCCATACTAACTACATTCTAATTAACTAACTCACTGGCACTATTGAGCCCTTACGTTCATGGCCACACAGACATAAGCTCTCCATACAACCCTATCCTGAGCTAATGTTTTCCAGTCATCCCCTGTATAATCTACTTCCCTGAAATCATAGTTAATGTTATTCTCCCACCTCATTCTTGGCCTACCTACTGGCCACTTTCTATCCAGTTTTCCTACAAGAAGCTTCCATGCATGTCTTTCACTCCCCATTTGTGCCACATGTCCTGCCAATCACAGTCTACGAGACTTAACTGTTCTTATTATATCTGGCTTCCTAAAAAGACCATGTAGTTCACTGTTATGTAGTCTCTTTAGTCCAAAAATTTTCCTAAGAACTTTATTCTCAAATACTCTCCTTTCCTCTCTTAAAGTAAGAGTCCATGTTTCACATCCATATATAATATAACTGGTAGAATCCATCCATCCATAGTAATTCTGCCCAAAGGCAGGTCCTTCACTGCAATCATAGCATTTTCATGCTATGCTTGCAGCTTTACTAGGAATTGTGTAGGTGTAGTAGCTTCCCGTTGCTTTCCACACTGGTGAAGGATGATGGTGGTGATGATAATGATAAGGATGATGATGATATGATTTCGGGGACCGTTTGGGCCTTAAAGTTTTCCCGACATTTGTCTTACAGGTGAGGAAAAACCCCAATAAAAACCTCACCCAGAAAAACTGCCCCGACCGGGGATCGAACCCGGGCCCGCTGTGTGACAAGGCAGCACGCTACCTCGAGACCACAGCGGTGGACTGGTAGAATAATAGTTTTATATATTTTCAGTTTAACGTTTTTTGAAAGGAGTTAGGAAGTCAAAAGTCTCTGTAATGCATAATAACACGAATTTCCAGAATTCAGCCTATGTTTAATTTCTTTGTGCATCTCATTTCCATTTGTGGTTATTGTTCCTAGATATTTGAATTCAGCCACTTCCTCAAAATTTCCCTCGTTTGTCATTAGCTGTCCATTACCATTATAAAAGTATTTCTATGTGTGACCATATACTTACTTACTCACTCACTGGCACTATCGAACACATAGGTTCATGGCCACACGGACATAAGCTCTTCATACATCCCTATCCTGAGCTAAAGCTTTCCAATCATTCCCTGTATAATCTACTTCCCTCAAATCATAGTTAAAGTTATTCTCCCACCTCATTCTTGGTCTACCAACTGGGCGTTTTCCCTCTGGCTTCCCTACAAGAAGCTTCCATTTCCCATATGTGCAACATGCCCTGCCCATCGCAGTCTACGAGACTTAACTGTTCTTATTATATCTGGCTTCCTATAAAGACCATGTAGTTCATTGTTGTGTAGTCTTCTCCATTCACCTGTTTGTTCATCTCTCTTTGGTTCAAAAATTTTCCTAAGTACTTTATTCTCAAATACTTGTAATCTACTTTCATCCCTTAAAGTAAGAGTCCATGTTTTGCACCCATATAATATAACTGGTAGAATAATAGTTATATATTATATTATTTTTGGTCTGGACATCTTACCTCAATATTAATGTTGATTTGTTCTTGAACATGTTTCAAAACAATTCTGTTTTATCTTCAGCTTTCCCAGACTGAAGATAAAACAGAATTGTTTTGAAACATGTTCAAGAACAAATCAACATTAATATTGAGGTAAGATGTCCAGACCAAAAATAATATAATTAAAATAACCTCAAAATATAACTTCCTAAAATTAAATATTAATAGTTATATATTTTCAGTTTAACGTTTTTTGAAAGGAGTTGGAACATCAAGAGTCTCTGTAATGCATAATAGCACGCATTTCCAGAATTGAGCCTATGTTTAATTTCTTTAAGCATCTCATTCCTATTTGTGATTATTGTTCCTAGGTATTTGTTGTGTGACCATATATTTAGTTTTATTGATATTTACTTCCAGTCCCAATTTCTTAGTGTTACTTGATAGACTTGATAGTGTGTGCACGTTGGCCTTTAGTATCTCCTCGCTATCGCCCAATAGTACTACATCATCAGCATAAACTAACAGTTTATAATACCTTCTTCATACTGAAAAGATTTGACAGCATGCTCTAGTACAAAATTAAATAGTAGAGGAGATAGTGCATCTCCTTGCTTCAACCCAATGTGGATTTCAAAAGTATCCAAAAACTGTTTGCCTACACGCACCCGACTCTTGAACTACATTCTGAATGCTTAAATTAAGTCATTGAATCCTTCAATTAAAGACTTTTGTGAACTGAAGTTGGAGGAATGAAGATAAAGTTCCTCACATACCCAAATGAGAAAATTTATTCTATGATGTTGAATATACTTGGTCGATTATTTCTCTTTTCATCAACATGTATTATTCTGTAATTAATTCTTTCTCTTGTAAATCTAATTTATCTTACACATATGGCTACAGTCTGGCATTATTAGTTTCTTGAGTAAGTTACCTTGACTATTTAACTCATGCCCCAAATGGGAGTCAATGACCAATCACGTTTCAATGATTTCTGTTTTACAACCAATCAGAGTCGTGTTTCACGAAATATTTATCAGTGTTAGGATTATCATATATTAAACAAAGCTCCTCCTTTTTAATATTCTGAACAGGTCTGGCCGTTATTTTGCAGTGACTGAGCCTATAACAAATACGGCTACCAGATTGTATATAATAGTGCTTACATGTCAACATTTGTAGCAATTGATTATACCACCAAAAAAAAGAAACCACTGTTTGCACTTTCTTAAATGTATTTTTTTCCCAGGTAATAATCGAGAAAAATATAATTGTCATATTTACATCATACGACATCAAAAATGAATTAATATACAGATTGATGTGTTTCATTTTTTCTCCACTAGAGAGCATTCTTACAATATTGCGTTCCTTTGGCAATAAATAGTATGATCTGGTTGCAGTGATAAACAAAAGAAGCAGTAGAAGCGTACCTATCGTTTCTCATTTGTTTTCAAACATCGCCGTTTACATTACATATATAAATATTTTAAAATAACTATAGTTAAATAATGATTTGTGAGTAAACAGCTTAATTTTATTCGTTAAATAGTCCTAACAAATGCCACTCTTGATTTCCAAATTCTCTAGATAAATTCACTCCTCACTTCGTGAGTCGTGAATTTATCGATAATTTGGAAATCACTCGTGGCATTACTTATGATAAGATATCTAACAAAATACTACCATTTTGTAATTTCTAACAACACAAATATTTTAAAGAATTCTTGGATCCAAAGTTTTTGTAACTCAAGTGATAGGACACAAAATATTTTCTTTCTTCTACTCCATATTGTAATTAGGTCAGTGCACAGTGATCCAGAACACAAAAAAAAAATCTGGGACTCACTATTTGGGCCCCAAATCCATCCAAAAGTGTAAGATTAACAATGTTAAAGGAATAAAAATATTTGGGTCTGCATAATTGATGTGAGGGCTTTTAATTAGTCATTATACACAAAATATTAGTTCATGACTGATTTAAAAAAAACACATTGTTTTTGAGATACTTTGAAAAATTGATTTATAATCACAGATAAGCTTTTGCATTTAGAAAATAATATACTATTATCAAAAGTAAGCCTATTATAATGATTAAAGCTGTAACATAAACATAAATAATAATAATTATGATTGGTTTAAAATTTATTTAAATCATGCATAATAAAATGTTTTAACATTAGGAGAAACTGAAAAAAAATTTCTGTTAAATCACATTCACGATACATACAATTACGACAATGAAGAAATTATTTTATTGTTATTTTAAAATTAAGAATAGTATCTACTAACACATATTAGAAAAATAAAACTATAGACTACAATATTAATAACTTACTCAGTACTCTGATTCGCTGCTGTTACAGTTGGATTCAATCCTGTTCTCGGTGTTTGATCCTTCTAGATCCATGCAAGTAGGTAAATTGTTGATATTACTGATCAGATGACAGCAATAGTCTTCGGAATATATCTTCATTTGTAGTGATTGCTGAAAATTTTCTAGTATGTTGCATTCAGAATGACTTGATGTCCTTATTTCTTCTTTCCTGTGTCTCTTCTGACATTTGTACTATGGGCAGCAGAGCCTCAGAAATAATTTGAAGAACCATGGAGGAGGATTTTGTTGAATGATATTGGCATATAATATCATAGATACAAGTTTACAAACAACTTAGCACTTTCCAATACATAATTTCTTAAGATACTTCAGAAACATCATATCCACATGAGAGAGCTTGAAGGATAGTCGCAAATCAGATGAGATTTCCATCGACTGAGAGAAGCAGCTAGTGAAGGACTTCTAAAAAATCTTTGTGTTATTGTCATTGCTGGTTCTGCTACCTCCTGCTTTTTGACAGTCAACTAGCAAACCCATTTGTTCTCTTATTTGTGCTTGGACTTTTCTTTTTCTGGCCAGATATTTTTTTTTATTTTCTGCATCCTGTACTTGCCACTTTTTCACATCTAGTCGATATGACAAATCCAGTTCACATTTCACAAAACAAATTCAAGCATGCAGATTTGATAGACCAAACTGAAAAATGCTTGTCTGTTGTTGCATCAACAATGTTATTCACTGATTTTGGGGAAGCTACGCAAACATAACAGGTCTGCGATGAAGGAGTGTCTGGGGTTAGAATGTTTTCTGTACTGTCTGCTTACAGCAACATTGATGAACTGTGTTGTTGAATATCCAATGTCCAGAATAACCACTTTATATTAGTTATTTTAGTGTGTAGTATTCATTGCAAATATAAATTTTATTATGTTACTTAAATAAAAATAAAACTTAAAAGTTTTATATGATTTTCATATTTATTAAAATACAAATTCATAACAGCTGTTTCAGTAGTTTGTACCTTTTTCAGACAAATTTTATCTGAAGAAGGTACAAAGTACTGAAACAGCTGTCATGGCTTTGTATTTTAACAAATATGAAAATCATATAAAACTAAGTTTTATTTTTATATAATTAACATAAAAATGGATTTTTATCAAGTAAATGCCAAATCAATTGATTACTTAATACATTGTATTAACTAAGACTTCAAAGTTATCTGTATAATATAAAGTACACGTGTGTGTTCCAATGCCCCTGCTGCATTTTTCAGGTTTTGGATTCTGCAATAGGCATTAATATGGTCTATTTTAAATCTATGCACCACTCTAGCATATCTAATTATGTAGTCTTTATAAAATAAGTCCATACTTACATTTTGCAATTTTGAGATTGTGGAAGTAAGATCTGACAAATCCATGCCATACAGCATATAGAACCTCGCAAGGTGTAATATACAGTTTATATCTGAAGGATTTACAAGGTTTAATAGTTCTAAGGCACTGCGTAAACGAGCACCTCTACCATTCATTTGAGTTCGCTGGCGACCAGCAACTTCCAGATTGTGTGCCATACGTTCAATCACCTGTTAACGATAATAATTAGGTAAACTGATAGCATTTACTTAACTTTCACAGGGAAATGAAGTTTAATTTAAGAATAAAATTAATAAATTAATGAGTCATTTTAACATCTTACCTCATATTTCATGTTTTTCAAACACGGTAACTATAGTTTTCAAATGATCTTGTCATTCATTTGAAAACTATAGTTACCGTGTTTGAAAAACATGAAATATGAGGTAAGATGTTAAAATGACTCATTAATTTATTAATTAAGAACCTCATAATGTGTTTCCCAATTTTAACTTTGAATAAAATTAATGTTTTTATTACCTGACCTCATATCCTTTTTCTTCTAGACTGCAGTTTCGGAGCTATATCTCCATCATCAGTAGCCTCTCGTCAACCGGTGTTATGTCGTTTCTTGGCATTTTCTTCTTCCTTTTCAGAAAGAGGAAGGAAGAAGAAAACTGCCAAGAAACGACATAACACCGGTCGACGAGAGGCTACTGATGATGGAGATATAGCTCCAAAACTGCAATCTAGAAGAAAAAGGATATGAGGTGAGGTAATAAAAACATTAAATTAATTTTATTATTCAATGAGAAGTGTTAAATTAATAATAAAATCGTCAATTAAATTAATTCTTGAACTGATAGCATCTTATAAAATATTCTTAAATTATATGCAAGAACTAACTATCATAACCAATAAAATTACATGCTTTCAAATTACAATAAAATAATTAGCCATGTATGACAATTTCAAACTGCCAAGTAAAATTTACTATTACTTTTCCATGTATAAAATTAAAATAAAATTAAAAACAAATTTAGAGATAAAATACTAATTGACCACCACTTAGGTTTAGTGGTAACATCCACTGCCTTTACATACATCAGACCCAGGTTTAACATAGGGTTGAATTTGGGTTAAGGTTAACATAAGTTTAACACAGTGTTAAATTTTTTCAAGGATTTTCTTCAATGGTAAGGCAAATACCAGAATATTTAGGTCACAACTTCCTGAAAAATCACCGGTCTCACCATCATCAATCAGTCAGTCATAAGAATTAGTAATTAATGTAGGTAACAGAGCCATCTAGTATACAACAATAGAAACAGATAATCACAGTTTCATCAAACATTATGAGTTAGTGTCTGCCAAGTAAGAAAAAAACCAAACTTACACAAAGCAGCAATAACCTATATGAAAGTCAATATAAGATTGTTGTAGTTAAAGCGACTATAAAAAGAATAATAATTTGAATTATCAATCATATTAGATTGTAATATATGTAACTTGAATTTGAAAGATTTACAAAGTAACCTTTCAAAACTTATATTATTCATTAGATGAAATATAAGATTTTATGTTGTACATATCTTGAGAGCGAATGAAATTCCTAATGAACTGATTAGAGCAATAATATCAATTAACACACACTGCAAAACAGTAATCAAAGTAAAAGAACAGCAAACTGAAAGAAATAACCCTCACAAAGGGCATCAGGCAAGGTGACTCAAGTCCATTCTTCTTCATCATCATGAACAAATTCGTTTTAGGCCATGTGGCCTGTACGGTAAACATAGCGAAGATGGTCTTGATCTTTCCACTGATGTTTTGGTCTTCCTTGGTCCCTATGTCCAGTTGGGGTATATTGGAATGCCAATTTTGGAAGTCTATTTCTTGCCATTCTCCTCAGATGATTTTTCCATTCTTGTTGGTATCTTTATATATCTTCATTTAAACTTGTTACTCCAAGTTTTAAGTCCATTCTTATTTAATATTATAATGGATAAAATTATTGAAAACATACCACAATGTTTGGGTTAAAAAATGGGAAACACTACATTTCACTTAATATGTTACGCCGATCATGTCGTTCTCCTTTCAGAAACTGAAGATAATTTACAAAGATCTTTACATCAATTTAATATAAATGCCAAAAAATACAATATGGAAATTAACACAAATAAGGCAAAATGCTTAACAATATTAAAAGAACCAGTAAGATGAAAATTAGAAGTGGAAAGAAAAATTATAGAACGAGTGTCAGAATTTAATTATTTAGGTGTATTAATAACAAACACTGAAAATTTAATAAAAGAAGTAAAGAAACAAGCTGATAAAGCAGCACAAATATCAGGGTATATGAAAGATTTAATTTGGCGCAAAAAACATGTCAATAGAAAGCAAAACCCACATATACAAAACGATAGTTCAACCAGTTATCGAATATGGAGCAGAAACTTGGGCTGATACAACAAAAACTAAACAAATAATAAGCACATGCGAAATGAAAATCTTAAGAACAATTCAGGGAAAACATTATTTGATAAGATGATCTTCATCAAGATCATCATAGCAACTCCGGCGTGAAAGTCCATGTGAATACATTATTTGATAAAATACACAACACAGAAATTAGGGACAAATGCCATATTCAAGACATAACCAAATTTATTATAGATAGACGAAAATATTGGGTCATATAGGAAGAATGGAAGAAAACCGGCTTGCAAAAAAGAGCTAAAGAAGATAGACCAATGGACGGGAGAAGAACAAGAGGAAGACCAGCCAAGAGAAGGATAGACAGTGAATGCACATCCAATATGTCTTCCTCCAAGGACTGATTTTGGAAATAAACAGGATGAAAATCCTACAAATTAAGTTTAAGAAGAAGAAGAAATATAAGAGAAAATAGGAAAAACTTAGTCTTGTCAAGTATTGATTCATACAATGTTTTTATTATAAATTTAACACTTCTCACTTACTTACTTACTCACTGGCACTATCGAAACCGTAGGTTCATGGCCGCACGGACATATGCTCTCCATACATCCCTATCCTGAGCTAATGCTTTCCAATCATTTCCTGTATAATCTACTTCCCTCAAATCATAGTTAATGTTATTTTCCCACCTCATTCTTGGTCTACCAACTGGGCGTCTTCCCTCTGGCTTTCCTACAAGAAGCTTCCATGCAAGTCTTTCATTTCCCATACGTGCAACATGTCCTGCCAATCGCAGTCTATGAGACTTAACTGTTCTTATTATATCTGTCTTCCTATAAAGACCATGTAGTTCATTGCTATTCTCCATTCACCTGTCTCTTCATCTCTCTTTGGTCCAAAAATTTTCCTAAGTACTTTATTCTAAAATACTTTTAATCTCCTTTCCTCCCTTAAAGTAAGAGTCTATGTTTCGCATCCATATAATATAACTGGTAGAATAATAGTTTTATATATTTTCAGTTTAATGTTTTTTGAAAGGAGTTGGGACATCAAGAGTCTCTGCAATGCATAATAGCACGCATTTCCAGAATTGAGCCTATGTTTAATTTCTTTGTGCATCTCATTCCTATTTGTGATTATTGTTCCTAGGTATTTGAATTCAGTCACTTCCTCAAAATTTCCCTCATTTGTCATGAGCTGTCCAGTTCCATTATATAATGAATTTCTACGTGTGACCATATATTTAGTTTTATTGATATTTACTTCCAATCCTAATTTCTTAGTGTTACTCAACAGTGTGTGCGTATTGTCCTTTAGTATCTCCTCGCTATCGGCCAACAATACTACATCATCAGCATAAACTAACAGCTTATTAATACCATTGAGTTGTAAGCCTTCCTCATTCTCCAAAGATTTAATGGCATGCTCTAGTACAAAATTAAATAGTAGAGGAGATAGTGCATCTCCTTGCTTCAACCCATTCTGGATTTCAAAAGTGTCCGAAAACTGTTTGCCTACACGCACCCTACTCTTTGTGCCATTTAGACACAAGTCTAACTAACTTTTTAGGAATTCCGAACTCCAGCAGGATACTATATAACTTCTCCCTCTTAATTGAATCATATGCTTTTTTGAAGTCTACATATAGTTGATGTACAGTACCATTATATTCCCATTTCTTTTCTAAAATCTGTCTTATACTAAAAATTTGATCTGTTGTAGACCTGTTTCTTCTAAATGCACATTGATGATCTCCTAGAATGTCATCAATATAGGGAGTAAGTCTGCTTACTAATATATTTGTTAGAATTTTGTACGGAGTTGAAAGTAATGAGATGCCCTGTAGTTGTTGCAGTCAGTTTTATCTCCTTTCTTATAAATTGGTACGATAATTGATTCCTTCCATTCGTCTGGAAGAGCTTCTTTTTCCCAAATCATACTAAGCAACCAGCATATCTTGTCCATCAATTTTTCTCCCCCTGATTTTACCAGTTCTGCTGGGATCTCATCTGAACCTGATGCTTTATACATCTTCAATTTTTCAATCGCCATTTCAACCTCTAATGCACTTGGCTCTGCGACTAGCATTTCTGCTGTCTGTAAATTATCCTCCTCAATGTCCTGTTCTGTATGTACATTTAATAGCTGATTAAAGTAACTTTTCCATCTATTTAATATACTCCTGGAATCTGCAATCATATCCCCATTTTCATTCCGAATTATGTTTGTTCTAGCCTGAAATCCTTTATTCTCTATACTAATTCCCTGATATAATTCTCTAATGTTCCTATTTTTTGCATTCATTTCAAGATCATTAATCTTCTCTCTCAAATATTCCATCTTTTTACTCTTTAGTAACTTGGTGGTTTCCCGTCTAATAGTACCCAATTGCTCTAAATTTACCTCACTTGGCTCGTGTAACCATTTCATTTTTGCTAGCTTTAACACTTCTCACTGTAGTACAAATTCTATTTGAAGAGAAAAATATATGCTTAGACTGGAGTTTGAACCCAGGACCTTTAGATTCATATCCTAATGCTCTATTGTCTGAGCTATCCTAAGCACTCCAACCTAAACACAATTTTTTTTCTTATACATTTTTAATTTCCGAGAGCGCCAATTGTTACAAACCACTGCTCGAGAAATAAAAATGTATAAGAGAAAAATTTGCATTTAGATTGGATTGCTTAGGATAGCTCAGGCAGTAGAGCGCATATAAGGCTGAAGGCCCTAGGCTGAAACCCTAGTCTAAGTGAATATTTTTCTCCTCAAATATGATTGATTCATTCACCTAATTAACTAAAAGTGCCTACAATTATATTATGATTTGGTATTGCAATATTAATATTACAAATTGGACAAGGATATCGATTGAACAATGTATGATTGATATGGTACAGCAAGAGATGCCAAAAGAAGACGACTTCAAAAATTACAAAAAAAAAAAGGTTAGTTCTGTTCCTCTAAAAAATATTAAATGTTGTATAATGAATCTGAATTATTGTTAATAGTTATTTCTCATATAAATAATCTATTAATGATTTTTCCCAAGCCCAAAGAGATTTAACAGTAAAGATATGCTATTTATAACTATACAGCTGGCTTAGAAACTGTCCAGAAGATCAGAATATATAACCTCACATTTAAAATTTGTAATGAGAAACATCTCCGAAAATTAACTTCTTTGACAAGGATATTGCTTCAACAATGTACAATCAATATGGTACAGCAAGAAATGTCAAAACAAAACAACTTTAAAAATTACCAAAAAAAAAAAGGTTAAGTTCTGTTGCTCTAAAAAAATATTAAATGTTGTATAATGAATCTGCATTATTGTTAAAAGTTATTTCTAATTCAATCATCTGTTATTGATTTTTCCCAAGCCCAAGATTTAACAGTAAAGATATGCTATCAATAACTATCCAGCCGGCTTATAAATCACTCTGAAGTAAGATCGGAATACATAATCTCACATTTGGTAAATATTAAACATTATATTGTTTATTTTTTCTTTTCACTCACCTCATACTTCATAACTCCTCGCAGACCCAGGTTTCGTCACATCAGGTGACACAGCATTGAGAATGTCACAAATGATGTGACGAAACCTGGGTCTGCGAGGAGTTATGAAGTATGAGGTGAGTGAAAAGAAAAAAAAATAAACAATATTAAAAAACCTCATAGTGTTATTTCCTATCTACATAACTTAATTAAACATTATAATTATATTTAGCTTCTAATGTTGTATTATTCACTAAATAGTCAGTCCAAATCCAATGCAAGGTTAAATTTTTCATTAGACAAAATCACTCGCAACTTTGTCACTCGTGATTTTTTTCAGAAAAACACAACCTCTTGTTAGATTACTGTTGATAAAATACCCCATAGTGTGAATTCCTATCAATTTTATGTTAAAAAGATAAACATTATTAAGAAAAAATCTGTAAGTCTTGTATTTAAATCTTATTGGCTAACAACTATAAATGTAGAAAATTACAGTAATGGTGGAAAATGTTTAATTGTTCTTTAAGAACCAAAGATAGGGGACTGTATCAGTGGAATAAAACACAAGAAAAATCATTTAATTTATTCATTTCTATGTTCAATTATTTCAATTATTTTCTCAGTTAATGTTCTTTTTTTTTATTATTCCGGCTTTTACAATGAATATACAATTTTCCGGTACCCATGTTTACAGTTAACTACACATTTGTTTCAACACATTTTTCCATTCTTGTCTGTTCATCCATATATCTCCTTCTATTTCCCATTCCCTCTTAGTTTCATTGATTCCCTGAATCCACGTAATATTTGGTCTACCCTTCTTTTTCCTTCCCTGTGGTTCCTAATCCATGATTATCTTAGGTAGTCTTCCTTCTTCCATCCTTCTAATGTGTCCATACCAATTTAATTGTTTCTTCTTCTTCTTCTTCTTCTTCTTCTTCCTTCCAAGTATTAGGCCAAGGCCTGTTACGATCCTATAGAAAATTTTCCCTCCTACTTCCGGGAAATTCTCGTATAAGACTTGAAAGCATAATAATAGTCCCTTCGATTGGTTGCTGGCCAAAGGAAGGCAAGACCAGTGATGGGGCTGCCATCTTATAGCCTCTGGTCAGGCTTTTCTGGAGAAGAAAAGAAAATAAAGGAAAGAAGTAATGGAAGAAAGGAAAGACTCCCTAGCCCTCGGATGCCCTAATAGCGTCGGGGTCGAAAAAAACAAGAGTTAACCAAGAGAGGTTAGATAGTAAAGTTAAAAGAGTGCAAAACACAAGTAAGTGGAAGAAATGTTTTGCTCAGCTTGGGCACCTTGTGGTCGCCATACACATATCCCCTAGATGAGGACCCCTGAGGGGTTGTTTCTTCTTTATAAAATCTAATATTGAATATTGTATTTAATTAATGTTGGGAAGTAAACATTCTTTTTTTTTTTTTTCTCCTGGCGCGACAGGCCTACAAGGCCCTTAGCCTACCAGCCGGCTGCTGGCCTCACATCCACTTGTGTGAATCACAGAGGTAGATGATCAGCAGCCAGTGTAGGGGTGACATGTGGTTAGCATGTCGAGTCCCCCAGCCGTTATAGCTGGTTTCCTCAACCTGGAGCCGCTACTTATTGTAGCTACCCAATTGCCTCACGATGCTGGGTGGGCACCGGTCCCATACTGGCCGAAATACCATGAGAAAATTTCTTCCCCCATGGAGACTCGAACCAGCGCAAGTCCCGTAGCTCTGCGCCAAGGCTTCCTACCTTAACCGCTCGGCTACGGCGCGGGACGGGAAGTAAACATTATGAGGTATAATCATTAAAATTCATCGGAGAACATATTGTTTAAACAACTCACCTCATAGGATTCATGCTTTCATGATATCGCGATTTCAAACATAATCATGTTCATCGTCAGCCATAACTCTGACTGATGAAATTCTTCGGCCGTCAACTATTCTATTGTCGCCATCTTCAGTGCTGCCATCTATGGTTGAATTTATGAACTTCGAAATCAATGTAATTTCGTTAGGGATATCAAAATTCATTGATCTATTTTTGTTTTTCTGAATGTATATTTTTTCCCAAACTGTCAATTCCAAAGGTTTCTCTACTTGTTTTAAAAGTTTAGCTTCTCTTCCAATTTTATGATGTTCTAATAAACTATGTGCAGCAATTGCAGATTTTTCAATTTCACAATTTTTAATATTTCTGAAATGTTCTTTTGTCCAAATTTCCAAATTCCTTTTTGTTTTTCCTATATAAACTTTATTATCTGGAATTTATCAAATAAATTGTGAAGATTGCAATAAAGTTTATATAGGAAAAACAAAAAGGAATTTGGAAATTCGGACAAAAGAAAATTTCAGAAATATTAAAAATTGTGAAATTGAAAAATCTGCAATTGCTGCACATAGTTTATTAGAACATCATAAAATTGGAAGAGAAGCTAAACTTTTAAAACAAGTAGAGAAACCTTTGAAACTGACAGTTTGGGAAAAAATATACATTCAGAAAAACAAAAATAGATCAATGAATTTTGATATCCCTAACGAAATTACATTGATTTCGTAAGTTCATAAATTCAACCATAGATGGCAGCACTGAAGATGGCGACAATAGAATAGTTGACGGCCGAAGAATTTCATCAGTCGGAGTTATGGCTGACGATGAACATGATTATGTTTGAAATCGCGATATCATGGAAGCATGAATCCTATGAGGTGAGTTGTTTAAACAATATGTTCTCCGATGAATTTTATTGAATATTGTACCTGCATTTTTTCTTTTTTTATATGAATTTCTAATTTTATCCTTCCTGGATACTCTTGCAGCACGTCTCCGGTAGTCCATTTCAGTAGCGAGTAATTTTTTTTTCATTTGTGCATTTAAAGCCCACACATCAGCTCCATATGTAATAATGCTTCTGAATTGCATTAAAAATAGTTTTTTTTGTTTCTTTGAAGATATGTTTGTCCCATACTATTCCATTTAGGGCAGATATAGCATACTTTCCTATATTGATCCTGTTTCTTATCTCTGTTTCTTGTTTTCCATCTTTAGTAATTTTAATTCCCAAATACTTATATTCTTCGGTGTATTTAATTGTCCCTAAATTTTCTTCTAGTATTAAATCTTGAGGAAGATTCCCTATTGTCATATATCTAGATTTATTCCTTAATACCAGTATTTTAATAACATATATTTTATTAAGAAGATAATTTTTTGGTCAAATGTTTCCATCCTCACTGTGATTCTGAGTTTGGACAAAATTTTATGGATATTCAGTCATCTACCTACAGCTTGAATATGTATGTGGTGAAGAAATAGATCTATCGTGGTTCAGATATCAAGTAAACATTTTTCATGTAACGTCTTCAACACCAATGTTCTCTCTCCTATAGAGGACCAGTCTTCACGAGGATTGTGAAAACTTTATAAAATCATTGTGGAGTAATATGAATAGTGCTTAAGTTTAATCATCATCATCATCATCATCATCCAGGCAAGTATTAGGCCATGTGGCCTGTTACGGTCTCAAAGAGGAATTTTCCATCCAGCGCTTTTTTGGACGTCCCAGTGATCTTTTGCCTTGGGGGCAGTAATGAAGCATGGCTTTTGGAATTCTATGAGACAGCATTTGTTGAAGATGGGCTTTCCAGTTGTTCTGGTA
Source organism: Diploptera punctata (assembly GCA_030220185.1). Classification (NCBI taxonomy): domain Eukaryota; kingdom Metazoa; phylum Arthropoda; class Insecta; order Blattodea; family Blaberidae; genus Diploptera; species Diploptera punctata. The sequence goes on from JASPKZ010010240.1 coordinate 2,579,597, forward strand.
GTTTTGGCTTAAGTTTAATAATAAATGATAATAAGATGATCATATCTTATTCTTCTTCTTCTTCTTCCTTCCAAGTATTAGGCCAAGGCCTGTTACGATCCTATAGAAAATTTTCCCTCCAGCGTTTTATAGGACGGCCCAGTGATCTTCGTCCTCTTGGTATATAATTATAAACAGCTTTGGGGATCCGATTTGAACTCATTTTTTCAAGATGGTGTTTCCAATTTAGTTGGTACTGTTTAATATATTCCAAAATTGGCGTAGCTTCAATTCTTTTAAGATATCATCATATCTTATTAAATTAATATTAAGAAGCTAAATCTATTACTAAGAATGAAATAAGTAAATGAATGTACACAACTAAAAACTATTGTAATCAGTGGTCTGGAGCATCAGTATATAAAGCTAAAGGTTTGGGGTTTGATTCCTGGTTCAGGCATAAATTTTTCTTTTATTAATAATGCAGTTAGAATTTAACACCTCACCTCATATAAAAAGTAGATGGCTCAAAGACATGTTTCAATGCTTGATAATATGCAGAAGTATTGATATATGTCTTCAAGAAATCTACAATTATGAGGTGAGGTGTTAAATTCTAACTTAATCATTAATTAAAATAAACCTCATAGTGTCACTTCCTTAAATATTAATTAAAATAATTTTTTCTCTTTACCATTTATTACAATAGTTTTGTTGTGTACATTAATTTACTTATTCCAATCAGAGTAATAGCTTTAGCTTCTTAATATTAATTTAAAAAGTAATTCTATAGCTTTGTGGAATCCCATCAAGTCTTCTAAATGTAGAAATCACACAATGTGCATTTGTGAATGATGGTTCATCACATTGGATGTGGGATCAAGAAAATACTAAGGTAAAGGGAGAATTTGTGCTTGAATGGGAAGGTAGCATAAATTAGCTCAGTGGTCTGGAGCATCAGAATGTAAAGCTGATTCGGGGTTCGATTCCCAGTTCTGACATAAATTTTTCTCTTTACCATTGATTAGATAATATCTTGTTTAAGAATACCTGAACAGGTGTAGCTGGACTGATACTCTTTCCACGCATAGGACACTGACTCTCAGGCGAATACCTAGGACAACTTCTTTTAGTGAGAAACTGTCCTCCATTGTACACATCAATATAGTAATAAGGACTCAGATCTCCAGTTTCAGTGCTGTGGACAAACAGAATTATTATTACATCAATGTTAATATTATTTATAATACTACTACTATTCTTTGGTATTACAGTCCTCTCTTATAATGACATTCCACTTCTCCTCCATTTCCAAAGCCTTCATCTCTACCTCCTAACATCATTCTTTAAGTCATCCTCCACATTATCTAATCATGTAAATCTTGGTCTTATTATCTTCCTTCTACCACCTGGTCTGCCACTAGAAAGCTTCTTCGCTATTACATTATGATGAATTACTGATCTGTTATTCAAATGACCATCTTTGAATTTTGCAGACGTGGCAAAACTAACATTTCACCCATTAAGGCAAAGCAATTTGGGTCATGAGTCACTTGTTCTACTCACAAGCGATCTCACCAGACGTGTTTTCTAGAATAATCCCTTTGTAAATGTTCTAGTGTCGGCAGCGGTGGACTAGTGGTTATGCTCCTTGATTCTGGTCCCGAGAGTTGCGGGTTCAATGGATTTTTTCAGAACGGAAAAATCCACAGACTTTAAGCTGTGGATCCTGGGTCTGAAGATTTTCAGGTTCATAAATATCCTTAATTCTGAATAAAAAGGTTTCTAAGCAAAATTTATTGACCTCAACGTCCTAGTAATAGTTTAGTTGCTTGTCAGATGTCTCATTGAGTCAGTGTGTGGACCGCATGTCATTCAAGACATCTATGAGCAAATAAGGTAACTAAAAATTAACTAGGTCTAGTAACTCCTAACAAAGGAGAGGCCATGATTCAACAATGGGCTATGCCATAGTAGATAGACAGATAGATAGAAATGTTCTATTGGCAGCCAGTGGTATTTTGATCAGCTGCCTCTGGAAATTTCTACACATCTTCACCAATTAAATAAGACCAAACGGAAACACAGTGAGGCAGTCATAATTTAAAAAGAAATGAGTGTGTTGTAATCTACAATGAAGAAAGTGAGGACTCTTTTTGAGTGTGGAAAGTGAATTGTAAGATAACTGTGTTATAAGAGACTCTTAAAGCACAAAGATCATATGTGGTTATAAGTGAATAATTGTGCATGAAACAAAAAAATTAGAAATTTTTATAAAAAGTAGTGTGAAATTAACTTAAAGAAATTTGGTCTGTTTCCCACATCCACAACTAGTGACACTGGTGACAGAATCAAAGGATTACACATACAACGAACCTAGCTCCAATACCTGCCACTACTGGCATCTTGAGATAGAAAAAACAACCAACTATTTTACAAACTCAAGACAATAACTGTAAAAATTGAACAGTACATGAATTACTGGTGGAACTATCAAAACAGAACCCAGAATTATCAATACAAATTAGCACTTCCAAGATAAAATTAAACAGAATAGTAAAACAAAGCATTACTTAAAAAACAAAGACATAGAACACTAATTACAAGGTATCAAATTCAGAAATAAAAAAAAAAAGTTGAGTCAAAGCAAGAATTGAAACAATCTATCAACAACATGAAAGAAGAATTTAGATCTATAATACAAGACCTGAAAAGTGAGAGTTCCAGGATGTACAACGAAATACATGAGGTGGAACAGAGATTAAACCAACCAAAGAAAAATTATCACCAAATATTAAATAGTACTAAAGAAGAGGTGAAAGTTAAACTAGATCAACAGAAAAAAAAAATGTCATGAATTAAATGAATTAGTAACAAATAAAATTTGTTTCGCTGTTGAGAAGCTAGAGAGTGATTCATCAAGGGGGTCAGGAGTTTGACAGATTACCGACATTCAATCCCGAACAGCTGGAACCAAGATGTCAAAATTCAACATAATGACGTCATGGGATATCTTCTAGTGCTAATTTGAAACCATGTGCGGCCATAATAGTTGGACGTCAGAAGAGAGGACAACACAGCTTATTGGCTCTCTTCAAGGATCAGCCACCAATATTCTACATAGCTCTTCTTTGCAAGTTGTGCACATGTCATATTTTATTATTAATATTCAATCATTAAAGCCATCATCATTTCAGCACCGCTTAATTAAAGGCTTGTGTCCAGCTTGCTGGGGGTCCCTTCAAGTATACACAATGGCAACAGAGCAACTGGCACACAAGGCCCTTGCCAGACTCCCACCAACATTTATCGACAGAGAAGTGGCATCTATTTTTGTATGCAGTCTAAGGGACCATGATATAAAACAATGCCCGTTGGCCTGCAACGGAAAGCCTGAAATGGTCCAGAATGAAGAGGAGGCCACCGATGGTGGGTGTCATCACCATCATTTAAGCATTGTAGACCTGGAACACTGACGTGCTGGAACTGCAGAAATTTGTTATCTGATGCGAGACTGTAAACTAGGCCTGCAAGAGAAGAAGAAAAACAACAATGGATAGACATCATGGCAACCATCCCCCTGTTTTGTGCTGAATGCCAAAAACAACAGAAATGACGATAGACTTGCTGTCAAAGGATGAACCAATGGACGGTCTTGCAAAGTGTTTGTCAAAAGAGTAGTGACACTAACCATTGTGGGTCCCAGAGTAGCAGAAGAAATGCCTGAGAGGATGTTGCTACGGAAGTTCAAACTTTGCACTGCATTGGGAGCACCATGCCAGTTGAGAAGGAGGTTCTCCTGGAGTTGGTCCTAGAAAGGTGCAAGGTATGACTGGCATTTGTCACCAGAGTTGTAAGGATGTCATTTTGGGTCTGAGCACCCTAAGGGTGTATGGTGCTTGAGTAGATGTTATATGATGAATACTCCATTTTTACAAGATGAGGAGCTACTAAACGACATGGATCATAGACCAGCCCCATCTACAGACTCATACTGAAGGAGAAGGAAGTGATTCCAGCTCGTGATGTTATAGTTTGAAGGATGGCCCCAATAAGACATGCTGGTGAACATCGGAAGAAATCCCTAAGATGACCTGTATGCGGCCAGAACCTAATTACCAGCCTATAAGTTTTTCTTGTCAGAATCCTGAACTTGACCAGCCGACATTAGGTAATACCTAGCAGGACAGTCTTGGGTACCTGTGAATCTATTACTGCCACTATGTCCATGGACGACAAAACACCAAATGAGACAAACCAGGAAGAGCTTGTGCCACTATGGAACTTACTAGAGGGCTGCCAGTAGTCTTGCAGAGGCACAGGCATATGAGGTTCTACGATATCTTGACCCTTTCCGAAGATGACCAAGGCAGAACTGACAGAGTAATGCATTGCATTGACACTGGAGAAGTCCACCCAATTCAATTACCTTCCTCACAAGCCCCACTGCCAATGCAGGCAGAGATAAACAAACAACTAGAAGAGATGAGGTCTCGAGGAAACTGGAAGAAATGAGGTCTTGAGGGCATCATCAAGAAATCTGATAGCCCTTGGTTTTAGCCTGTAGTGCTAGTAAAGAAAAAGAACAAAGATATGCACTTCTGTGTTGACTGTAGGAGTCTGAATGATGTCATCAAGAAGGATTGCTTCCCTCTTCCAAGGATTGAAGACACACTGGACACCTTGACAGGAATTACAAATACAAATATTTCAATGGTTCTCAATTCTCGACCTTAAGTTGGGCTACTGGCAGGTGGCAGTTCATCTAGAAGACACAGAGAAGACAGCATTCCTCACTGATCAAGGATTACCAGAGTTCATAGTTATGCCTTTTGTATTGTGTAATACTCCTGCCACTTCCCAGCAACTCATGGAGGCCATCATGAGGAGCATCACTTATGACATCTGCTTGTTGTATCTTGATGACATCAATGTGATAGGGCAGAGTTTCAAAGAACAGCTAGCTAAACCTACAAAGTGTGTTAGGGAGACCATGGTAAGCTCAACTCCAAGAAGTGCTATTCAAACGGGAAGTCTTCTATCTAGGACATATAATATGGACTGATGGAGTGGCTACTGATCATGAGACATTACAGGTTGTCCAGGAGTGTCTCAAACCCCCAGACAAACAAGACCTTTGTTATATTTGAAGAGACCAATTTTCGCCCAGACTGAGACTCGAATCCAGGACCTTTGGTTCGAGTCTCAGTCTGGGCGAAAATTTTTCTTTTCAAATATAATTTATCCTTCAGTGAGAAGTGTTAAATTAATAATAAAGAACATCAAGACATTTGTTTTCTGGGCCCATATACCTACTACAAGAGATTAGTTAAGGGATACACTAATATTGCCAAGCTTCTAACAAAATTGACTGAAGAGAAACAAATTTTAATTTCAGTTATTGTAAATAAATTTTGCTACTTCTCATGTAAAGTAGCTACTCAGTTGTCTTCAGGAGAGTGAGCTGACTCTGTTCTAGATCCTATATAATAATAATAACAATAATAATAAAAAACAACAATAATGGCAGAGACAGGAACTGAATCTTGAACCCTAGGATGTTAGTCATACATCCAAACAGTTACATAGGGTTTGGATTACTTTCTGCTCAAATCCTACTGCACTGAATCAAGTGTAGCATGCCCACCTCTTGGCTATCAAGTATTATATTAGTAGGGTTGAAAATTGAATATTATTTTAAACATGGATTATTTTATATTAAAGTTAATTGTTACTGAAGATAATTAAAATTTCCTTACTTATATCTTTCTCTCCAGCGGAGAAGGAAATGTGCTGGAAAACTAACAGGTTCACATTTCACGCCAAGTCTTCTGGCCACGCTCTCAAACACAATGCTCAAGGTGATGGGAATACCTCTGCGATACTCCAAAACCTAATAAATTAACACTTCATGTCATAAAAAAATACATGCACAATTATTTACAGAATAATTTAAAACACAAAATTCTACAAAGTAATCTGGAAACATAAGTTTAAGTAGAGAGCCTATTTTTCTTGAAAGCTGGAAATATTCAGACAGTGTAGAAATATTGTTAAATTGAGTTCACTAATATTGGTTTGGACTTTAAAAGTAAACATAACCCATGAAGGCCCATGGGAACAACAGATACAATTTTTAGCGAATGAAACAACTCTATCCCACTTTACTCTCAGAAATGTTCCTGATAGTAATTTTCATAGAAGACTGAAATAGGCAATCTGGATATGAAAGAGTGAAGTAAAATCAACACTTCACAGCCTGGAACCAAATCCAAGCCATCCAGCCTATAGTCAGATTCGACCTTAATGCATTAAACTAATGAAATAGAGCATAAAAACCAAGTAAGTTGGTTGCATGATAATTGAAAGAACACTAATCAATATATGGTGTGTATTTTTTTTAGATCTTGATATGTTAGTCTGGTTGAATTGAGTGGAAAGTACTAAAACTAGGAAGAATGTAATTTAATTATGAATATCTGGATATTAAAATGTGAGGAGGGAAATACATGTGGGGGAGATATATTTCCAATATGTACTTACTTTATTAATTAAGGAGTGTTCAGCTGAATAATACATCTCATTATTGCCATGAAAACCCATTTCTTCGAAAACAACTTTGCATATTGACGCCAGAACTTGTTGTGAATCTGTAGGTCTCCATTGATTATCATCAATATTTTTATTTCTCCAAATACTTAGAACTTCTTCTGGGACTGTAAATAGTGGATGTCTAAAATGATCCAAATATAACTGGGTTCTGACTTTATGAGCAATTTCATCTAACTGAGCTGCTATGTCTTTATAATTAACATCTACCATAGGCTGGCACCACTGTGCTACAAGCACAGCTCCTTTCTCAAGCAACTGATCTTCCAAGTCCAGAGCTAGGAAATCTCTCCATTCCTGTTTCAAGTGTAGCTGCCTCACATACCGTATAACCTTCTCCGTGTAATATTTTACTGTCAAATTTGAGCATCTGTAAAAACAAAGATGAGATATTGTTGGTTGGATTCTGATCTCCAAGATCTTTAACATTTGCTCATTTCTTATATATCTTGGGTGGGTGAAAGAGAAACCTCTCCATCCAAGTTACACATCTTTACACACCAGGAATTAAAAAAAAAAGTAAATTGCCAAGAAATATATTCATTACAATTGCCTCTATCCTTCTGTATTACAATATCATTTCTTTTCATGTCATTAAAAAAATTATTTTTGCACGATAGTGAATTTTGTCGTACCTACAGCAATGGCGACCATGACAAAGTTCAACATCCTACATTTTGGGGTTGTCCACCTAAATAACTATACTGTAATAATACCGCCTCATGCTGACATCTAGGAAACCAAGGTAGTACTAGAATGGGAAAAATCGGTAAATTTTGCTTAGAGGCCTTTTCATTCAGGCTTAAGGATCTTTTACGAGCCTGAAAATCTTCAGACTTGGGACCTACAGCTTAAAGTCCCTCCCAGAGGACTTGCTCCTTGAATTTTTCCATTCTAAAAAAATCCATCGACCCCGGCTGAGTTTGAACCTGCGACCCTCGGGACCAGAGGGAAGGAGCATAACCATTAGTCCACCGTGGCCGATTTTATACAATCTTAAAATTTAGTAATTTCACAATTTGTCGTATTTTCTATGATTGATGGAATGTGAACGAGTCCTTACGATTAAGTTTTTAAGACTGTTTAGCCTAAAAGCTAATACAAATAACTAGCCCTTTTTTTCTCTTTTTTCTTGCACCCTCACAGCAGGTGCTGTTAAATGGCCGGTCATATCCTGTTGCGGGAGTTTTCACGGGGATTTAAATCCAGCCGTTCATTGTGAGTATTCCAAATAACGCATTTAAATGGAAATATCTTGAGTAATTTAAATGATTTTGTGATTCGTTTATGGTGTACTCTTAATATAATATTTAATTCATTAAATTTATTATGGTTCTTACATAATATCTCTGCATGTGTAGACTTATTAATTATTATTATGATGAACGAAAATTTGTTTGAAACCAATGGTCTCAAAAAAATTTGAAATTGTATGAGTTATTAAAAATATGTTCTCCACTCAATATTATTGATGATTGTTGTGCCACAGTTGTAACTGGGCCTATATGTAAGTTTCTCACATAAATAAAACAGTGAATTGCACTATGAATTCTTTGAAGAATTCAGAGAACTGCCACTACATAACAACACAATGAAATATTTACACAAAGAGAAGGGTATTAAAAAAAGTTTCAAAGCATAAACCAGTTTGACACTCTGAATGTTTATTACAAACACATTGTAGCGTAGTGGTTAAGGCACTGAGCTACAAGCCGGAAGGTTGAGGGTTCAAGTCTCGGTGGGGTCAGGATTTTTAAACTGACCCAAACCTTCTGGCAGCACTATGGCCCTGGGGTCGACTCAGCCTCTAACGGAAATGAATACCAGATGCTTGTTCTGGGGGTAAAGGCGGCCGTCACGCAGGGCTGACAACCCGGCTGACATCAAGTGCCGATTGTCCAGAAATAGTGGGAGCCTTAACCTCCTACTGCCCCAAGGGCCTCCTGAGGCCTGTAGTGGGATTACTTTACTTTACTTTTACTTACATTGCTTTTATGGGTTGACCTTCTTTCTAGTAGTGGGAATCTTCTCCAAATGTGTCATTCTAACATTCTGGAAACATTATTTTAGGTTGTGTGTTTTCAGAGAATTTTATTTCTACACATGATTCCTGTTGTGCTGAACGACCTTCATCAACTTTAAATTTAAATTTGTCTTCCTTCTGGCTTCCAAGGTGAAACCAATTGATGATATGTGCCTCTAATAACTTCACAGGAGGTGTGGATTTGACAGATCAACATGCTACAAGTTGGAAGATCAAGGGTTTGAGTCCCGATGGGTCTAGATTTTTAAACTGAACCAAACCTTCTGGCAGCACTGTGACCCTGCCTCTAATGGAAATGAGTACCAGATGCTTGTTATGGGGGTAAGATGGCCTCAGGCAGAGATAAGAACCCGACTTACATCAAGTGCCGATTGTCTAGAAAAAGTGGGAGCCTTAACCTACTAATACACAAGGGGCTCCTAAGGCCTGTAGTGGGACCACATACCTTTTAGATACTGGGTGAATAGAATACTGCCTTTCCATAATGTAAGGGTTCGTTAATTGAAATTTTTTGTTTTGGTATACATATCATCTGAAATTTACTGTTGAGGTACTGTACTACAGCGTAAATCGGAAATAACTTTTTTGGGCCTTTATATGCAGTGATTTTTGCGTCATTGTTGTTAAAAATGAAGAAATTTGAAAATAGATTCAAATTGGTAGACAAGTTAATCTACAAAAAAGGTGAATTTATTTTTCTAAGAAATCCTTTATCAAGTTATAAATATAAGAAAAATGTCAGAGGCCGCAAGAATAAATGTAAATATAAAATTATTTTAACTTGTTACTCAGGGCTGTCGTTGATTAATATATGCACTAATATAAACTTTGAAGTCTCTACATAAAAGTTATATAAACAGAAAATTGTTAATGTAAACACAAAGATGATGATAATAACAGTTTAAAGCAGTGAGTGTAGCTAGCGTACACGCCACGTACCTCCGCACCAGCAGAAGAATTCAGCCTGCATACATGTCACGTACCTCCACGCAGTTGGTTAACATAAATAGTTCACTGAATTGAACCAGTTCACCATCCATCAATTCTAGCAAATGAATTTGCATCAATTCTAGCAAATGAAGTTGCACCAAATCTATGAAATTATTACAAATAGGCCTAATATCTCCCATTTTTGTTATGAAAATTAACAATGTCAGGAGATAAGCTCCTGTAGCTAGGAATTTTCTCAAAGATTTTATTAGCAGATTTTTAACATATTACACATCTCTGATTTTTTAACATTCCCTCAGAAGGAATGTCATAATCTCAAATTTTCTGCATTCATGAACCTCAAATCCAGAGGTGGATATATTACCCCTAAATTATCAAAATTATATATATATATATATAACTATATATGATATGAAAAGAAAACTGAATGCTTGAGTCGGGATTTGAACCCGAGTCTCTAAACTCTGTACGTTTAGTGCTCTAATGACCTGAGCTACCCAAGTATTCCAGCACAAACATACATAATATTTAATTTTAGGAAGTTATATTTTCAGGTTATTTTAATTACATTATTTTCGGTCTGGACATCTTACCTCAGTATTAATGTTGATTTGTTCTTGAACAATAATACTGAGGTAAGATGTCCAGACTAAAAATAATATAACAAACATACATTTTTCTTATATATATTCTCAATTCACACAAGAAGTAGCAGAAAATCATTCCGACTGACATCTTGTGGCCAACATAACAGTTAAGCAAATTTTTAAAGAGAATATTTACTTTATAGCAGTAATGCTTGTGTATATATATATATATATATATATATATACGAGGGCGGATCGGAAAGTAATGCACAATAATTTTTTTTTGCCTTGGTATTGCAGCTAGAATGTTGAAATTTCACAGAGATATAGTTTGAAGTTTTCACTACAGATGGTATTTTTTTCTCAGGTGCACCTCTTGCGAGAGAAGCTTGAACTATGCAACAAAGATGGCGCGCATGTTACAGTCGTCCACCTGTGAGGAACAGAGAAGTGTTGTTCGATTTTTGTGGGCCAAAGGGCATAAACCCAGTGAAATTCACAGGGACATGCATGGTGTGTATGGGGATGATTGTATGGACCGTAGCAATGTCTCCAGGTGATGCACATTCTTCCAAGAGGGACGCGTGAACCTTAGTGATTCGCCACGCTCCGGCCGGTTGACAACAGCAGCAATCCCGCAGAATGTCAGAGGCATTGAGGCGGCAATTCTGAACACCGGCGTGTGCATCTGTTTGGTCCCATGAAGAAATTCCTGGCCGGCAAACGCTTTGAGACAGATGTGGAAGTGAAATCAGCAGTGCGCAGATGGCTACACTCCAACCAAACGGACTTCTACGAACAGGGCATATTGAAACTGGTAACACGATGGGAAAAATGTGTTGAGAAAGTTGGTGACTATGTCAAAAAGTAGGTAAAAGATGTAAGTTCATTTGTGATTTTTTTCCTTTTTTTACTATTAAACTTTTTAAAAAAAAATTATTGTGCGTTACTTTCCGATCCTCACAGGTGGACGACTGTAGCATGCGCGCCATCTTTGTTGCATAGTTCAAGCTTCTCTCGCAAGAGGTGCACCTGAGAAAAAAATACCATCTGTAGTGAAAACTTCAAACTATATCTCTGTGAAATTTCAACATTCTAGCTGCAATACCAAGGCAGAAAAAAATTATTGTGCGTTACCTTCCGATCCGCCCTCGTATATATATATATATATATACATACATACATACTGGTGCTGAAGTCTGGCACATTCCTACCAGAGAAATGAAAAGAATTTTAGGTACAGAAATGGAAGTTTTAAGATCAGCTGGAAAATCTAGAAGGGATAGAATATCGAAATAAAGAAATATGATGGGAAATTAGGGGTGTACCAGAGGATCCAACGAAGGCAGTCAATAGCACCTTAATAGAAAAGAAAAGGTTACAGTGGTATGGCCATGTCAAAAAAATGCCAGAGCAAAGATTGCCTAAAATTGTTATGGAATGGATCCCAATAGAAAGGAGGAATAGAGGAAGATCGAAGAAAACTTGGATAGAAGGGGTACAAGCAGCTATGAATATCAGAGGATTGGAGGAAGACCAATGGATGGACAGAGAGGAATGGCGTTTGGTTTCTGGAAGACGGCGGCAGCTGCCATGATACTGGATGATGATATATACATACATATATATAAACGTATACATAAATTGAACCTGCTTTATACATAACTCAGTTCTATGTAATTCGGTTTTATACGTAAATATTTGTAAGTCGAGGCAATTGAAAATTTAAATAATAAAATTATATAAATAAGAAATTTTATTTGTATTTGTGGCATAATCTGAAGATATGGTGCATTGAAACAGCTGTCATGAATATTGATTAAAATAAATATTTATGAAAAATCAATAAAACTTTGAAAGTTTTACTTAATAAATAATTACACCTTATTTGTATTTAATGCATTTATATGTAATTTGCATTTTTATATGTATCATAGTTCATACAATTTTCAGATCTGGAACTTTGAAGTGCATGGATTTTTCAATCATACAATATATTTGAAAAAAATATGGTAGTAACAAATGTTTCACCTAAAGAGTATTGCTGCCATCTAGTAAATCATGAATGAGAACTCACAAAAATCACTGTAAACAAATTATAGATTTGCATGGTCAAGTATAATACTTACTGATCTTCATCAAATGAAAGGTTCAATAATTCATTCACCATATAAGAATAACCATGTACATGCTCTTCCATCATTGTGCCAAAATCTGAGAGTTCAGCATTTGAAATTTCATCTTTTTTATGGAACCTACGTGACAATGTTGCCACTTTCTGTCGCAATGCCTTCCCAAATAATTTCCTGTTCTTATATTCCTCGAGCCAGTTGTCCACTTTCTGCTTTTCATATGCTTCCTGCAATCCTGGCCACCTAGAAATAAAAGTTATTCATATCACAAAATAAATGCTTCAATAGGTGATAAGGAGAGAAAAAAAAATCTTTGAAATCAACTCTGAGATTATTATAATTGGGGTATTAAATAGTAAATAAATATGTGGCATGATAGCTTTAGAGACCCAAAATCAACTGAAGTGGTTGTGTTACTAATATATGACAGTAAAAAGCATCACAGGTTAGCATTACACAATCCCTCAACCTTAGTTTCAATTCTCTTAAGCGGAATTTTGCTCTTTATATAGAATAGCAATTCAGTTGTTCTCAACAGGCTGAATGGAATTTTTCCACACAAGAAACGATCCTAAGAAATTATATGTATAAGGGGCAGTCAAAAATTAATACCTCCTATGTTTCCTCCTTACATAAACTGTCAATATGACAAATTTGAACTCGGCACAGTTCCTCAACCTGCTGCCGAAATCCACTGCAAAAATAATTTTCTAAAACAACAGATGCCACCATTATATCAGTTTAGAAAATTGCTGGCATCATGCTGTGATGCGGAAGGTGAGTGCACATTTATGAAAAGCTGAAGAAGGTTTATGGAGATGCAACAATGGATGTCAGCACTGTTACACAAAGGGTTATTCACTTATGGAAATTGATGGAAAAATACCACTGCCTGATGAAAAGTGAAGAAGGTGATTAGCAACTATAGTGACTCAATGCAACATCCAGTAAATCAACAAAATAATTTGTGATGACAGTTGAGCATCAAAACCCCTCAAGAAATGTTTAAAAATATTTTATGAGTTTGTCCATTAAAGGCTATACTGCACATTCTTCTTTTGCATTATAATGTAACATCAGTCAATACACCACTGGTGAGATTGTGAAAAATCATGCCCTTACAGCCCTGACCTAGCACTATCAGACTTCCAAGTGTTTGGGCTACTAAAAGCTCATGGTGGGTAATACATTGAAGATGAGGAGACCTCGAAAATTATGTATTCCAATGCCCGAGGAAGAATGAATGTGATTTTTACTGCTCTGGAATATATTATTTTGTTTCAAGGAGGACAAAAAGTGAAAAAAAGATGGAGATTATATTCAAAAGTGAAAAATTAATCATGAATGTTGTGGTTATAATGCTATATCAATTTTATTTAATTTTCTTGTAAAAAAAACAGGGAGCATTAATTTCTGACTTTTCCTCATAATAATAGTAAAAAAAATATAAATAAATTTAATTCTTCTTCTTCTTCTTCCTTGTATTAAGCCAAGGCCCGTTGGATCCTATAGAAAATTTTCCCTCCAGCGTTTCATAGGACGGCCCAGAGATATTTAATTCCTTATTTATGTTATACAGGGATGTGGACTTTCACCAGTGCTTTTCTATATATATATATATATATATATATATATGAATAAATTAATAAACGAATGGAGGAAAACACAACGAGAATACCCATCAATACGAACCTCAAACTCGATGCTATTCTTTTTGCAGACGATTTAGCTCTTCTGGCACTTTCCAAAAATGATTTGCAACGATCAATTTATAATTTACAAAAAATAGGTGCCAAATTTAATATGGAAATATCAATTAACAAAACTAAAATTATGGCATTTCATAGGAAGGACCCCATACAAAGTAAAATTGGTCTCCAGAATAATGTTTAGAGATCTAATTAACTTAAATATCTCGGATATTATCTCTCTATGGGATGAAAATGATATCCCTGAAAAATTACTAGTTATAAGTTTGGGAATTATTAATTAAGTTATGAAACCACCACTTGTACAAAAAAACCCAGATTATGTTTATATAACACTTTGGCTAGACCAGTGTTGACCTATAGTAGTGAAGCATGGACACTAAAAAAACAACATGAAAGCAGAATAATGGCTTGTGAAATGAGATTCAAGCACAGAACAGCGGGTTACACCATATGGGATCGGAAAAGGAACACCGATATTTTAAAAGAATTGAAGACTACGCCAATTTTGGAATATATTAAACAGTACCTACTAAATTGGAAACACCACCTAGAAAGAATGAGTTCAAATCTGATCCCCAAAAGCTGTTTATAATTATATACCAAGAGGACGAAGATCACTGGGCCATCCTATGAAACGCTGGAGGGAAAATTTTCTATAGGATTGAAACAGGCCTTGGCCTAATCCTTTGTTAGGAAGAAGAAGATGATGATTTATGTTATTAATGTTTTTTTTTAAATATTATTCCACTGATATTATTAGAATTAAAAAATAAATTATTAATTTTATATAATTACTAATAATAAAGACTGTACTATAGCACAGCTGGGAATTTAACCAGCAAGCTAGTTTGAAGTCTGTGATGATGAGACACGACTTACAAATACACAACTAAAGACAGTCAAACTCTGTTACTCCTGATCACACTCATAAGCGAGAGCAGCTGAAGGGAATGCGGCCACAAGAGTCTTGTGTACTAGTAACAAGAACTCGAGAATGAGAAGTCCCAGGATTCTCATAGTGAGTACGAAGGATGAAGTTATGCAGTGTTCATGCCATATAAGAAAATGTTTACTGCATGTACAAAGCTGTGTGTTTCTCATTAGTCAAATGACTTACTTCTTTTATGAATAAACATTTATATTCATTATCGAAATATAAATCTATAAAATTTAAGGGTCATTCCATGTGAAATTAGAAAAAAAAAAACCTATAAAAACTGAACTTGCATTTTCAAAAGTTACAAATTTTTTGTACTAAAACATTATGGTGCACAAACAGAATTTCAGGTCTGTCTAATACACAGTAATTAAAGAATAACAGATCTGTTGATTTATCATATTTTAAATTAAATAAATTTGTCAATGTGTAACTAACTACTCCCTGAATTTGAAAAGATAGTAACATTATGTATAATTTTACATATTATCGCTTGAAAATGAGTACACTGATATTTATATTTTTGTATACAGAATAAATTCAATAAATGTACGATTGGCCTTCTTAACAATTTTATATAAATAAACTAGAAGTCCCGGCCACGCGTTGCTGTGGCTAAGGTATATGTTAAAAATACGAATGAAGTTGCTGTCTTTCAGCCAGATTACTTAAAACTAATACTTACACACGAAATTAATATTATCATCAATATATTGAAAATAAAATAAACACTAAACACACTTAAATTATGAAATAATCAATATTTGTAATTCAATTGAAATCGCAGTTGCAACAAAAAGCACAGCCACCTGGTTAAATAATAAACCAATTACCTTACACCGTCATCTGTTAGAATTGTATGGAACTCACAGATCATTATAACTATTTGTTAAATAATAAACAAATAATTTGCAATAAAAAATAATGCGACTATAAATTTAGTTATTAACAACCATAGGTCTCAAGTTGGATCAAACAGCACACAATGTGCAAAATTTTATTAAAATCGGTTCAGTAGTTTAGGATTCCATCGCGGACAAACAACGTGACACGTAATTTTTATATATTAAGATAATAAGGTATTCCATACTGACAAACTATCTATTGATAGATAAAAGGAAACCTCAATTTATAATTTTCTTAACAATCCCAGATGGAAATAAATTGATGTCAATTCTAAACACACATTTATTGCTGTCGAAGTACATTTTATTTACAGTACTAAGTACATATTTAATTAATTTTTTCACATGTAATATGCAGGCTTATATTCAAGGTGTAAGACATGTAGAATGTAGGTTCCATCAGATAATTTATTTAATACATTCTCTTTAGTTTTTGCAGTTATTGTATACATTATTTTGCTTAAGAAGACTGTTCACTGCTCATGGAAAATCTGATCCAACGGGACTCCCAGTCGCTCTCGCTTGCATTCTACTCCCGCACATGCATTGGCATTCGCACCCAACTCCCTCGAATGTGCCAAGTGTCTGTGGATAAGTAACATGACTGGGAATCAGAGACCGAGATTCGAGCGGGAGTGAATGTGCTCTGTACACAACACTGAACAGAAATGTAAATATAGTAATGAAGATATTTAGTTTCTCAGCATGAAATATTGAGAAATAATCTTTATTTTACTTGGCTAATTTTCCTTGAAAACATAATTCAAATAATAATGTAATTTTATATTTAACATTTACACAAAATCTAGAACTTCACACTGATATATAATGTCTTTAATCACAAATCATTTAGAGACTGATCAATTAATTTTTTATTGAAAATCATTTTTTTATAATTGAATAATGTAAGAATGAATAACATAATATTTTTATTATAGCCTATATTAATGCAAGTTATGAAATGAATGTTAAAACTCTAAGAATTACTAATGTCAAAAGAAGGTTACAAATGTTATATAATCTATCTGAAGGTCATGTAAGTTTATTTTTTTTAATGTGCCATACAATCTTTTTTTTTAAATATATAATTTCATACTTATTCAAGACTATTACAGGGATTCTACACTACGAATGCCATAAATTATTGTTGCAGTATGTGAATAATTTTCAATATTTTTATTTTAAATTTGTCACTTACATTAAAGGACAAATCAATATTTTAAGATAACTGTTTTTTGTGCCAAACCGAGATTTGAACCCACGATACATTGAAAATGTAAGCTTTAATAAATTATGTAAAAGTTAAAATATAAAATTGGTCTGAGACCTCAACTATTAAATGCTGTAAATATACAGGAGACAATTCGAAACATATGTTTCAACTTCTGCTTCTGAAGTGGTACTAACTGTTGCTGTTCAGGATTTTCTACAGAGGGTTCAGGTCACTGGGTATGTTTTCATTTAGTAATTGTGAGTTCCTGGCTTCTCTTATTATTTTGATTTCCTTCAGAATATTAATTTTTAAACGTTTTCTTTATAACTAATGATAACACTTACTGACTGTATTAAATTCGTGACCTAATTCTATTACATGTTTGGCAAAATTGGATTTACCCTCATTATATCAAATCTTGTATAACAAGAAATTTTGGTATAAGATTTAATGAACCCTCACGTTAAAACATGTTCTTTAGAATACAACAGTTTTATGAGGTAAGATGTCAAGACTCAAGATTAATTATTATATTATGTAAGCTTTACTTAGCTAAAATAAAAAGCTGTTAAAAAATGATAAATATTGAGAAAGTGAATAATTATCTGAGCAAGCAATATATGTTGACTTTTTAAAGATAAAAATGCAATAAATGCTTTAAAATTAAATGAAAACTTCAGGTAATTTTAACAAAAAATCATCACTTTTATACTGGAAAACATGCATTGGTCATTGTTCAAATGGAAGAGCCAACTTATCCTTATGGGGCATCATATTAACCAACAAACTGTAAACTAATCTGATATACACTAACTTGTTTATTTTCTCACCTAACAAAATAAAATGAATACAGAATATTTCGTGGTACAAGACTCTTAATTGCAGTTAGATAATTTAATTCAGTTTTGCCTGGATAATAAATGTATGTTATTCTATTCCATTCCTGAAAATACATCATCTCATAATTAGGTCTACATTAATATATAAAATTACATATAAAAAAGTAAAATTTGTATCTACAGGTTTTATATATTAAGCATTCTGTGATTCACTTATCAATTAATTCACTTTTACGCAATGAACAACATACTAAATCACTCATAATGCATAACTGTTTATAAACATTTTCAAAATAGCAATTATTACTCTATTCTCATTAGAAAACACCATTAAATTTGAACAAAAAATAGAAACGAAAGAAGCTCTACTGGCTTTATAAAGTAATTAAAATTCCTATTAAAAGTCTTCTTAAATAAAAAGCTGTCATTTGCATGTCGAGCAATGGTTCATACCCTTTGGTGCTTTTGGGAATTCAAATATGAGCATTAGTGTATAAAGCTAAAGATTCTGGGTTTGAGCCTCGGTCTAGGCATATATTTTTCTCTTAAAAAATATAATCTATTAAAAAAGTTAAACTTCTTCTAGGTAAGAGGACATCATAATCTTCTTATAAATGGACACTGCCAACTCTGAGAAAAATGTATACAATGAGTCAAAATCAAACTCATACATAATTTTTAAGTGGATTTGTTTTATTACTTATATCAGTGAATTAATAATATGTTTTTCAATCCAATATTTATATACATCTACATTATTAGCAAATTCCAGAGAAATGAAGCTATTAAGGTTCTCATTAATATATATAAAAAAAAATTTACCCTTCACCTATCCTATCTAGTAAACACCAAAAATGATCAAGGTCAAATTTATAATATACATGTGTGTGTTAATGCTTTAGTGGCAGCAATTTTTGTTTCATCAAAATCAAATTTAGCATAAAGCATATCTTTAAAAAAATAAGCTGAGTTTGTTAATCAGTAAAATCAGACCATAAGGAGTAGGAGTTAACCTGAAACAGAAATTTAAAAAACACTCTAGCGATCACAATATTCAATGTTTCAAACAAAACTTGGTACATACTATTAATATAAAACGAGGAAGGTATTCTAAAAAAATCAGTGAAATCCAAACATTAGAAATGGGGAATTATATGAAACCTGAAATTAAAAATTTGCTCTAGCAATCGCCCTGTGTGCTTCGTTGTAATGTATACCATACAATTTAATTAATTGGTAATGTATCCATCAAGATAGAGTGATTTAATTTCTTTAATATATTTAATAAATTAATGAAAAAATCAATCAATAATTATTATTTAAATTGGTGTCAAATTAAACATATGCAATTAGGTAATAACTAGGTTTAGGATTTTAGGTGCAGTTTTCAAGATAAAATGTAAAAGAAAAAGGTGCTCAAATAAGCCAAAATAAGTGGACAAAAAAGGTGCCCGTTCTTTTAGTCAATGACTGTTATTTATTAAAAAACTGAAAGTGTACAGCCATTGAAAAAAATGATGGTGCAACTCTTGATGGTGGAAAGTTAAAAGTTTTGAAGAGCGATTCACGCTAGTAAGTTGTTATATGTGCTGTCTCCTTTGAGGTCAAATCTGGCGGCATAAGGGAACAATCATATATTTATACCAATCGTTATTGAAGGAATTTCAACAAAGAAATGTATTCATTGAATTTCTAAGTTAAGAGAGTTATTAGATGACTGAAAGCAAGTAATGGTCTCTTAAACCAATCAATAGTAAATTAGTGCTTACTTCTGATGCAGTATTTGTATTGTTTGCTTCAATAGAGCAGTTGGTAAGATGCTTTCTTGCGATGACGCAGGCCCAGGTTCGATCCTGGTCAGGAATTTTTTTAATAACGTTATTTTTTATAATGCCTACATGTTACCAGGATACGTTATATAAATAAATTTGTATATATGGGGAAATTAATTAATTAAAGGAAACAGCTTACACACACACACATATACATATAATGAATAATGATTATAAAATTTCGTTACTTTGTTTAAAAACCACAAGGCATAACAAGATTGTTTATTTCCACTACTAATGTAAAATGCGTCTGACTAATTTAAATTAAGACAAGTTAATATATAATTTAATTATAAAAGTAAGTCCTGGAGCATTGCATCACTTCATACAGACAGTTTCTAGAAGGGAACGGTTGTGGTCTTGTGGAGGGAGCTTCTGTTTCCCATGCAGGAGGTCGCATGTTTGATCCCGCTGTCATGCTTTTTTTCCCTCTCTCTCTCTCATCCTTATTTCAATTAATTTTCTTGGTTTTGTTTTATTTATTTATTTTTTGCTTTGTTTTATTTACAGCATTTACCACACTACTTATATACGCGAAATTATTTTCCATTGCACAACACACAACAAAATAGAACGGATTTTAGTTTCTCAAATAGTTGTATACTTGTGAACTAAACAACTGACCTCTGGTCATACGCAGTGGCTTCGTTCTGGAACTTGAAAATTACCTGTGCACCAACAATTCAAAGGCTGTACAATAATAACATACTTGTATTTGTAAAGGAAAGGAGGTTGTCCACTGCTGTGATCTAGTGGTAATGTCGTTGCCTCAAGACATACCACATCTGGGTTTGAGCCCCAGTCAAGACAAGGTTTTTTTCTGGATGAGGCTTTTTTTCAAGGTTTTTCCTCACCTGTAAAATAAATGTCTGAAAACCTTAAGGTCCTAATAATTCTCAAATACCACCTGGCTATCACAATCATCCGTTACATATTCACCTTATATGAATATAAGAGTGAATGGTGTCTTGTATAAAATGTTTGTGTTGTCTCAGAAATGGCTCTGGCATTGAACTAATCACTCATTTAGGGATGCCCTCCACATCTTTGTAAGATAAGGTATAGGTGTGATCAAGAGTTAAAAATTCTCTGCAGACAGGTTGTGTCTTTGTAAGACTCGGGTAGCATGAATTTGTGAATTTTTTACATACAAAGGGAGAGCTTAAAAAAAAAAATAAATAAATAAAGAGAGAAAATGCATTTTTAAAGCATACATAATGATGCTTCGATATAAAGATGTGTTGTAGGACACAGTCTTATTTTTGTTTATCATCCAATGTGATTTCTGAATCTCAAACAATGATAAAATACTGCTTGAACTTCTGAGACGGAGCTACCTTAGGGCATGGCAGACACTAAATTTGTTATGCAACAAGCAATTTAGATTCACAAACAGAAGAAAACTGAGAGAAAAAAAAAATCACTTAATTTTTATTCCCTATTACATTTTCAAGTTTAATTCTAAATAAAACTCCGTGGTGACTTTACAAAAATTAGAATACAAATCACTACAACCGATTCCAGTGAATTTGAAAAATAAAAAGTTAAAATTTTCTATTGTTACAGGTGTGCTGTATTTAAACTTTGTTCAGTTCTGTGTTCACTGAAAACAGTAGGTTCATTAGTCCCATGTCCATGGCAAGGTAACAAGAAGTTATTTTAATATCCATAAATAATTTTATATATATATATATGACATGATAAGAAAAATAAATGCCTGAATGGGATTCAAACCCGGATCTCTGGGTTGATACCCCAGTGTGTTATCCATTACACCACCAGGTGATTCCAATTTAAACACTTATTTTTCTTTTATATATATATATATATATATATATATATAATGGACATTGTAAAATAAATTATGTGGCAAAATTATCCAATTAAAAAATATTTTAAAATACAAAAATATCAGAAAAGAGGGGGAAAAGGGGATTATTGACAGAATGGGGGAAAAGGTTGTGAAAGTCCCAAAAAAGGGGAACAAAGATGATATAAAATTGATCCCATTCTCAATTTCAAGCAACATCTATCTCACTCATTGGTTTCTTTAAAGAGCTCTAAATTTGTCCTACAAAAAAGTGCGTACCTAAACATTTTAAGCTTAGTAATAACTAATAACTTATGGTTATGCATAGTTTATTTTCATTGGAGTCTAACATTTAAATAAGTTGCATTAAAAATTGAGTTTTTCCAATTTAAGGATTAACAACAGAATGATACTGTGACAGGACATACTGATGCCAGCGGTGAAACATCCAGATATATTTGGGGAAAGAAAGCACGACATGCTAACATTAGTATTTTTGTGAATTTTTAGGCAGGTCACAGCTAGACTTCTGACTGAGTCTGAGGCATGGCTACTCGAGAAAAGGGGAGGCAGTTAGGGGTAGCAATGAGCAATCCAACATGCCTGAGGCAGATCTTTTCGAGAGGTAGGAGAGGTGATGCCCACAGCGCACCTTCCAGTAATGTCTGGATGGAGCTTCTAGAGAGTTCAGGTCCGCATTTCTGGAGCTCTCGGAAATATTCTGACACACCCTTCCTGGCTATATAAACAGAACTGGGCCCAAAGTTAGTTGGTTGTAATTATTGATGTAAAACTCAGCGAGTCAGAGTGATAGTAAGATTTAGAATCGTGTTTTGTAATGAAGTTGAATAATTACAGTAGCTGTGTTACAATAGTGATGGGGATCATTTAAGAGACGACTATTGAAGTGTTAGTAAGAATTGAAAGCACTCTTCAAACAGAAAAACAAATTGAAAAGAAATACAGAAAATTTAGATATCATCCATTGGCATACATCCAAATTAAAAAAAAAAAATTGACAAAATTAATATCATTAACACCAAAAAATGATTAAAGCTTAAAAAAAAACTAATCAAAACTAACAAAAATGAGAAGACTGGTGATGGCAAAAAATCAGGAATATTCCCAATAAAAGTGCTGACTATGATAAGATATACATAGGAAAAACGAACAGAAATCTGAACCTTGGAATTGAAGAACACCTGAGAAATGTGAAAAATGGAGAAATTGAAAATCTGCAGTTGTTGTTCATGTTTGGTCAGAAAAAAACATATAATTGAAGTGAACACAAAATTATTGAAACAGAAAGCACAGAAGAAGTGATCATTTGGGAGATCTACATCCAAAAATACTTAGATAGGATTATGAATTTTGAATATTTAATTTTAGGAAGTTATATTTTGAGGTTATTTTAATTATATTATTTTTAGTCTGGACATCTTACCTCAATATTAATGTTGATTTGTTCTTGCAAGAACAAATCAACATTAATATTGAGGTAAGATGTCCAGACTAAAAATAATATAATGAATTTTGAAATTTCCAGGGAAAAAAATTTGATTTGGAAATTCTTCGGACAACTAAAAGATGGAGGTGGAGTCGACATCAAGGACAATAATCGAAAGTTCAACAGTCTGCAAGAACTGATGATGATACGCAAGACATATTGAAACATGTTCTCTAGAATGCAACAATTCATGAGGCAAGTTGTTAATACTCAGATTAATTATTAATTACAACCTCATAATGCCACTTCCTATTGTAATTTATTAATATCAAGATACTTGCTTTGTTTCACAACCATTTCAGATGTGCTCTTTCCAATAAAAATGATAAAATAAGATTTGTTTCAACTTTGAAATATGGTTCCATGGTTTCACTTCCCAGAGAATTTCCCATTTGTGATTTGTGTTAATTTTTTAATTTAAGACTAGGCAATATGAAAACTTAACTAAAATGTAACCTAACTATGCTAGATAAAAAATAACAAATACCTACTAAAAAAATAGAGGAACACGTGTTTAAACCAAAGCCACAAAATAAATATTGAAACAATTTAATTTTTTATCTTTTGTAATTGTGAACTTAAGATTTATGTAAAATTAGAATAGATATTCAAACAATATTTTATTGTACAGTATTAGAAATACGAACAAATTATCTTTTGAAACAGAAAACAAAGTGGAAATTTGAGATTTATTATTTTAGGAATCAATGTTTCCATAGTTCATTCAACACTCAGTACTTAGTGTGTCTCCTCTGTGAGCTTCAATGACCGCATTACACCAACAAGGCATGCTTCGCAGAAGCTTTCTTACAGAAACTTGTGAGATTCTCTCTCATTCCTCTGTGAGTGCATTTGAAAGTTCTTCCAGGTTCTGTGGCACAGTAGGATGCTTACAAACGTGTTTTTCCAGCTTATCCCACATATGCTCAATCGGATTAAGGTCCGGACTGCATGCAGGCCAGTCAATTACTCAAATTTGGCATTCTTGCAGGACATCTCTGGTAGCCTGTGCTGTATGACATCTAGAATTATTATGCAATAGAAGAAAATTAGGGTCTACACCATAAGCAAAGGGTATGATGTGTTGAAGGATAATGTCATTAATGTAAACATAAGCATTTATGCGCTGTGAGACGACGACAAGATCTGCCCGAGACTCAATAGTAATCCCACCCCAAAACATAACTGAATCACCTCCGAATCTGTCATGTTCAATAATTGTGGCTGGTTCAAAATGTTCACCAGGATGTCTCCATACATGTGTAGGACCATCAGAATCCGTTAAACAAAATCTTGATTCGTCCATAAATAGAACACCCTTCCATTGGCAGAGCTGCCAGTTGACATGATTCTGAGCAAATCTCAGCTGGACTCCTTTATGATGTGTTAAACAAGGGGTTTTAAAGCGGATTCTAGACCTCAACCTTGCATTTCTCAGTCTATTTCTTACAGTCTGATCAGAAATTACCATCCCAGTTGCTGTTTGTAAATCATTTTGTAGATCACTGGTTGTAGATGTTTGTCTGCACAAAGCTGATAGGACAAGAAATCTATCTTGTACCTCTGTAGTATTCTTCTTACAGCCTTGCTCGGACCGCCTCTTGTATCCACGTGTCTATCTATATTGCCTTCACAGCCTATGAATGACATTAAGAATCCTAGAGACATGGTGAATGGAAAGGTCATCTTCAATCACTGAAACTGCTAGTGCAACTGATGTTTCATTCAGGTATCTCATTGCTCTGAATTAGCTTCAGAGAACACAAAATAATTTCCTCATCATCATCATAGTACATTCACGAATTTAGGCCATTTGTTGACCTGTTTCGGCCTCAAGAGAAACACCATCCAGAAGTCTTTTGAGTGGACGCCCTGGTCTTCTTCTTCCTGCAGGTTGATATCTTAACATTAGTTTGGGTATTCTGTGATCTTCCATTCGATGAACATGTTGTATCCATACTAAATTATTGTAATCAAATGGTAAAGAGAAAAATTTATGCCTGAACCGGGAAGCGAACCCCGAACCTTCAGCTTTCCGTGCTGATGCTCTAACCATTGAGCTAATACAGGCTTCCTTCCCATCCAAGCACAAATCCTTCCTTTACCTTACTGTCTTGGTCCCACATTCAAATGCTATGAATCATCATTCACAAATACACAATGAATGGCTTCTACCTGAAGAAGACATGAAGGGACTCCACATAGCTATAGCATTATTTATTAAATTAATATTAAGAAGCTAAAGCTGTTACTATGATTGAAATAAGTATATTAAAATACACTACTAAATTATTGTAATCAAATGGTAAAGAGAAAAATTTATGCCTGAACCGGGAATCGAACCCCGAACCTTCAGCTTTCCGTGCTGATGCTCTAACCATTGAGCTAATCCAGGCTTCCTTCCCATCCAAGCACAAATCCTTCCTTTACCTTACTGTCTTGGTCCCACATTCAAATTTGTGAATGATGATTCATAGCATTTGAATGTGGGGCCAAGACAGTAAGGTAAAGGAAGGATTTGTGCTTGGATGGGAAGGAAGCCTGGATTAGCTCAATGGTTAGAGCATCAGCACGGAAAGCTGAAGGTTCGGGGTTCGATTCCCGGTTCAGGCATAAATTTTTCTCTTTACCATTTGATTACAATAATTTAGTAGTGTACTTTAATATACTTATTTCAATCATAGTAACAGCTTTAGCTTCTTAATATTAATTTAATGTTGTATCCATCTTGACTTATAATCAGAAATTTTGTTTTCTAAAGATTCCATGTGTAATTTTTCTAAGATATCTTCATTTTTTTTGTGATCTAGTAGTGTGTATCCTGCAGTCCTCCGAAGATATCTCATTTCAGCAGATCTAAGTCTCTGTATATCCTTCTGTTTCAACGTCCATACTTTCGCTACCATACAAAAGAGTTGGAAGAGCCAGTGTTTTATACACTTTCAGTCTTGAATGCTTTTGGACTAACTGTGGCTTGAAGATAGAATTTATTAACCCTAAAATTCTTAAAAATTTAGATATTTTTGCATTTACATCCTTTTCTTCTTCATATGAGATATTGCATCCTAGATATGTAAAATTATTCACCTGCTCCAAAATTTTATTGTCCAGTACAATTTTACTTCTGACAGGATCTACACCTTGAAATGCCATAATTTTTGTTTTTTTCTGTAGATATCTTTAATCCATATTCTTCTGTAATTTTGTTAAGTTCATACAGACCTTTCTGTAGATTATCTTCGGAATTTGCTACCATAGATTATTCTTCAAACCTGTTTTTTTTTTAAATAACTCATTGAGCACTTACTTTGGTTTCAGCAACTCTTGGAACTTTACTAATGTATTCAGAGAAAAATTAATAAAACTCGGAAGATCTTCAATCTGGTTTTAAACAATACTTCAAATCAAAACATCCGACTATCAAATATTAAATTGTTTCAATATTTATTTTGTGGCTTTGGTTTAAACATGTGTTCCTCTAATTTTTTCGAGTAATGTATAACAGTTAATTTAGTTAGCTTCTTAAATTAAGACTGATGTGCGTAAACAAGAAGCTTTAAACTATACTCCATGAGTTCAAAAGGCCTAATTCCTCCCCCCCCCCAGCATCCAGCTTCTGTCCTCATGTCCACATGTTCAATTTACAGAGGAGGACAATCATCCAGCCAGGATACAGGTGATATTTGGTCACCATGTCAAGCCACCCAGTCATTTAAGTATTCATCTTAAAAATAACAATAATACACAAACACCATAAAAGAGAATCTTCTTTGAAGTGGCCTAGTTAATTAAAATTATTTGTTCAGCGACAGATTCTCTGAAATTACTCCAAAATGAAAGAGCAACATTTTTGTTTCTAAAACTTCTATGTATTTCTATCTGTCACAAGTATTTATCAGTAACAAGTTTTAAAGTTAAATTAATTTTTATTTGTTTCTATAGCTTCTATACAATAAGAGCACTTTATCAACCACAAGAACTTTTTAAGTTACATAAAGGTAAAGATGTAATGTTATCAAGACCATAAAGGTCCAAGAAAAAGATAAAGGTTGCTATACCTACGCTCTGTTAACGTAATTTGTTCATGTCCAGTTAGCCTTGAGTCTATATGCTACATAACATAGGCAAGTGGCTTCAATAATTCTCTGTTTCATCTGCTTGTTCACATGGTTTTAGTTGGAAATTTTTCCTCCCATGGAATTGTTGGAATTCCATCCCTCATTTCATTATTTTCATATAACACTACACTATTAAAAATATATAACAATTAAACAAGACACTGCTTTTACTTATTTTATCTTTCTATAGTCATCAAGGATCTCCGATCTCTTTTAGAAAATCATCTCTTTTTGTCTTTGCTGAGAATTGCTCAAGCGGTAAATTAAATCTCTCATTTCAACAAATGCTTATGTTGGTAATGATTTCCCAGCATGTACTCTGGAAAAGCCCATAAGATTGTAAAAAAAATTATCTAAAGTTTACATATTGTCTGCAATTTTATAGGTTATGAGAATGATTACTTGTCTAAAATACATTAAAGATAGTTGAATGCAGGCTTTCACGGCCGGTAATCATAATGTTGAGTGATTCCGGGCTATGTGGCCATAGTCCATTACTGGTGTTCCTACCAGACTTTTTTCCTCAATTGCGGAGAGCATCTTCAGTAGTGAGTGCTTCTAGGTGTTGTTTCCTGGTCGGAGGCTTGACTGTCGAGTCTCCGACCAGGAAACAACACCTAGAAGTACTCGCCACTGAAAATGTCTTCCATAATTGAGGAAAAAACGTCTGGTAGGAATACCAGTAATGGACCACGGCCACATAGCTTGGAATCACTCAACATTATACATTAAAGTTATTGTAAAAAAGCAGTATGAACAGATTATCCAATAGCAGAGGTTCTAATTTTCCCATGTGCGGACACTAGAAGCTTATTTGCAGCGAGTACATCTGCTGATCTTCTTGCACTGAAACATGTAGTACAGAAATTTTAACTTACCCAACTCACAACTTCTTATCAGGATCCTGTTTTTTTAATTTTTAAACTGCTGGAACTCTGAATGGCTTTAATTTAAGTAATTTTGTTGCTTGACAAACAAACCCGTAATTTACTCCTATATCCTACACCAAATACCTAAAAGTTCTCTGCAGGGTATACTCTAGTCTCTATCCTATCGTGTCTAATTTTTCTTCTGTAAGAATATTCTCCTCCTTTGTCTTTTATGATCATTTACTGAACCTGTCTGTTTGGATTTTTTGACTAAGCTTCTTATTTTATTTGCTGTAGGCAGAACTGTTTTGAAGTGTGTTATGGAATTTTTGTCGTGTTTACGCACAAGATTTTCTGTAATTTATGTATGTAATACAAA
The DNA here is from genome assembly GCA_030220185.1 of Diploptera punctata. Taxonomy (NCBI): domain Eukaryota; kingdom Metazoa; phylum Arthropoda; class Insecta; order Blattodea; family Blaberidae; genus Diploptera; species Diploptera punctata. The sequence continues at coordinate 2,608,020 of JASPKZ010010240.1, forward strand.
CGTTCACATAATGAAAATAGCATTAAAACAACACACACAAACACAGAGCACATGAATGAACAAACTGTATCATATGAAACCACTTGATACACTAAGTAATAGTCACAGTTAAGTAAATGGAGGGATGGTCATTTGGCGGGAGATAAGACTACAAGTGCCATGACCAGGTAAATCAGAACCTCTGCGAATGGATCATCTGTTTGCACTAGAGAATGTGATTGAGGTTAAATTTAAATATATGTTTGTAAACAATATGTATTCATTCTAAACTTAGGAATTGCCATATACATAAGTATGATTTGTCCACCAAAAGCAGTGAAAATTTATGCCTAGTTATCCCTTAAAAATTTATTTTCTGAATATGTATATGGGTTAAACGTAAAAGTTGTTAAAAGTATAAAAAGGCCAAATTCTAAGAGCTGTTATTTTAATCATGTATCATTATGAAAGTGAAATACGAGTATTTATATTTGAATCTCTTCATAAACCATATTAACAGGCATCATTTATATGATCTGTTTAGTATGAAATAAAAAAGTTACCTGATACTTTAGTGTGTACTGATTTTTTATTACTATTATTATTATTATTAATGCATTCGCAGATAGTGCATTTTATTTTACTATATTATATTTCTTGATAACAGAGTATAATAAAGCATAATAAAATATGTAACATAATGTTTAGGTCAAATTTATAAATATTAAAATCATGCCAAAAAACTTTAATTATCATGATTTATATTAATACTGATAAGTAACTGCAGAAATCCATAGGTGGCTGGGGAATAAATCCCGGGCTTAGTCCTGATAAAGGAAAATAGGCAAATATCACAAGCAACCCTGACCACCATACCATTTAATGTAACTCTGAAGCTGAAGGAAAAAATCTTAAATATGAGATATGTAGAGCTACAGAGAATACTAAAAGTGACCAGGTATTAATTAAGTTTATAATATTAAAAGATTCTGGGCTATGTGGCCATGGTGTATACGGGTGTTTCTTCCAGACGTTTCTCCCTCGACTGCCCTCCACAGTCAAGGGAGAAACGTCTGGAAGAAACGCCAATATAAACCATAATATTAAATTAAGTATATATATCATGGCTCTGAGGAAGAGTTGATAATGAAAGATAGGAAATGCAAGTAAGAAGGTATTTAACAGTAATTTCCAAACACCGAGCCAATGTGCATGAAAACTGTTGTCTTACACAAGCAGGAAAACTACCCATTATCCAAAGTTTGGTGCAGTCAGAAAGACTGATGCAAAAATAATGATATAGATTTATAAACGATATAATGCAGTTGACCATCAAAATGGTATTCTTACTTCCAATTTAAGCCTATGCAAAATTGAACAACAATTATAGTAACAATAAGTAACTATGTTTTAACATAAAACTAAAGAATAAATTATATTTGAAGAGAAAAAGTATGTGCTCAGACTGGGGTTTGACCCCAAGACCTTTAGCTATAACAAGATTTGATCGGAAAATAATATGAGTTTCATTCAACATGATTATTGGCTTTAAAATGATATTAGACAATAATAAACATAACAAAAGAATTAAACAATATATAAAAATACAAAAAATTGTCATATGGAGGCAATATAAATAATAATACTATTTTTATTTTATGGTGATTGAATCCTTATGCCATAGAAGAAAATTCTAGCTAATCTTGGAGTTTGTGGCATTGTCCCTTACAAACAGCAACAACTGAATAATGTAAAAGCCTCTCCCTTGAATTGAAAACTGCATTGAATAGTAAATAATCCTTACATGCATGTGTTGTAAATTCCTCTTAGTGCAGTAAACACTGGACAATGAAGAAGTCAAATGTATTAACCTCATAGCATAGGTAGTTTTTTGAATTCAGCGGACTAAAGTTTGATCAAACGATGAGCTCCCACAAAAGTAAGACAAATATTTTATAATTCAAAATGGCACACTTTGTACCATATTAACAGCATAATTAAAAACTTAAGAATAATTATTTGAGCCCAGATTTATATGTAAAATGCATGTATTGTTTTATGCATTAAAAAGTATGTGGAAGTGATTTATATGTTAAGTGGTCCCTTCACAGACAATTTGAGCGGTATTTGATAATGCATAGAAATGCATATTTTGGGAGAAAATGCTTATTTTAGATTTTTAATGCATATTTTTTCCCTAAATGTGGTATCAAATTATATTTTTTCCTTCAGCTAAATACTAGTAATTAATTAATTATTTATTAATTAATCACCATAGCCGAGTGGTTGAGGCAAGAAACCTTGGTGCACAGCTATGGTCCCGTAGCTGGTTCGAGTCCCCATGGGGGAAGACATTTTCTCATGGAATTTCAGCCAGTATGGGACCGGTGGCCACCCAGCATTGTGAGGCATTTGGGTAGCTATAATAAGTAGCGACTCCAGGTTGAGAAGACCAGCTATAATGGCTGGGGGACCTGACATGCTGACCACACCTCACCCCTACACTGGCTAGATGATCTCTACCTCTGTGATTAACACATGTGGATGTGAGGTCAGCAGCCAGATGGTAGCCAAGGGCCTTCTAGGCCTGTCGTGCTTGGAGTTTAATATTTTTTAAATTAATAAAGCCTCTGCAATCCATTGGATATATGCTAACGTGTATATTTACATATGTGTAAGAGGGGAATACCCATGGACCTTGAGAAATAATATTGCTAAAATCGCATTTGATAAGCTTAGTGTAGTATTAAATAAAAATTCTGGCTACAATAGAATTTGTCTCAAATTAGTAAAATGCTCTTTGGTGATAGTGAAAAAACTGTAACCAAAGAGGAATTCACTGAAGAACTGTGGTGTTTTTCACATGAACCTGTGACATCATGTATTGTAGAAAGGACATTTTCATTGTATGAACCCTTCTTCAGTGACTGATGAAGGAGCTTCACACAAGAAAACCTCATGAAACCTTCCTTATCTACAGTAATAGCCAAGAATAAGCTAAGATTGCCCACAAAGCAATTAATTTATTTGATTTCATTACAATCTGTTTTTGCATATTTTATACATTTTGCATGCATATTTAGTACTTTATTTGTATACAAATCCGGGCTCTAATAATTACACAAGTTGTCTTGCAATATGATGATTAATAAGGAGCTTTATACTAATCCAATGAAGTTCAGCTTTGAGTAGAATAGAAACTAAGCAGCAATGCTGTGAATACAACAAACTAAAGTTGGCTGCTCACAACAAAGATAGACATCAATTAATTGTCTCTGTAAACTACATAACAATTGAATGACTCTAGGAGACCAAATGACTCTGCCCATAGGCAGGAGATGACTCGAGGAAGAGTAATGAATGACTGACTGAGACTCCAATAAAGACTTACTAGCTGAAGCTGTTATAGAGTATGGGTATGTGGTAAACAAATGATGTAAGCCTAATCGCAAATATAAAAAAAGTGTTTTTTTCAAATATAATTTATCCATCATTGAGATGTATGAAATGAATAATAAAACTATATAAGAAAGATACATTTACATTGCCACTGCAATATAAATACTAAAACTGAATATAATTATAAAGTCAATAAAGGAATATGAAGCATATAACACAAATCATGAACACAAATGCAAATAATATTTACAACAAGAACTAATCATTATCTCAGTCAAAAAATTAATTTATTAAGTTGACGTTTCAATCTCCTTGTGTGAGATAATTTTCAAGGCATGATTGTTTTATGATACATAGTTACCATTACCAAGACAATTTTTTTTTTTACAAATTAAAAATATTTTAACAAGGAATCATGTTTCACACCATTCATTTAAATATTTATGTTTATTTAATACTTTATTTTGTTCTTTTTTTATATAGGCCATTTCTGGTATTAATATTTTTTTATATTTATTTCAATTGTGTAAAATGTTTATGTCATTCCATTTCATTTTATGATTTTGATTAATTATATATTCACTAGGGTTATAACTCTTTGCACTTTTGTGAAATAAAACATTTCCTGTGCAGTGGAAGGATGAACTTTTACTTAAAACCATTGAAAAAGGCCTTCATTTCACTGAGTTTCAAGAAAAGGTCACACCCAAATATATTTATATATCAATATTTAATACTGATTTGGGGGTGACCTTTCTTGAAGCTTAGTGAAATGAAGGCTTTTTTCAATGGCTTTAAGTAAGAGTTCACCCATTCACTGCAAAGGAAATATTTCCTGTACAACGAATTTAACTTAAACTAACAAACAAACAAACAAACAAACTGGCACTATCGAACCCATAGGTTCATGGCCGCATAGAGATAAGCTCTCCATGTATCCCTATCCTGAGCCAATGTTTTCCAATCATTGCCTGTATATCTACTTCCCTCAAATCATAGTTAATGTTATTCTCCCATCTCATTCTTGGTCTACCAACTGGGCGTTTTCCCTCTGGTTTTCCTACAAGAAGCTTCCATGCACGTCTTTCATTCCCCATTCGTGCCACATGTCCTGCCCACCACAGTCTACGAGACATAACTGTTCTCATTATATCTGGCTTCCTAAAGACCATGTAATTCGCTGTTATGCAATCTTCTCCATTCACCTGTCTGTTCATCTCTCTTTGGTCCAAAAATTTTCCTAAGAACTTTATTCTTAAATACTCGTAATATCTTTTCCTCCCTTAAAGTAAGAGTCCATGTTTCGCATCCATATAATATAACTGGTAGAATAATAGTTTTATATATTTTCAGCTTAACGTTTTTTGAAAGGAGTTGGGACATCAAAAGTCTCTGCAATGCATAATAACACACATTTCCAGAATTGAGCCTATGTTTAATTTCCTTGTGCATCTCATTCCTATTTGTGATTATTGTTCCTAGGTATTTGAATTCAGCCACTTCCTCAAAATTTCCCTCATTTGTCATTAGCTGTCCATTTCCATTATATATAATGTATCTTCTATGTGTGACCATATATTTAGTTTTATTGATATTTACTTCCAGTCCCAATTTCTTAGTGTTACTCACTAGTGTGTGCGTGTTGTCCTTTAGTATCTCCTCGCTATCGGCCAGTAGTACTACATCATCAGCATAAACTAACAGCTTATTAATACCATTGAGTTGTAAGCCTTCCTCATTCTCTAAAGATTTAATGGCGTGCTCTAGTACAAAATTAAATAGTAGAGGAGATAGTGCATCTCCTTGCTTCAACCCATTCTGGATTTCAAAAGTGTCCGAAAACTGTTTGCCTACACGCACCCTACTCTTTGTGCCATTTAGACACATTCGTATAAGTCTAACTAACTTTTTAGGAATTCCGAACTCCAGCAGGATACTATATAACTTCTCCCTCTTAATTGAATCATATGCCTTTTTGAAGTCTACATATAGTTGATGTACAGTACCATTATATTCCCATTTCTTTTCTAAAATCTGTCTTAAGCTAAAAATCTGATCTGTTGTAGACCTGTTTCTTCTAAATCCACATTGATGATCTCCTAGAATGTCATCAATATAAGGGGTAAATCCGCTTACTAATATATTTGTTAGAATTTTGTACGAAGTTGAAAGTAATGAGATGCCCCTATAGTTGTTGCAATCAGTTTTATCTCCTTTCTTATAAATTGGTACGATAATTGATTCTTTCCATTCATCTGGAAGAGCTTCTTTTTCCCAAATCATATTAAGCAACTGGCGTATCTTGTCCATCAATTTTTCTCCCCCTGATTTTATCAGTTCTGCTGGGATCTCATCTGAACCTGATGCTTCATACAGCTTCAATTTTTCTATCGCCATTTCAACCTCTAATGCACTTGGTTCTATGATTAGCATTTCTGCTGTCTGTAAATTATCCTCCTCAATGTCCTGTTCTGTATGTACATTTAATAGCTGATTAAAGTAACTTTTCCATCTATTTAATATACTCCTGGAATCTGCAATCATATCCCCATTTTCATTCCTAATTATGTTTGTTCTAGCCTGAAACCCTTTCTTCTCTATCCTAATTCCCTGATATAATTCTCTAATGTTCCTATTTTTTGCATTCATTTCAAGATCATTAATCTTCTCTCTCAAATATTCCCTCTTTTTACTCTTTAGTAACCTCGCCAGTCTAACACTACCCAATTGCTCCAAATTTACCTCATTTGGCTCATGTAACCATTTCATTTTTGCTTGCTTTCTTTTCTTTACAATGTCGGCACATTCCTCATCAAACAATTTCTTGTTTTGCCTCTTTTTTAAGTAACCAATGCTTTCTGATGCTGACAATTTAATAGTATCTCTTATAGCATCCCATTCTTTATTTATATCAGTTTTTTCTTTGTTTGCCACATTGTCATCTGAATATTTCAGTACTTCAAATCTATTAGCAATTTTAATTTGGTATTCTTGCCATATTTCATCATTTTTCAAGTTTTTTAAATCAAATTTTTCAGAATCATCTTTAGTGTTTGTTCTTCTCATAAGCGATAGCTGTTGTCTGATTTTCACCCTGACCAGATGATGGTCCAAATTGCAGTCTGTCCCTCTAACTGATTTAACATCGATTATGCTACTGTGCCAGCGTTTGTCCACTAATATGTGATCTATTGGTTTCGAGTTTTGCCATCTGGAGATGTCCAGGTGTATTTATGAATATCCTTATGCTAAAATGTGCTCTTAACAATGAGATTATTTGATGTAGCAAAGGTGACTAATCTAACCCCATTGTTGTTACTATCTTCATGAAGACTGAATTTGCCTATAGTTGATTTGAATATATCTTCCCGCCCCACTTTTGCATTAAAATCTCCTAAGACAATTTTCATATGATATTGTGAAAGGCTATCAAATACACATTCTAATTCTTCATAGAACTCATCCTTGATCTTATCATCTTTATCTTCTGTGGGAGCACGCACATTTACGATTACAAAATCATGCTGTTTACCCCTTAGAATTATGTTTACTTAAAGCCATTGGAAAAGGCCTTCATTTCACTGAGCTTCAAGAAAAGGTCACACCCAAATATATTTATATATCAATATTTAATATCAATTTGGGGGTGACCTTTTCTTGAAGCTCAGTGAAATGAAAGTCTTTTTCAATGGTTTTAAGCAAAAGTTCACCCATTCATTGATTCATTGGACAGGAAATATTTTATTTCATGAAAGTCCAAAAAATTATAACCCTAATGTTCACTGATCACTGAAAATTCTGCACCTGGTGTACTGATATTCTTTTTATGTTCATCAATTCTTTTTCTTATAAATAATTTTGTCTGGCCTACATAAGACTTTTCACAATCACCACACTGAATTTTGTATACAACATCTGTCAATTTACAACTATCAATTTTATCTTTACCAGTTTTTATTAAATTTCCTTCAAGTTTGTTAGGAACACTATGAGCAAAAACAAATCTGAATGGTTTCAATTTCTTTTCCAATCCTTAATTTAAATCTTTTACAAAAGGTAATTTCAAACGAAAACTTTATTGCTCAACATCTAGATTTATTTTATCTAATTCCGTAGATGTTTTTCTGTCTTCCAATGTTTTTAATCTTCTCTTAATTTGTTGATTAATGGTAACTATGTATCATAAACAACCATGTCTTGAAAATGATCTCACATAAGGAGATTGAAACGTCAACTTAATAAAGTAATTTTTTTACTGAGATAATGATTAGTTCTTGTTGTAATTATTATTAACTACTCTCAGTGAAAATATTTAACAAATGTATTATACACAAATGCAAATATTGGAAATTAGTAAATATAAACATTTAGCGACTAATGCATCATCTAGCCTACAAGAAATTTACAATACCTACATTTAAATTCATCATTGATTTTTAAGCAAAAGACATGTACAGTCAATAATTAGGCTAGTACATATTTTTGATAACTTATTGCAGAATGAACACACTGTATTAAATTGTGAGATTTAACAATCATTATTAATTTATTGCTGAAATTTTTAATACAAGATAATAAAAATTACAATGTTCAGTTACTGGTAATAAATATCTTACTCCCTCATTGTATATGACAACTAAACTTTCATCACCATGTTATATTATGTAAAATTACTGTCCTTTCTCCTCATTATATATATAATGCATCTGTTGCTATAAGAACTGTAGTCATTATGACTCGGCATAGGATTTTTAGGTGTAATTTTCATTTAAAAAAAGGAAAAGAAAAATGTGCTAAAGTAATTAAAAAAATGGATAAAAAAGGTTCTCTTTTTTTATAAACCATAACTGCTATTTATTTAAAAAATTGAAAGTGTACAAAAATAAAATACAAGTATTTGTAAAGCAAAGTAGTTTTTTAGTCCACTGACTTGATCTAGTAGTAACATCAATGTCTCAGACAAAGTGGGCCTGGGTTTGATCAACAGTCAGGACAAGTTTTCTGGCTGAGATTTTTCAGGATTTTTCCTCACCTGTGAGGCAAATGTCAGAAAATGTTAGGTCCTAATAATTCCCAAACATTATTTGACCATCACAATAATCCGTACCATATTCGCTTTGTTTAGTATGAATGCATGAGTGAACAGCATATCTTGTCTTTAATGTACATTATCTTGGAGATGGCCCTGGCTTTAAGCTAATCACTCATCCATCCAGAGAGGCCCTTCCATGTCCTTATGTGATCAAAGTAGTATTTGATCAAGAGTTTAAATCCTGTACTGACAGGTCATGTTTCTATAAGACTCGGATGGCATGAGGCACGTAAAAGTACCTACAAAAGGAGATGTTGAACTAAGATAAGGAAAGAACGAAAGAAAATAGATTTTTATCAAGTATAAATATTGATGCTTCAAAGTATAAATATGTTGCAATGTGATTTTTGAATCACAAAGTGAATCATTAAAGAAAACAGTTAAATTTGTATTATAATTTTTTTAAAATTTCAAACAGAATAAAACTCAGTGCTGACTTGTCAGTAATTTGAATTTTTAAAATTCACTGCTAGACTCTATCTGGGATGAAAAGGATATCCCTGAAAAAATTACTAGTTATATATAATAAAAGTTTGGAAATTATTAATGAAGTTATTAAACCATCCCTTGTACAAAAAAACACCAGATTACGTTTATATAACACTTTGGCTAGACCAGTGTTGACCTATGGTAGTGAAGCATGGACACTAAAACAACATGAAAGCAGAATAACGGCTTGTGAAATGAGATTCATGCGCAGAACAGCGGGTTAAACCAGATGGGATTGGAAAAGGAACACCGATATCTTAAAAGAATTGAAGACTAAGCCAATTTTGTAATATATTAAACGGTACCAATTAAATTGGAAACACCATCTTGAAAGAATGAGTTCAAATCAGATCCCCGAAGCTGTTTATAATTATATACCAAGAGGACGAAGATCTCTGGACCGACCTATGAAACGCTAGAGGGAAAATTTTCTATAGGATCGTAACAGGCATTGGCTTAATACTTGGAAGGAAGAAGAAGAAATTAATTGCTACTGATTCCAGTTACATTAGGAAAAAATTAACATTTTCCATTGTTATAGGTGTGATGTAGGCTTATTTAAATTTTGTTCAATCCTGTGTTCACTACTCCCATGAAGTTAATTTAATAATATATTGATAAATAATAATTTAACATGTTGGACATTGGAAAGTAAATTAAATGGCAGAATTTGTTGTATAAAGTATTAAAAAAATTAAATTAACTTCCTACTAGTTTAAATTTAAAAAGCAACACAAAATATCAGGAGGCAAGAGAGAGAGAGAGAGAGAGAGAGAGAAAGAGAGAGAGAGAAAGAAAGAGAGAGAGAAAAAGAGAAAGAGAGAGAAAAAGAGAAAGAGAGAGAGAGAAAAAAAGAGAATGAGAGAGAGGAAAAAAGACAGATCGAGTCTCCCCCTCTCCCTTCTCTCTCTCCCACTTCCGCCTCTCTACCCCTTCCTCTCTCTCTCCCTACTCCCTCCTCTCTCTCCCTCCCTCGCCCCTCTCTCTCTCCCCTCTCCCTCCTCTCCCCCTCTCCCTGCTCCCTCTCTCGCCCTCGCTCTCTCGCTCCCCTCGCTCTCCCCTCTCTCCTCTCTCTCCTCTCGTCTCTCGCTCCCCGCTAGCGCTCGCTCGCGCGCTCTAGCCTCCGCTCGCTCTCTCTCTCTGCTCTCGTCTCCCTACCTCTCTCTCTCCCTCTCTCGCTCTACCTCTCTCTCTCTCCCTCTCTCTCTCTCCCTCTCTCTCTACGCCCTCTCTTCTCTCCCCCTACTCGCCGCCCTCTCTCTCTCTCCTCTCTCTCTCTCCCTTCTCTCTCTCCCTCTCTCTCTCTCCCTCTCTCTCTCCCCTCTCCTTCGCCCTGCTCGCCGCTGTCCCGCGCTCTCTCCCTATCTCTCGTCTCCCTCTCGCTCTCTCCCGTCCTCTCTCCCCTCTCTCTCTCTCTCTCTCTCTCCCTCCACTCTCTCTCTCTCTCGCCTCTCTCGCCCTCTCTCTCCTCTCTCTTTCTCTCTCTCCCTCTATCTCTTTCTCCACCCGCCTCGCATCCCCTCACGCCCACCCTCTCTCTCCTCTCGCCATCTCCCTCGCTCACCTCTCCCTGCTCATCTCCCTCCGTTTCATCCCCAAAAAGGTAGAAATAATTACAAAAGATGTGATTGCCTCCATTATCAGTATCAGGCAACATATTACTCTTGGTTTCATTCAGAGAGCTCTATTTTGTCATATAAAGAAAAGATGTGCATCTTATATTCCTGAGTCTTGTTATGACTATTGAGTTTGATGCTATTTCAGTATCATTTTGAAATAATTTTTGATGAAACCAAATAATGGGACATATTATAAGAAATATATATGTGCATTTTTCTTCTTATTTGACCCTACAGCCCTATTAAGAACACACACTTTTTAAATTAATAACAGTCTATAACAGCTTGGGTCATTAGCATGAAATGTATTGTTTATAGGCTTGAGTTGTTTTATGTGCCACAAATCTATAACTTCTCTTGCGAAGGAACCCATGCTAGGAATTTTTATGCCCTTAAAACTGTATCAGTCATCTATCAACAGCTTATACTGAAATTATATTAGTTTAGATAGTCACTGAAATGTTATTCATCAACATTTACGAAACACATTCTACAATTAATTCCTTTTCCTCCAACCCATTAATATCATCAGTTTGGCACAAATCTGTCATCTTATCTCTTGCTTGTACGAGCACAGAACAATGTGAAAGCTTGCTCCTTACCTGCCTTGGCTAAACTTTTCAACATGTGACAAGTATTCTAATAAACTCCTGTCAAATTTGATTCTTATGGTTTCATTTTTTAAGTTATTTACTATCATTTACAATGATTTTTACATGTTTTCTAATGATATATTGAATATTATGATATTGAACTACATACATATCATGAAGACATGACAGCTATATTGATTTTAACAAATATTCTATGCAGCCAACAAAGACTATGTACACCCTTAGACAAAAAAAATGAGTCATCTCTTGATTCTATCAACTGATCGGGGAACTTCGTGAGCACTCGCAGAAGCCTTATTCACATTAACACGTTTTCAGTAATTGTACTGTGGTGTTTGCTAGTTAACGTAGTGCACACTCAAGTAACATAAAAGAGAGAGCTTGCCTTTGTGTGTTTCCGTGGTCAAGCGGTTTAACACACAACATCTGCGTTCGTAACCCGATGGGTTCGATTCCCGTTCTTATTTTTTTTTTAAACTGAATGTTAGGATAGCATTTCGCCTGTAATATAGTTTCATATTTAATTTTATATTTCAGTTTTATGGCTTTAATGCACACACAAAACACATAAATGAAAACCTTCTAATAATTAAATGAAGAAAGGAAATAATATCTTCTAAAATGAAAAACTTTAACAAAAACAAAATCAATATTGGGTGTATGAATCCTCAGCATCTATTGCCGCCCTCAATCTGTGGAGCATTGATGTAAAAAATGTCTACAGGCACGTGGACGATCGGCTAGAACATCCCAGGCGTCTTGAATTTGTGCCCATAAGCCATCTTTTGTTTTTCGTGCATCAACAGGCCAATTAGAGTTCATCTCTATTTTCATTTTAGCCCATACATTTTCGATTGGATTCAGCCTGGTGAACAGCGAAATTTGAATTGCCTTCTCCTTTAACAATGAAATCAAATTTCGCTAAACATATTTCAAAAAGTGGCCACAGTTTCAACAATATCGATAATACAATGTAAATTATACACAGAGAAAACAACAGACACAAAATTAACATTTTACAAGAAATCAAAATTATCAAGAAGGCCAAGAATACAAACATTCTCAACGAAAATGTGCCTAAAAGCAAAACCCTCTATTACACATACAGTTAATTCAATACTACTACAACTCCAGAAGACGAAGCATGCATCGAAAGGCTTAGAGTGAAATCAACGAAAATGTTAGATAGTTGAGGAATACGGTAGTATACAAGGTAAAAATAAATAGTAGTTTAAAGAAACTAAAACAACACGCTTTATTAGAAAACTGAACTAAAAAATGAAAAATAATTTTATTTTCCAAAACGCTTGGGATAAAATTAAAGTGGTCAACAAAAAAATAATCTCCAACACATCTAGAATAAAACTAGAGTTATCTACAAAAAACAATAATTTTAATATCAAAAGCGTGGGGTGCTCTATATTAATTAATACTTATATTTGATAATAAACAGATATTGGTAAAAGTAAAGTCTCTAAGAAGAAAACGTAAAAACCATAAAAAGCACCCAACGCTTTTGATGGTCAAAATTATTTTTTTTGTAGATAACTCTAGTTTTATTCTAGATGTGTTAGAGATGATTTTTTTGTTGACCACTTTAATTTTTTTTCCCCAAGCGTGTTGGAAATTATTTTTTTTAAATTTTTTAGTTCGGTTTTCTAATAAAGCGTGTTGTTTTAGTTTTTTAAACTATTATTAATTTTTTATTTTTTAGTTTGGTTATCTAATAAAGCGTGTTGTTTCAGTTTTTTAAACTATTATTTTTTTTTAGTTTAATTAATTGTCATAAACCGGAATCCCATGAAAATTTAATTACTTAATACTTCTCTAAAAAACCTCTGGCCCAGATTTGAACCAGCGACCTATTGATTGCTGAAATTATATACCACTACAATCCACCGCTCTACTAACTGAGCTCTTACAACGATTGACTAAAAAGTCGATAAGTCTGCAACCTATTACACAGGTTTTAATTTTTTTGATTTTCCAATGATTCTGGCCAGGATTTTAGAAAAAAATTATGAAATTATTGTATTGTCATGGGTCCTTTACAAGTATACAAAGTTTCAAGTAGATCCAATGTTTTTAAGTGGATGAAAATCGTGTTCAAAGATTCCGTTACATAGATAACTTATAGGTCAAGCTAATATAAAGTGTGTAAAAAATATGTAATTTAACATTTTTATAACCTCAACAGTATAAAAAATTATGAACTTAAAAAGTATAGATTAATTCAAATGTCGAAATTAAATGTATTTAATTCATAAAACGTTTTAATACAAATACCACGAAAAAAAACTGCATAATTGAAGACGCGAACCTGTGATCTTCATTAACAGAACCAGTGGCCGAGTGCTTTACCGCTGAGCTATCGGGACACGTAGAAGAGTCTTCAGTTCATGCCACATAACACAATAGCTCAGGGACTGCACAATTATGACTAGTTTCCTAGTTTGAAACCAGCATTGTGCCGAGTATGACTTAGAAGAAATGTGCATTCAAGAGATGACTCATTTTTTGTCAAAGGGTGTACATGTTGCAACATAGTGTATGTACTAATTAATTTTACACATATACTTCAGAATTTCAGAACTTACTGTTTATACACTACCTATGTTTGGGTATTACATTCTTTCACAGATTGGAGTCCTTCAATTGCATTAGGTTAGCTTTTATGTTGGTTGGCAACACGAGTTCAAATATCATATATATGTTGGCTGCATACCATGATTTCATACTGTAAACTGCTTCATGTCTGGTGGCGCATGTGCATGATGTATGGTTGGGACTTGGAAAAATTGTTCACGTCACATGTTGAAAAGTATTTCCCCTGCCGTTTGCTTTGACAGTTAAAAGGTGAGTAATGCACAGAATGTGCACTCAAAGAGTCAGAAGATGGTTTTGTGAAGTGCTTTTACAATGGATAGATGAGATCTGACAATTTGAAGGTCGCCTCTAACATTGAATTGATTCTTGCATTCTGCCCTAAGTTTCTAAATAACATAAGTTTTGGCATACATTTACAATTCAATATAATTTATATGTCCTAGTTTAATTATTGGAGATTCAGAGACAACAATGAAAAGTATAGATTATACAATGAAGAAGCTAACCCCATAATTATTAAACATAAAAGATTGTAATGAGCTGGTCACGTGTAATGGAAGGAAATGGAACATGTACTACACAAAATACAGCATATTATGATAAGTAGATAAATAATTGAAACTTGCCTATTCTATACCAGGTATCAGCATGTGAATCTTGCAATTAGTTACTAACTATATCAAGAGTTATCGATAGCTTATCGAATAATATGTGCTATTGACATGATTGCCTACGTGTTTATTCGCGTATCTGCTACAGACAACTAACAACATGTTTATTCAGGTTAGGTTTGTTATGTTAAATTAAGTAAGTTAGATTAGATTTGGTATGTACTCCACAATAATCATTTTTGTTTGAGTGTTTTTTAAAAGTAGGCTATTCTGTTTCTAACAGTGGAAAATGGCACGTTCCAAAGAAAAAAAGTCACATTTTAGGTTAGTTTTATGTCAACTTCTTCAATTGTAAGGTGTTTATGGCATTTAAAAAATAAAAAGAAAAAAAACATTCCTCAGGTAATTATCACTTACTGCTACAATAATGTTTGCATTTTTTTATTTCAATGGCACAGGATCCCCACGTATTGTCAGGGAAATTCAGCCCACTTCAAACTAGAACAGATCATTGGTTGTAAACTATCTCGAATGATATTGATTAGATGATGTATGTAAGTTTGTGGTGTCAACATGCTTTTTTTTATGTAGTACCAGTAGATCTTTTTTTTCCCCTTTCCAAATTACATGTTTTTTTTCATAAAACACGATGTAGTTGAGATAGAAAGAAGTATTTTTGATTGTATGTTGATGGGTCCCCATTTCTGGGATTGTACTAGAGTAATGAAATATATATGGAAATATGCATTAATCTGGACTGATTGTTTACCTTATTTTCGATAAGCATGTAGCAGTATGTGAAATTATGACATGTTACATTTTTTTAAATTTTGGTACAACAAAAAAAATGCACAAATTATCATAGTAGAATTTGGTTACCAACCTGAGGTGTATTTATATATAGAAATATATATATATAGTTCAATGTTTTTATTATTCATTTCATACAACTGAATGTTGGATAAATCATATATGAAAAAGCAAATTATATGCTCAGACTGGGACTGAGTTCAAGTCCCAGTCTGAGTGTATAAATTTTCTCTTCAAATATGATATATATAGTTCTTGGAAAGAAAATAATACCGGTATGAGAAATGTAAATCTAGCCTAAATATCATGAAAAAAAAGAGTAATTTCTCTATTCTTTTGGTATATTTGTGCAGTTAAATTGTAATTTGGGGTGTATTAGCTACATTTAGTTAAATGTTAAGATTTTTTACATTTTTTTAAGTGAATGAGGTATCTTGATTAGTCAGTATTACAAAACTGTTGGGTTTGCAATTTTGATTTCCCTTGAATCTGATCTAACTTCTGGAGCACCCACACTGTTTTTTTCAAGATTTTGAGGTTAGATTTATGTGAATTTCTATCACGGTTGGTAAATTTAAATATATTTTTTAAATCCGGTTTATTTGATTTTTTAATCTGAATTTTTGTGATGTTTTTATTTTTTACCACTCACACTGAAAAACAAATTTTTCTCTTCAAATATTAATCTGACTTTTTATTTAAATGGGATTTTTTCAAATCTGATATTTTATATGGTATATAACATATTATATATAAAAAATCCATTAAAAATATTAATTTTTTATACTCTGTGACTGTGAAATTAATATACCGGGCTTCCAATATAAACCCGGACCGGCCTCACGGGGTTTCACCCGTCAGGCAGCGCTCTCTCCTCGTCCGCATTTCACTCTGCCAGCCGCTCGTCCTTGAACTAGTCAGTTTACTATCGTTTGACAAGATGAGACGTCAGCTGACATTAGAGCAGTGCATTTATGTGTGTAAATGTTATTATAAATACAAATCAGCTCGTCGCGTTCGCGAGGAATTTATGCGGAACTTCCCTGGACAATTACCTCCTTCCAGATCGACAATCCACGATCTTGTGACTAAATTTGAAGAGAAATCATATGGGTGGTTTCAACAAGTTCTGCTACTGCTCATATAGCAGAGGAGTCCATGAATAAAATTAGGGAAGTGTTTGAAGATAGAGTGATTAGTGCTGGTGTATGGCCCCCTCGCTCCCCAGATCTAACAATGTGTGATTTTATTTGTGAGGTAGCCTGAAAGACAAAGTGTACAAAACAAATCCGCACACATTGGAAGAACTGAAGAACAACATAAGAAATTAAATCAGAAACTTGACAGTGCCCGAACTACAGCGTGTCAATCTAAATGTGTTTACTCGGTATAATGCCTGTTTAACTGCGGGAGGATAACATTTCCAGCATTTTCTATAAGGTAAGAAACAGTTCAAGGACGGGTGGCAGGCAGGGTGAATTGCGGGAGGAAGAGACAGCACTGCATGCCGGGTGAAACTCCGTGAGGCCGGTCCGGTTTTATATTGGAAGCCCGTTGTATATAGATGATATAACTACATTTTTGACATTTGGCAATGAAGGCATATATATATATATATATATATATATATATATATAAATCCATAAAAATATTAATTTTTATACTAATTGACTGTTAAATTACAATACAGTACTATATACAACAATATAACAAACACACACACACATTACACAAGCTTTGACTTACTATTCTGTGTTTAATTTTTTCATTAGAAATACAAGTCTGAAAGCTTGTCTGTTCCTAACTTATTTCTAAGTTGTAAATGGACTGTGTCAAAAGAATAAAAAATTATTTCCACACCTGATGATGCAATGACGTCTGCCAGAAATTGAAAAATTACATATTTTTCTACATTTGTCTTACTTCATGGCCAGTATTGCAAAAAAATTATTTCCACAAGTAATAATCACACACAATGTTCACAAAATTAAGGTTAAATAGTGGTCCCAGACCACTTGAAAGTTTAAAATCTTATTAAACATCTGAATGTCAAAATTGTCTTGTATTAAGTTGTTTTTTTTTAAAATAGGCACAATTTATTACTCTCTTTACTTAGGCCTACTGCCAACATAGAGGGACACAACAAAAATGCAGCAAAATGGGCATCAGTTACAGCTTGGTAATATCTAGAAATGTATTTTTGATTAATTTCAGTATCACCAAAGTTTTCAATTTATCACCTAGTGTTATCCAAATCAGTACACATTTTGAAATTGTACAACTGTAATTTCGAATATTATCAAGAATTACAGCTATAGGTTTCAAAGGTATGGAATAAACTTCTGCATTCCTTTTCATAGACACAGTTAATACTTTTCTCTTAATATTTCTGTCACTATCATCTTCGCCAACTTCACAATCCTTCACAAGTTTTGACAAGTTTTTCAAATAAGACTCTAAACTGTCACACATTAAGTTCCATCTTACTTCTTGAGGTACAATAGTAATACTACTACCACCCTCAGCTTTATACCATGCTTTAGGTAGATAGTGATTCCTGAAGTATTTGATCACTTATACAGTGTGATCAGTATAGTATTGGAGAGCAGACGTGGGGTTTGAGCTGTGTGATGCTGTTATGTCTGCATATTTCTTTAATTGAGAATTGTTTCCTGTTGTAGAATATATTGGAAACCTAAAATCTTATGTCTGTTTCGGTATTTCATTTTGATAGACGGAAAACCCAGTCTGTTCTCCAATACTATACTGATTGCACTACACAATGTGTTTGTTATTATCTTAAGAATAGACAGATCTTTTGACAACAGATTTAAAAAGGGAGTAGAATGCCCAAATGTTATCACATTTATGTTGTCTTCTTGAACAAGTCACACATTTTACATTTGAATTTCTGTTCTGTAGCTATTACAGCATTCATGGTTAACGTTTTTAAATAGTCATTGGTGTGTGGGGGATGTACACAAGTATAAATATGGAGGGTTGTTTCCGATCTCATAATGATTTGCCAAGTAGATTGTAACATTGGAGTGTGAGTCATCAGAACAGGAGCGTGCAAGGTGATCAAACCAGTCAGTGTGCTGCTTCTGTTACACTCGCATGCATGTTGCTCTCATAATGCCTAAGCAGATAGACCCGTTTTGAGAAGGGTACATTACTGCCCTTTCCGACGCTAATTATAGTTATTCTGCGATTATTGAGGCTTGCAAAAACATTATTTTATGGTGTCAAAGTGTGGAATTAGCTCAGTGCTTAATAAAAAGGGAAAGGGTCGCTTGGGATTAATTCCAAAAGGAAAAAAAAACGGGCAAATCCACGACCTGCTACTACCCACACCCCAGATGTAATCAGAAAGGTCAAGGTCCTTATCTCTGGTGGTAACCCTGCCACACAAAGGATGATTGCAAATAGATTGGGAATATCCCTTAAAACTGTAAACACCATAATAAACAAAGATTTAAACATGGAGAAGCATCACAAAAGCAGGGTTCATAAATTGTTGCCACGTCACATTGCCGAATGCTGCACGAACAGCAGGAAACTATGAAAAGCACCTGTAAGGAGAAAAATGGAAATTTTTGGTCACACTTGATGAAGCATATGTTCATCTAGGAGACTGCAACAAACCCTGGGCAATTTACTATAGAGAAAGGGGTGAAAAAAATTTTCAAAAGTGGTATGCCGAATGCAGAGAAAGTTTCTCCAATGGATTTATGGTCATCACAGGATATTGCTACAACGAAAAACTACCATTCGTAGAGTAGCTAAAAAGGTCAAAATCAATTCCCAGTACTACCAGGAAGAAGTTCTCACCCCAATTTACCCAACTGAAATCTCAGCTCTCTCTGGTACAGACAAAAACCAAGTCTGGGTGCACCAAGACAAGGCCTCCAGTCACACTTCGGGTTCAACCCTGACATTCCTGGAGAAATGGAACAGGAAACTGGAATACATGCTATTCCATTCAGCAACATCCCAGTGAAGTCTCCTGATGCATCACCGATCGACTTTGTGTCTTTGGACTCTTCAAAAGGGCACTGGGAAACAGGCGTCTTCGAACAATAGATAGTCTCTGGAAAGCATATAAAGAGGAGTGGGAACTTCTAGACATGGCTGCGCTGCGTAAGAGTCTTCTGCAGTGGAAACTCCGATACCGAACCATAGCTCGGGTGAAGAGCCATCAATTAGAGCATGCTCGATGGTGGAAACACGGCTTTTCTTATGGTAAAACTTAAAAATCATTTGTTATCAGAGATCAGAAACAACCCTCCGTAGAGTCCACTAGAAAAATTATATTTCAAATAGTCACAGAGACACCAATACTTGGCTCAACAGTAGGCCTACATTACCTTTTCCTTCATTTTCCTAAGTATTCTTGTAATACTGATACTCTACGTACTTGTTCTGTCTTTACTTATTGTAATATTGTAAATGTTTTCAATGATACTTATAACATTCTTTTAAACTTTTTAGGTATTTATTTATTTATTTATTTATGAAAAACACGGTAACATTACGACATTTTTAGAAAATATTGTGAAAGCCACTAGCTATTTTCCCTCCTCTTCCCATGTTGCCATCATCAACAACACATATTTTTATTAGGTTAGTACTATTTTTTGTTAAGTTAGTGTTAGTACGAGGGTCATACTGAAAGTTGTGAGCAACCCATTGTTAAAATTCAAATTTCAACAATGTAACAAAAACAATTGCAGGATCGTAATCTACAGACTTTATACCACAACATTGCCGTTTTGTGGCATCATAGCTTCTATCATGTGACCACACGCAGTGTTTCCAAAATGGCAGACATCAATGTTTCGTTTCGACAGCGTGCTGTCATTGAATTCCTTGTTAAAGAGGAACATTCTGCTGTTGATATTCACCAAAGACTTCAATGTGCTTACAGAGATGCCTGCATGGGTGCCAGCAGTGTTAGGAGATGGGTGAAACATTTTAAAGATGGGAACACGAGTATCAAAGATGAGCCTCATAGTGGTCGCCCACGCTCTGCCTCCACGGATTGCAACAAGGAAAGAGTTGATGCGCTCATTAGAGACGACAGGCGTATCACAGTGAATGAAATCGCTACAAAACTTGCAGTAGGACACAGTGCAGTGCAAGAAATGATTCACAGCTTAGGTTACCGAAAAGTTAGTGCCCGTTGGGTTCCATGTTTATTGAGTGAAGACCACAAACTTCAGAGAAGAACCATCACCCATAACCTTCTTCAGAGATTTCGAAATGAAGGTGATGATTTTTTGACGAGTATTGTGACAGGTGACGAAAGCTGGTTTCATTTCTACGAGCCTGAAACAAAACGCCAGAGTATGGAATGGCACCACTTGAATTCGCCATCAAAGAAAAAAGCGAAGACAGTGCAATCTGTTGGGAAAGTTATGGGCAGCGTCTTCTGGGATGCACAAGGTTGCATTCTGGTTGAATTTCTTGAACCTGGACAAACCATAAATGCTGCCCGCTATATCCAGACACTTGTGAAGCTCCGTCGTGCATTGCACGACAAACACCCTGGAAGAAAGATCATTCTGCAACACGATAACGCGCGTCCTCACTCACACTGCTTGTGCCACTGTGGAGAAGATCAAGACATTTGGGTGGGAAACTCTTCCACATCCTCCCTATAGTCCCGATTTGGCACCCTCCGACTACCATCTTTTCAGTTCTGTGAAGGAGCAGAAGAGAGGCCAACGCTACGAGACGCTGGAGGATATTCGGAAAGCAGTGCATCAGTGTCTTCGAGCAACTGGAACGGACTTCTATCATAAGGGAATTTTCAAGCTTGTAGAATGCTTGGACAAAATGTGTGCAAAGAAATGGAGACTATGTTGAAAAGTAGCACAAAGGTCTGTAGATTAACATGGTGTACTTGGTTTGTCTAAAATAAATATTATGATTGTTTAAAAAAATGTTGCTCATGACTTTCAGTATGACCCTCGTATATAGAAAATTAAAGAAGAAAAGGATGTAAATGCAAAAATATCAAAATTTTAAAGGATTTTAGGGTTAATAAATTCTATCTTCAAGCCACAGTTAGTCCAAAAACATTCAAGACTAAAAGTGTATAAAACACTGGCTCTTCCAACTCTTTTGTATGGTAGCGAAGTATGGATGTTGAAACAGAAGGATATACAGAGACTTAGACCTGCTGAAATGAGATACCTTCGGAGGTGAAGAAGTAATTCTTTTTCCCATGTTGTGGCGACGTTTTGAAGCAGCTAACTCTCTTCATGCCCGATGTTGTAGTAACATTTTGAAGAAGGATTGGTGTCCAAAAATAAAAAAAGAATTACTGGTTCAGGTTGGGTTTGATTTTCGGTAGAGCCGGATTCTCTTCTCAAGGTCGGAAGTTGGTACACTGGATAGGAAAACACTTTTAAAATCACTGAAAACTGTTTCTTGTAGAAATAATTGTAAATTTATTTACTATTTAATTTCCCAGCAGATCAAGTAAATATAGGTGGTATTATTCTTCACTGTCAATTAAAATTAAA
This sequence comes from Diploptera punctata, assembly GCA_030220185.1. Classification (NCBI taxonomy): domain Eukaryota; kingdom Metazoa; phylum Arthropoda; class Insecta; order Blattodea; family Blaberidae; genus Diploptera; species Diploptera punctata. The sequence goes on from JASPKZ010010240.1 coordinate 2,629,770, forward strand.
TTATTTTCCTTTCTTGAATCAATTATTCTTCTTGTATTAAATATCACATTTTATCAGGAGAACTCTATTTGCTTCTATCTTTGTTGAAAGTTGTATGCAGAATGACTAGGTAATTCCTTTAATAATTTTAAAGAACATTATTACATCACATGATTTCATATTTAAATTCTATTGGTTAATATAATGTTTAAATTTGATTTGTTAAATCAAAAAGTTAATTGTTTTAACATCCAATCAGAGTTTAGTTTACTTTCATTTAAAAATATGAAGTTAAGCAGGTGTTCTTATTACAGTTATAACAGAAAGCTTTATAATTCTGACAACAATGACTTAAAACAATTTTAAAAGCATTATTAAGAAAGACTTATGTAATACAATTTCCTTAATGTTACTGAGACATTTTTATTCAACAATGAATTATTTAGATGTTTTTCTTTATTTAAGTTATATTTAAATATTAATAGAATTTTAAAATATAAAATTATTAACTTTAACTTTCATATTTATTATGATTTTAAAATCCTGCTTTATAGGGCTGCAGGATACACACTACTAGATCACAAATAAAATGACGACATCTTAGAAGAATTACTCATGGAACCCTTAGAAAACAAAATTTCTGATTATAAGACAAGATGGATGCAACATGTTCATCGAATGGAAGATCACAGGATACCCAAACAAATGTTAAGATATCAACCGCAGGAAAAAGAAGACCAGGACGTCCACACTCAAAAGACTTCTGGGTGGTGTTTCTCTTGAGGCCGCAACAGGTCAACAAATGGCCTAAATTTGTAATGTACTATGATGATGATGACGATGGAGCAAATTAATGTACACTTCAGTAAAGAATATGCATGTAATTTAATTTGTTAGGTTAAGAAGAGAGAAGTTAGTATACATCCATTTCTAATAAATATTTGCACACTTGTGCACGTTTCCTACTATTATTATAAATATAGTCCACCGCTGTGGTCTCAAAGTAGCGTGCTGCCATGTCACGCAGCAGGCCCGGGTTCGATTCCCGGTCGGGACAGGCTCCTGGGTGAGGGGTTTTTCTCACCTGTAAGACATAATGTCAAGAAAGTTGGGCCCGACGGTCCCCGAAAATCATCTGGCCATCATCATCATTCTCACCATTATCCTTCACCGGTGTGGAAAGCAACAGGAAGCTACCACACCTATAATTGCCCAATAAAGCTGCAAAGCATAGCATGAAAATGCTATGATTGCAGTGAAAGACCTGCTGTCGGGCAGAATTACTATGGATGGATTATAAATATTTGGGTATTTATTTTGAAGGTTGGTCATACTGCATGTGCTGCCATCTAGCGACAGCTCTATAAACTCGTGCATCACTATTATTCTGTAGGAATAAGAAAATATACTGGGAAAGGTAAAGTACTGTTTATCCCCAAGTACTGTTTTTTGTTCATTTTGGATATTAGACCAGTCATCAATTGTCTCATCTTTTAATTCCACAGCACTGAATTCAACTATTATAAACAATTTCCAACCATTTATCAACAATATCATGAAGAGAAGGCCTATAACCAATCCTCAGAAGTGTACATTGTTTCTTGAATTAACTTACACTCAATTATCCTGAAAAGAGAGTTAACAATTTGCTAATGCAGTATTTTTTTTTCCCTCAGTCAGAAGTTTTTGTAACAATTTTATCAATAATTGTCAATTTCCTCTGCAGGATAAAAGGCCGTTGGACGTCAGTTGTGAACGTGACGCAGCATTGAGAATGTCACAAAAGATGTGAAGAAATCCAGGGTCTGCTATGAATTATGAAGTATGAGGTGAGTGAAATAATAAAAAATAAACAATACCAGTAACCATATTTAAATAGTGACTTTTTAGTAAACAGCTTCTTAATTTTATTCGTTAAATAGTCCTAAAAAATGCCACTCTTGATTTCCAAATCTTCTAGATAATTGGAATACTTATAAAAAGAAGAAACAAACTGAATAAGAAATCAACTATCAATCACGATTAATTTTAAGTATTTGGAAGCTACATTTTATAATGAACTGGTAGGATTAACGAAATTCATAAAATGAACAAATATATTTGTTTACTTGTACAGTGTGCAGATGTTGATGAAATGTTGACATCATTGCATGGCAATTCTTCATTCTCATATTCTGGATCATAAGTTTGACAGATTTTCATCTTCTACAAAAATGTATTCACATAGACTTTCACGGCCGGAGTTGCTATGATGATCTTGATGAGGATTTTCAGGCTGTAGGCCGTGGTCGTGAGGCTTGTAGTTCCCCCATGTTTCGCCAGAGACTGCGTCTAGCATCCTCAAGGGTTGTCTTGAGACTGGCAATTCTGTCCGCTGTCTGTCCTATTTATACGTTCACTGTGATGTGTTCGTAAGTTGTGGTTGGTATCTAATGTCGAGCACTTGATAATGAAATCATTCGCTCTCTTGCACTCCAATATTTAGCAGAAAGGAGTACAATAAACTAGTTGTAACCGTTTAGTAGTAGGCACCACATGTGGTGGTTACGTCACCCATTGAGAGAAAGTAGGTATAGGAAGGAAGGAGAAATGAACCCCTAGGCCTCGAGTACTCTAATACCATCAGAGTCGAAAGAAACAAGAGGTCAGTCAAGGGAGACTGGATAGAAAAGTTGAAAGAGGGAATTGGTATGGGGAGGAGAAGTAATACCAATTCGGTCAAAAAAGAAAAACTCATCAAGCTGACCAGTGCTTGTTGGTGAGTAGCCCTTCCCTTTCGTTCATCATGCATAAGCATGATTACTAACAGCTGCACCACGAGAAGGTGAGGGATTGGACACTAGGTTACTGTCCAGGTCGGTTCCTTTAAGCCTTCGATGGAAGGAATTAAAGGGTCTCCTCTCTGTTAAAAACAGTAGCCTTTCCGCAGCCATGTGTTCGTAAGTTATATCTGCCTTCTGATTGGACTTCCATTGCTCCAATGAGATTGCTGTTTGATGCTCTAGTCGACTGCACAAAAATGTTACTTCTATGTGTTTTCAACCCAGCTACAAACCCTTGCATCTAGAATTTACAAACTTTACATCTAGCCCTTATACCAATTTTACCTGTTAATCTGGGCAGTTCATTAAAATATACTCATGTAGGGTCACTTTTCTGACTATCAGATATTTCTTTTTAAATTGTATGCAGTGGACATAAACTCTATTAAAGTGAAATCAACAACAGACTACCGTATTCATACTGATCTTGGAGAAATAAAACAGCTTTTTCAGGCATTGCTGACTGCTAACTACAGTTTAAATTTCAATTTGAAACTGCTAAGACACTTGTGCATTTTTAAGCTGATAACTTTTTTTAAAAAATCAAACAGTGAATTAAAAAATAAAAAAGATTGGCCGAAGTTTCCATTATGCACAGTGATTTTAAAATACCTTTTTTAATTACTTCATAAATCCTGTCATATTTTAATCTTAGAGTTTAATTTTTCAAATTATTTCCCAATATATACAATGATTTTTAGATTTTTCTAATGATTATTTCAATATACTTTTCCATGATATTTAACTATATACGTAACAAGAAGAATGGCAGCCATATTGAATTTAAAGAATATTCTATACAACAACAGACATGTTTCAATGCAGCCAACACAGAGTATGTACTAATTAACTATCCACATATACTTCAGAATTTCAGAACTCGCTATTAATTTTTGAGCATTGCATTCTTTCATAGATTAGAGTGCTTAAATTGCATTAGGTTAGCTTTTGGTTGGTCTTTCACAGGTTAGATTCTTAAATTGCATTAGGTTAGCTTTTAGGTTCGTTAAATATTGTGTATATGTTGGCTGCATCGCATGATTCTATAGTGTAAATTGCTTTGCATTTGTTAGCGCATGCACTTGGTGTCTGCCTTGGACATAGAAAAATGTCTCACTGCGCATAATGGAAACTTTATCAAAATCGTTTGACAAATCAATGATTTAAATCATGACCAACCTTGATTTCTATTCAATTTCTTCCCTACTTCTTGTACTACAACAGTAATTTTTGTAGATTTTTTATAAACTTATGGTACTGTTTTTTTTTTGCTGACAATCCTAGTACTGAAATTTTGGCTCAACTGCACTTCTACTAGAGCTTGATTTTTCAGTTATATTGTAGTAAACTATAGCTCTTCTGTATTTACTAACATTATTTAATATTTTAAACCTTTTCAAACAATTTTATAACATTATTAGATAATTTTGAAGTATTTATTTAAATATGCAAATCATAATATTATGACACTGTTAGATAATATTGTGATGCTAATTGCTATTTTCTCAACAGAGTATATTACTTAGTCTATGATTTTTCTATCGCTGTTTTGGGTTATCGCTGGTTGGATCAGCGTTAGGGAGTGATAAGTAAGTGTACACCCATTTTTAATAAGCGTTTGGTAATTTTAATATCATTTATATATTTTTTAACATAGATTTGAGGATTTATTGCAAATATTGGTCATTTAAATTTCATAGCGACAGATAGTAATCAAGGATGATAATCGATATGTGGTTCGATTGTGAGTTATCTCTGGCTCTATAAACTCTGGCGCATGCGCACTGTTGTTCTATAGGACTTTGAAAATATTTCATGCCAGTTTAAGTGCAGTTTTTCCGAAATTTCAATTACTAATCAAATTATCTTTTATTTATTTTAATGTTGGCCTTAATGATTTGCGAGTGGAAAAATTGTACACACTTAGAAAAATAAGGCTATTCTAAGCCAGGTATGAGTCTGTGAATGTTGCAATGGAGAACAAGTGACTGCTAGCATCATGTGTGCCAATAAACACACATTCCCACTATAGCCATTTGTCAACATTTTTATTATCACGTGAAATTATGTACTCTTTTGTTAGCTGATAAAACAGGCAGTTAGGTGAAAAAAACGGGCAAGTTAGTGTACACTAAATTATACTACAGCCACTCGATCTCCAGTTCTGAAGTTTAGGTTATACGAGGGGTAAAGGGAGAAATTCGCCCTCTACTGACAATAAGGAAATGGCTGACGTAGGAGTTAACGTCTGCCACAACCAATCACTGCTCTTGATGCAGCTATAGCATGTTAGTAAGGTTTGAAATTGCTAAGATGTTGTCTGCTAACCGCATACATGAAGCGGCCCCTCCCACTGAATAACCATATCAGCAACACTGTCGTGAAAACGTCAGGGCCGGATAATGAGTGGCTGGGGTATCGTTGAGTTATTGTAATAGCTTTCATTTTCAGCACGTTTCTGATAAAATGGGCATTCTGTTTGAGCGATCAATAATGCATATTTTCTACTGTAAATGGTAATTTTAGGTTACATTTACCTCAATTTCTCATTTAAATTTAGGAGATTTCTCGTATTTTCTTTGGAAAAAAAAAAAATACTACTTAATATGTGCATCTTCGGGTTTTTATTGGAATTTATGTACTCATATCTGGCATAGAACCCCCTAATTCATTTATAAGATATTGCAAAGGAACAGAATTGAGAAGCTTTTCTTTTATTAATAGATCATCAGGATTAAACTTACCGTTGTTCAAATTTTGTTTTCCATAGCTTGTTACTACTTGAAATCAGATTTCTGAACTTAGTGCATGTTGAGCCGAAATTGCAGATATCTTCTGCACTTAATATATCATTTTCGAGAATATATTCCAAAATTTCATTTGGAAAATATATCAAAACATCAGCCATTACAGACATTAATATAACACTGATAACTCTAGGCTCATATCACACACAGCTGATCACTCACAAAATGTCATACGAGTTTATTTTTATATGCACATATCGCGGTTGCCAAGCCAATCTCATACTGTCTCATAATACATAGAGAACGACAGAGAATGAATTCAAACTGCAAATGCGCACAAATGTGCATGAGAAACCCAGTAATGCTGCGGTTTATCTACGACGCAACGCGCCAGCGCAAAAATTGCTCCCCATATATTTAAATGGAGGTGGTTTATCTACAACGCAAATTGCTGACGCGAAAAATTTTGCGCTGACATGTCGCGTCGTGTATTGGAATCACTTGAATCCGGGACGCAATTTGCCAGTGCAAACAAAGAATATAGAAGATATTACCCATACTCATTGGTGTAATTGCTAAAAACAAACTAAGATTTTATGACAAAATGTTGGAAATACAGTACTTGTTTTATAACTTTCCAATTTTAACGACGAAAGTTAGATACTTTTGTTGCAAATCATCGAGTTGCAATACAATATGAGCATGAAGGAGTACAGAGATGTACAGAAAAAAAGAGTTATTGTGGCTTGAACTTAGTCAAGAGATAAATAAAAGCTGTAAATATTTTATTGTATCTTGGGGATATTATGGATGTACATAAATTTCGTCTTCTATTAAATTCAAAACTTGATAAAACTTCTCAGGCGAAAATCTGAAGTATTCTAAAATGTGGTATTTTCATCTACCATATGTTTATTTAAGAACTAAAGAATAATTTATTCTATAATTTTTCATACAACATTCATATGATGCAGTTCTAGGTACTTTTTCTGTCTTCACTAATATTTCGTACTATTTTAAACGTTTTGCAGCGATACTTAAAACTTTTTTTATAAAGAATTTTAATATGTTTATCAATGCACACAAATTATGACTTTTCCTCTCAATTTATTTTCAAAGTTTTTTTATTAGAATTGAAGTTGGCATACGTGAACGATCATAAAATTAAATTCACCAGATGGCAGGACATATGTGTGAATGACCAACATTTGCATTTAATTCCAAACCACATTTTAAGAAATAAATGTTCAATCACTTCATTTTGTTAGGTTCCGATGGGTCAGTTTAGTGTACATCAGATTAGTTTCATTCATTCATAGTGTTCTGCTCAAGAGCAGGTCTTTCACTGCAAACTCATCATTCTCCACTCTTTCCTTGACTCAGCTTTCCTTTTTTGTATCTCCATACAAACCATTTATTTTAATATTGTCTATCATCTGATTATTTTTCTGCCTCTAACTTTCTTTCCGTTGACCATTCCTTCTAGAGCATCCTTCAGCAGGCAGTTTCTTCTTAGCCAGTGGCCAATCCAATTTCTTTTCCTCTTCTTTATGAGTTCCAGCATTGTTCTTCTTTCACCCACTCTGTCTAGCACATCTTCATTTCTTACTTTGTCTGTCCAGTTTAAACGTTCCATTCTTCTCCATATCCACATCTCAAAAGCTTCCAGTCGCTTTTCCTCATTCCGTCGTAATGTCCACATCTCCGCACCATATAATGCTACACTCCACACAAAGCACTTCACTAGCCTCTTTCTTATTTCTCTTGCCAAAGGTCCGCAGAAAATGCTTCTCTTCTTGTTGAAAGCTTCTTTTGCCATTGCTATCCTCTGCTTTACTTCTTGACCGCAGTTCATGTTACTATTGATAGTACAACCCAAGTATTTGAAGCTCTCCACTTGCTCAATGGCCTCATCTTTAATCTTCATGTTTATCTTCCTTTGTTTCTTTCCTATAATCATGGCCTTCGTCTTATTTATATTTATCTTCATCCCATAATCCTCGCACTTGTCATTCAGCTCCATCAGCATGGTCCTCAGTCATTGCATCTTCTACTAGCAAAGCCATATCATCAGCAAATTTTATGCACTTTATTATTCTTCCTCCCATGTTTACGCCTCCAGTATTACTGAAGCAGTTCTTCATTAGGTCTTCCAGGTAGATGTTGAAAAGGGTAGGTGATAGAGGACATCCTTGCCTCACCCCTCTTCCAATTTCTCTTCCCTCTGACATTTCTTCTCCTATCTTCACTTTTATTCGCTGTTTCATATAAAGACTACTTATGAGCCTCCTCTCCTTCCAGTTCACGCCAATTTTCTTCAAGATCTTCAGGAGTTTATTCCAATTTACTCTGTCAAAGGCCTTTTCCAGGTCAACAAATACTGCATAAACGTCTTTATCTTTTTCTATATATCTTTCTCCTATTGTTCGTATCAATCCAATTGCATCTCTTGTACCCTTTCCCTTCCTGAAGCCAAACTGTTCCTCTTCCAATTCGCTTTCCATCGTAGAACGTAAACGTCGATTTAGTGTTCGCAGGAGAATCTTTGCAGAGTGTGATATCAAGCTGATAGTCCTGAACTCCTTACATTTCTTTGCATTGTTCTTCTTCGGTATTGGTATTAACACTGTCTCAGTCAATTCTTCGGGCCATTCACCTTCTTTACATATATTGTTGCATAAACGCAAAATTTCCTTCTTTCCTTCACCTAAGCATTTAACTAATTCAATGGGGATTCCATCTACCCCTATTGCTTTATCATTTTTCATTTCCTTAATTGCTAGTTCAACTTCTTCCTTCAGAATTGAAAATCCTTTTTCATCTTCTGATACGTCTTCTTCATTTTCTATATCCAAGTTAGCAGGACGATTTCTTGTCTCATATAGCTCTTCTACATATTTTTTTCATGTATTCATAATTCCCTGTTTGTCTTTTATTTCTTCATTATTTTCGTCCTCAATCAGCCACATAGTTTTCCTGCTCTTCATTCCATAGTCCAAGCCTTTAACTTTCTGGTACATTAAATCATATTTTCCTTTCCTCTCCAGATTCTCTAGTTCTTCACATTTCTGCTTCATCCATTCTTCCCTTGCCTTGTCAGTTTCTCTTCTAAGTTCGTTGTTTAGTTTCCTGTAGTTTCTTTTGGCTTCTTCTGTATAGCTATTTTTCCATTTTCTTCTTTCTTCCATCTTCTCCAACATTTTTTCTGTGACCCAAGGTTTCTTAATATTCTTGCTCTCTTTGTATCCATTGTTTCCTCTGCAGCTATCTGTATAGAGGTTTTCAAATGACCCCAGTGTTCCTTTGTATTGCCATATGAGATTTCCATAATATATGAATGGTTTTGCTCCTGGAACATTAAACTTAATGCAAATAAAACACAAGTCGTCCTGTTCACCAAATCAAACTTTCCCTGTCCAATTCAGCTCACTGTGGGTGTGCAACCCCTACCAGTAGAAACTTCAGTCAAATATTTAGGCCTAATATTGGATAAAAAACTCACACTAAGAGCTCATATCGACCATATCACTTTTAAAGCTCAGCAAGGTATAGCTATATTATATCCGTTTTTCAAGTCGCCGTCTCTGTCCCGAAGGATCAAGGTCACTCTATACGTGGCCGTGATCCGTAGTATGCTATTGTACGGCTGCAAATCTCTGAGTATCCTTGCGAAATGCCACAAAAAGAAACTTCAGATATTGCAGAACAAATGTCTCAAAATTATACTTTCGGCACCGCGTTACACAAGGATAACGGAGATGCACGAGGCCACGAAGGTACCATATATTGATACTATCATAACTGAAAGGGTTACATCCATGCTCCGAAATATAAATGATCATGGAAACCCCATAGTACGCAATATAGGACACCTTCCACAATGGCGTACTACACATAGAAACATATTCGACACATTAAACCACCCGTAGTATTCAGCATGAAATAACCAAGATCAGAGGGGTCAGCGCAGATTGGCGTGGCTCATTCCGGTCCTGAAAGTTATCAGCGACACGGTTTCCGATGCCCCAATTAAGCGAGATCTATCTGCCTTGGAATCAAACATCCACATTATATCAATAGCAATAGCACATGCTAAAATATAATCAATCCACATATAACCGCCGTATAGGCTAGGGAAAAACAGCGAAATCCAATACTGCATACACCTACGCGAATTCGCCGTCAAGGGACAAATAACAGTCCCAGTAAAAGGCACACTGGGCAGCGCAAACAGCTGTCAACAACAGTCAGTCAGAGATTTCCATGGTAGAGGTTTTCTCCTGAAATTTTTGTTGGAATTTTCTCCTTTCCTCTTCAGTTTTGAGTTTCTCCAAGTCAAACTTCTTTGTTGCCTGTCTTCCTCTTATCTTCTTTAGGCAAATATCTACTTCGCCTATTAGTAGGACATGGTCTGAATTGATATCTGCTCCTGGTAGGGTCTTCGCATTTTTCAAGCAATTTCGGAATCTTTCCTGTATTAGTATGTAGTCGATCTGGTATCGTTTGTTGTCCAAATGGCTTATCCATTAGTTTATAGTTTACTAAATAGTATGTATGTAATTTATTTCATTAGGTTATGCAGGGACAGGTTTGTATACATTAATTTTTGTAAACACATTTGGAAATTTATTATGAACGTTGGTCATTTTGATTTCCCATATATATGGTGCCATCTGGCGACAATTCCATAAACATAAGCGCTGTACCGTATGCGCTCCATGCTAAACCAGTATCACGCCGCGCGTAACGCGAGATTTCGTCACGTCGGGCGCGATACGCTGTATAATAAACCGTAGCATAACAACAAAAATAATAATAGAAGATAAAAAAGTGTTGGAACAAGTTTCACACTTCCAGTATTTGGGCTGCTATATAACTTATGAAGAAGAAGAAGAAGATATAAAAAAGAAAATTCAGACATTTCAACATGTTTGTGGAACAATCAAACGAACACTGAAGAACAAAGTAAGAAAGGATACGCAGCTAATAAAAGAACTGGATGAGGTGTTAAAGGAGACCAGGCTTATCAACATAGATGCTCCGAATTCTTCTTTAACAACATCACTTAAACTAAACAAATTAATACACGAAACTCCAAATAACAAGTCCTAAAAACTTAAATAGGAAGGCATATATACTAATTTATCACTAAACTAATTAAGGCCGTGTTGGGGACTTATTACATACCCAAGGTTTGGAAACTTTTTCAGGTAGTTCTTATTCCAAGAGGAAGTAAACATAAAAAAGGTCCTAATAATAAATTATAGACCGACAAGCCACTTAGATATTACCGCTAAAAATAATAGAAAAGCATTTATTGCAATTTTTACAAACAACCTTCACTTTCATCAAATGATACCTGTAGAAAAATATGGTTTTATAAAGGACAAGACAACAACGTTTCAACTTCTCAGAAACACCAGGAAAATTAAAGGAAGCTTAAATAATAAGGAAACAACTTAGGGTATGTTTTTGGACCTCAAGAGGGCATTTGATACCGTCTGCCACCGTGGACTCATCTTCAAACTGACAGAATACAAAACACTTGAATATCTACCAATAATTATTCTCAATTTTCTTTCGGATTGCTGTTTTGAGATAGTACAATCAAGTATGCCTACTTCCTTCCAAAGAAAGAAAATAAGGACAGGAGTAAACAAGGATCGATTTAGTGCCAATTTTATATAATATTAACACTGCTGACATTAAAAAAAATAATACAATTCCATCAATATCTATTCGTATCTATGCTGGCGGTTAGGGCTCAGAAGATGAGGGCCTGTAAAATGCCTCTAAGAGACCTTTAAAAATATCTAAATATATCCTATAAAAGACTTAAAAAACTGAAGAAAGGACGTAGAAAGACAATTCATATTAAACAATAATTTAAGTTACAACGGCGTTTTTAGTTAATATAATAAAATAATGTTTAAGAGTACTACGTTCTAATGAAGTGCAACATACATTGCAAAAAAAAAAAATATTAATTAGAAAGTAGGTTCTCGAAAAATTTAGAATGAACGATTTTTCCCACCTAGAATGAATTCAGCGAACCCGCAATGAATATCAAGTGGTCAGTAGGCTGGTTAAAAATGACGGGATATTTTATGAAGATTCAATTGTTTCTCGTGAAAATAAGTGTTTACAATGTGAAAAGTCTTTGGAAAATAAAATTACACAGTGTTTTAAAAATAAGTTGGAATTGGAGACTAGATTCTGCGGATTCTTGAATTATACAAAAGGTATAAATATAGTCAAAAGAAGGTAAAGTTAAAAAAAGACAATATGGCTAAAAAAGAGGCAATAAAATAAGACCAAAGCCAAATATATATACATGGGCATATATACACTGTATTAAAGGGGGTGCAATTTTTTTTTCGACTGTATACCTTCCGGGTACAAACGAACAAATAAAAAATACAAAATACTACCTTTATTTTTTAAACTTACCACAATATATTTCGGAAGAAAACTACAGGGCTATTGAAGAGGAAATATGAAAAATAATAGTAAAGTAACTGCAGAATTTTTAGGCTTGGCGAATTGAATTTTTTCTCACGATTACTTCTTAATTGTTATACTTAGTTGTATTGAAACTATTAGCTATATTTTAGTTACTAATAAAGTACAACTGCACACACAGTTCGACTAGCTTTTTCGTTTGAGAACATTTTTAAGTGCTTTTTGTTTGAATTTTTCAGTATAATTTTTAATAAGTTTTTTTGTGCAGACTGAGCATATACAGGCCATTAAGGCGATTTTCTGCCATTGTACAATGACACTATATCATCATTCTTCTCAGGGCGCTAAAACAGCGTTCAATCGACGCCGTCATGCATTGTAAAGACAGGCATATTACAATTGCTTTTTTGATGGATGGGAAAAAATCGCACTCGTCCACGATGATAACGAAAACAGCTTCTTTATCCTTGTCACTTCGTTTCATCCACACACGGTGCCATAGTTCAATTTCAGTGGACAACCCTCAATTTTATAACACTCTGAAATTTTGCTCGCCGTTGCTTGGGCATCTTACAGAGATTTTTTAGGTTCTTAGGGTGCAGCATTTGAAGCTCATAAGCAGAACATTGAAGTTAATCTCCAAATCTGCCTGACAAAGCTGTGTGAAAAGAATCCAAGTGGGGATTTAAGATGACCACCTTAAAGTAATCTTCGGGATTACATTGTGGATTAACTCGATGTGTCTGCTTATTGGATATATACATACCTAACTCAGAAGCAATAGTCTCCAAATCTTTCATGATGCCTTCGGAGATCTCATAATTTTTTTTTTGCGATGATCTATTACCATGCTTTTAATGCTTTCTACATGGGTCATGCATTGAATTAAATCTATAGCCACGGCTTGCAGTGAATTATCGACAGGTTCCAAATAACTAGAATATTTTGATGTCATGCACAAACAAAACATAAAAGTACTTGTACTTGCAGCATCATGTAATTAATCAGCTTGTTTTTGGCTTGGTGCGTTTCTTTATCCGACAATCAATTTCAGGCTATTCATCAATTCCAAAAAGTGTTTCTTAAATATCCCAATACGTTTATATTTTTGCGACCAACGTGTTTCGCAGAGCATGGGGATGCTTGGGACGTGCTGTCTTTTCAACAGCAATTCTCGAAAAAAGTTTATATCTTTAATTGTGGCTATCGTGTTCCTCGTCTCGGGCACACTATTCAAATCATTTACCGCAATAACGATTTTGTGGCTCATGAAATGGAAGTAAATACTTTTGGGGAAAAACTCGCGCAGACGTTTCAGGACCCCGTTGTCTTTTCCTGCCATTATTGAGCAGTCGTCATAGCCCTGGCCGACATATTTGTGCGGGTCAATGCCTATCTCTTTGAAAAAAAAAACTCTATTTCTGCAGAAATTGATTTGGCATCCATTATTTTCAGTTCAACAAAGCCCAAAAACTCTTCTCACATTTTATTCAGTATCTCATCAAAAAACCGCACACGAATGGGCAGTTGCTCCTTTCCAGAAATGTCACAGCTTTTATCAGCTAAAACACTGTAAGCGGTGGCATTTTTTACATCATCCGCAATCATTTTCTTTACCTTAAGTCGTATAATGCAATCAATTCATTTTTAATTTGTGAAGAAAGATAGCATTCTTGGCATTTAAGTGAGGTTTTAAGCTTTTATCACCGGCATCAATTCCTCACTGAATCAAATCCCTGAAGACGCCTTCGTCCGGTGTATTACTCCTTAAATGGTGTCCAAGTTGGAAGACAAATATTTAAAGTTACCCGCCTCAATCTTATAGCCACTTACGAGTTTTTGGCTAACAGGGGCCTCACTTAAAAACAGCGTGCTGATTGCGCAGCTTCCACATGCCAGCGGCTCTCACAATGTTTTTTTGGCAAATTCATGCATTTTGAAAAACTTCTGGAATGACCTCACTATGAATGACCTTTTAACGCCCCTCCAAAATATGTGGGGAGAATAGAACACAATATAAGCAGAGTGCACCTTTGAGCGTTATGGAATACTTTAGCTGGGGTGAATACCGTTAGATCCAATAATGCTTAAATTTCCGTTTTAAATGTTCAGCATCTTTGCTAAAGTTGTAGCTCGGGTGGACTCCAGCAGTTTGTCAGAATTTTTACTTTATCTTCTTTAATCATTAGCGCTGTTCTCCCGAATCTGTTGCCAATATCATTATTAGGGCAAGGCATTTAATGATTTTGCATCTTTTTCTTATGAATGTTGAAACATTGCTTGCATACATGAATATGTATGACATTAAAAAATGGATTAAATAAAAGCAATTCGTTAGGGCATTTTTTTTTTTTCATTTTCTTAACTTTTTTAGGGATAGGTCATTTTTGGCAATTTTTAGGTCATTTTGAGCATTTTTTACACTTTTCCGGAAGATTGTGACATTATTTGTATTTGATTTGAGATTTTTATTATAATTCTGTATTTTTCCCTGTCAATACAATTTCTTGGAATAAATAGATGTTTTGCTAACTACTATTCCTATTTTTTAAGGTATGTGCATAATGAACTTGCCCACTTCTAGGAATTTTATTCTATTACTTGGAGCTTATGCTAGCTTCTATCCCTATTTTTCAAGGAATGTGCTTAATGGATTTGCCCACACTCCCATTGTTATGCTGTTAAGTGAGGTGGTCGGTGGTTTCTAGCCATCTGTATGTACAGGTTAAGAGAAAAATGCCTAAAGTAAAGGAAAGTGATAGTGTTAAATTAAAGGCATTTGTTTCAAAATATGGAGAAAATATTTTTTTCAACGGATGGTCGTATTTTATTTTGCAAGATTTGCGATGTGAGAGTGACTGCTGAAAAAAGTTTACGTTAGAACAACACATGTCAGGGGAGAAACATAAACGTGGTCAGCAGCGACTTTAATATAAATCCAGTGTAAACTTACAGCAAATGCTTCTGGGGGAAACTTGTTCAACATTTTCGCCATTTTGTGAGAAACTATGTGAAGCTTTTCTATCTGCTGATATTCCACTTCACAAATTGAATCACCTAAGCTGCGAACTTTCTTAGAAGAGGAGACCGGAAAATTAATTCCAGATCCCAGAACATTGAGAAGAACCTACGTAGCTCGGTGCTATGACAAAACTTTGCACAAAATAAGAGAAAGGATTGGAGAAAGAAATGTATTCGTATCCATTGACGAGACAACAGACTCTATGGGTTGTTAATGTAGGGAATGTTATTGTTGGAGGTTTAGAAGCACACAGCCCTGGAGAACAATTTCTACTACATTGTGAGCAGCTGGACAAAGTCAACTACTCAACGATCAGCTTAGTATTTGACCATGCATTGAGAATACTTTGGCCTGATGGAATTCGAAATTCCAATGTATTGCTTTTTATAACAGATGCAGCACCCTATATGATGAAAGCAGCTGCTTCTTTAAGTGCACTGTACCCAAAAATGGTGCATGTGACGTGTTTAGCGCATGCATATTCCTGAAAGCTCCCTATCGAATTTTAGCATTCAAAACAGAAGCTCCAGAAATCCAATTGCCCTTTTCACCTGTTTTTGACTCGATGAGGAACATGGCTCTAAGCTTGCAGTTATTATTGCAAGAATTTCGACGTTGTGAAGAAAGTGGTCGATTCTTTTGATAACGGTGAATCTGTGTCAATAAAAAAAGCGCAAGAACTGTTAGCTGATAAAGAAATTACTGGTAAACTTTCTTACATAAATACTAATTTTGGATTCCTTTCTGATGCCATAACTTCACTGGAAAAAATCTTAGTGGAACAGCTACAAATAGTGGATAAAGTGGTGAACGATTTGAGCCGTGCATGTGGTAAAGTGGGTGATACAGTGTCAATGAAAATGAAGAAGTGTATAACCAAGAATAAGGGGTACACAACATTGGGTTCAATTGGCAGAGCTTTGTCTGGTGAAAATTTTTCTCTTGCTGACTGTGAGTTAAATCCAGGATATATTGCTTGCTTTCAGTGTGCTCCAATTATTTCTGTTGAAGTAGAGAGGAGCTTTTCCATTTATTAGTCAGTACTAGCAGACAATAGACAATCATTTATGTTTGAGAATCACCGCCAAGTTTTGATTGTTAACTGATATTCAAAATTGTTGTAAAAGTGCACTGTGTAATTGAAATGGATTTTCTGCAATAAAAGGTACTGTAATATGTATTTTTTAATACTTTTCTTTTAATATTTTGATGTCAAGTTAAATTGTATATAATTCAGTAATCAAATGAGTAATTAATCTAATAAATAGTATTTTTATTGGTAATTCTTAACTTTTTATTGGTCATTTTTTGTATTTTTAGGTCATAAATGCATTTTTAATTTTTTACCAATTTATAGGTGATTAAATGCCTTGCCCTAATCATTAAGTGGGTAAATAGTGGGTGAATCTTCTTCTTCGTTCTGAACTATTCGGGGAAAAATAATATTGCAATGATATAACTTGTGTAGGTACATACCAAAGAATTTTCTTATATCCATTTTTACGCATACACGCACAAATACGCGTAGTTCAACGTTAAATAATGAGTCTAGAACCTTAGAATAAAGAATATGTCAATTGGATAATTATTTGAGCCTATCGAACGTGCTAGAAAATATGAGACACAGACATGGCGAACTTTGACTAATCACGGTAAGTGGGTGATGGCTAATATAATGCTGTAAAACAAAGGCATTCATTGCAGAAGTGTGTACGGCCAATGAAAGAGTCAAGGTCAGGCGAAGCTTCTACAAGCGTCAAAAAACAAACTCAAGTACTCAACTGAAATTCGAGAAGTGAATGCCGCGTTAGCCGTTCACAATAGAGAGCTAGAATTTTCTGGCGTACTAGCGATGCCTATGTCCACTGGGACAGATACTTTATAAATAGATATATCATATCGTTTGGGTTTGGCGGGCTTAATATTATTTTTACGTCTATTTTTAACATTTTACATCTAATTTCATCCAGGAATAAGAATAGATAATAAAGTGTGCATAAATAATCTTCTATTTGCTGACGACGATGTAATCATAATACAGAAAAATGAAGACGACTTACAGAAATCTATGCATGCATTAAATTAAATATGTATATTATATGATCTAAAGATTTCTGTAAGGCACTGAGCTACAAGCCGGAGGGTCGAGGGTTCAAGTCCCGTTGGGGTCAGGATTTTTAAATTGACCCAAACCCTCTGGCGGCACTATGGCCCTGGGGTCGACTCAGCCTCTAACGGAAATGAGTACCAGACGCTTGTTCTGGGGGTAAAGGCGGCCGTCACGCAGGGCTGACAACCCGGCTGACGTAAAGTGCCGATTGTCTAGAAAAAGTGGGAGCCTTAACCTCCTACTACCCCAAGGGCCTCCGGGCCTGTTGTGGGATCACTTTACTTTTTACTTAAAGATTTCTGTAAGGAAAACGAAGATCATGGTTTTTAGAGGAAGAGATCCAGTGAGATCCAAAATTATTTTAGAAAATCAAAGTATAGAACAGGTGTCTAGTTTCAAATATTTGGGCTGTGATGTTGGCTACAATGTGGAAAGAGATATTGACTCCAAAATAAATAAATTTCAGACGGTGTGTGGAACAATACAGAGAACATTCAAAAATAAAATTAGAAAAGAAACCAAGATTAAAATGTATAATGTTATGGCGGTTCCCACAATATTGTATGGATGTGAAACTTGGGCTCCAATGAAAAAACAGAAGGATAGAATACAGACGGCGGAGATGAGGTTCCTAAGACAACTAAAAGGATGTACAAGACTTGATAGAATAAGAAATGAGGATATAAGAGAAGAATTGAAAGTACAGCCTTTATTGGATAAGGTCACGAATTACAGACAGAAATGGATTGATCATATGGATGGAATGAGTAAGGAGAGATATCCATTGTTAGCAAGAAATTATCAAGCAAGAGGAAGACGTGATGTTGGAAGACCTAGAAGACGTTGGGCTGATGCATTATGAAGTCGAAACGGGCAATTGCCTAATCCCTGGAGTGATGATGATATCTAATTTCGGATAGAATAAAATCGAATTATATCTAGTGTTAATTGATCGATAAATCAAGGGGGATGCAAGCGCACCACCCTGCACCCACCTCGCTACGCCCATGTATACCTTATTGTGTATTGTTTATTGATTTATGAATGCAGTCGGTCTGATTGCTAGTTTGTTGTGTTAGTAATTTATTTTCTCATGTTTTAAGTTTTTTCTCGACCCTCAACCAGAAATGTCGAGCTCTCTCTTAAGCAAGTTATCTATAGACGATCTTCAAATTTAGTTTTGTCTCGACCCTCAACTAGGAAGGTCGAGTATTTATACAAGTTAGTTATGTTCTATTTCTACTCTCTTTATGAGCAGTATACTTATCTTCAAGTTATATTGTATTTGTACTCTCAACCTGAGCAATAGACTTATCTTCAAGTTATATTCTATTTCTGCTCTCTACCTGAGCAGTAGACTTATCTTCAAGTTATATTCTATTTCTACTCTCCACCTGAGTAGTAGACTTATCTACAAGTACAAGTTCCAGCATCTGTGGAATGTGATTATTTTTTAGGTTATCAATTCATCTATGCATTGGATCAGCCGCCAGACTTCAACTTTGGCTGTGCGAATTGGCAATCACAGTGACCACTACAACAGGAAATTAGAAATTGAACAGACCGGGAAAAAAATTAAAATGTATTGAATACAACAGTATGCATTTATAATATATATTAGCTACCATCACGTCAACTGACAGCTTCATTCAGAAGTAACTATATTGAGAATTTTATACACTACTTTTTTATCGGCAAACCTTCATATTTTTGATGTTTTTATTTAAATTAACACATTCCAATTCTAGATAGAATCTAATTTAAGGAATAAAAAAATGGTTTGAACCCTGGCCCCCTTGTTCTACGCACTAGTGTGCTGTCCAACTACACCATTTAAACGACGATACAAACATTAACAAAATATAAGATAGTATATCAAACCAAGAAATTCAAATACAAATCGAGACATCAAACCATGAAATGAATTAACATAGGCCTACGACATGTTAAACAAAATTGATGACGTGTAAGTAGAATTTATACCGGAAGCACAGAGTATGAAACATTAAAACTCTATAATTTAAGATAAAAATAGAAAATAGTGCCATTAAATTATATATTGAACAGCAATTAGACCAACACGAGAAAAACTGTAATCAGTTTGTCGCGCTGTTGAAGAGCTAAAAGGCGGTTCATCACTGAGATCCGGAGTTCGATAGACTACCGACATCCAATGGCGAAAAATTATAATCAAGACTCCAAAATTCGATGGGACTAAATCGTGGGACATCTTAAAACGCCAATTTGAGACCATCTGCACCCTTAATGGATGGACGTCGAAAGAAAGAACGATGTGTCTCTATTGAATGTCCAGCCAGTAAGAATCTACGCAGAATTCCATCGGAGGGTCGGGCAGAGAATATTATAGAGGCGCCAGTAAATCGTTACGGCTATCATCATCTCAGCAACGCTTATAGGACACAACTAAAAGCTCGTATCCAGCGCGCCGGGTGTCCCTTCAAGAATCACCATGACAATAGATCAACTAGCGCGCAAGGTCCCTGTAGGTTTACCAGCAGCATTCTTCGACGGAGAGGCGGCGTCTACTCTGTATGCGGACTAAGGGATAGTGAGGTTAAATAACACCTGCTGCTGGCGGAACATCGCGGTATTACGAATACAAAATGACGCTTTGTGACTGGAGGCGACCAGCTCCACCACCCCTTGGGATACCTCGGTTTGGCAGACCCCTACTCCCAAGGGAGCTGTTTCTTTTCTCCCTTGTCTACCAGCTACACCACTCCAAAACTCTGCATTTAAAACGAACACCCCAGGAAAGGTGCTGGAGTGACCATTCGGGTAGAATGGTTGAGCTAGATAGTATGATTCACGAGTCCATCAGTACGTCAGATTGGTCAACGGGCTCCTCGAGCCTAACCGGGAGGATTGCTTTGCGTTCAAGCATCGCAGATCCACCGACCACCCCCCTGTTCTACCTCCAGGGACGCATCCTGCAGCCGTTGTGAGACCGGCTAAGCTTGGCCCTCCAAGCAACCGCAGTGTGAACCTTTAATGCATCCAGGTGCTCATCTCCTGGCGACCCCACAGTTGGTCCACGAGCCCGTAGGCTGAACCGGGAGTTAGAGCAGCCTCTCCCTTACTACGATAATCTGGGTCGTGCCCTGGTCAGCCGCCCAGGGATGTGTTCTGCCGCCGTTGTGGACCAGCACGGAGCTCGCAAGCTTCAATAGGTAAGCACATACGACAGGGCGCTCATCTCCTGCCGACCCCACTTACGGTTCACGAGTCCATCAGGGTTAGCCGGGAGGACTGACTAGCCGATCCACCGACATTTTCCCCTGTACACCACCCGGAGACATGTTCTGTTGCTGAAGTGGATCCAGCCTAAGTACTAGTACGTCAGGTTGCTCAACTTCTAACGACCTCACAGATTGTCCTCGAGTCAGATTGAAAGGTAACTGGAGGCGACCAAGAGAACTTCACGCTATCTGGAGTAGCCGACGCAGTCTTGTGTGACAGTCGATGTCGAGGGGCGACGCTCGCCGCCATTCAAGGGTAGGGGATATGGACGACCGACCTGTTGGAATTGTGGGGAAATTGGGCATGTGAGGCGGGACTGCGACCATAGGCCCGTGAGGAAGCAGGAAAAATAAAATGGGCCTGTGTGTAAAGCGGGTCCCGGCGTTATCATACCATCTCCCCGTTTCGAGCTGAACGCCGTAAACGACAATGTACTCATTACAGAAGGGTGGATTCATGGACGGCCCTGCCGAGTTCTCGTCGAAATAGGAGCTACGCTGACCATCGTGCGTCCTGAGATAGCGGAAGAGTTCCCCGAGAGGACATGACTGCAAAAGTTTTAGCTTCGCACCGCGTGTAGAGACATCGTGTCAGTTAAGAAGGAGTTATCCTGGTATTGGTCATACAGCGGAGCAAGCTACGATAGTAGGTGTCCGCCGCCGTCGCTGAAGTTTACGAGGACGTCATCTTGGGTCTGGACCTACAGTTGGATATCGCATGACAGTACTACCTTTCTGGCAAGATGAAGTTCTATTCAATCGACGCAGGCCAAAACAGTTATGAACGGCTTAAAATTATAAGTTCTGGAAATCACTAGATTCACACATTTTCTAGAAAACTAAATAAATTTAAGAAATTGATTCAATGACCACAAATCAACCCTATTACCTCCTGAACTTGAACCATGAGTTTTACCACTATTCTATTATTGAGAAATACTGTTAGTAATAATAAACAATATTGTTACAAGTTATATGCAATATCGCTCATGGAGTATATATTCATCTCTATGAATTTGCAGGACTAAATAGGAGCAAGAGTTGCATTCTGTATAATTTTTTAAACACAACAATCACATTATATATTAACTGCTCTACAATAAAGAAAACAACTGGATAAAACAATAATGAAAAAGTTAAGAGAAAGTATCTTAAGAGGTCCCTGAATATAGAGCTCAGATTTGTAAAGCAAGATATTTGCAGTATAATTGGTCCATTATTTTACAAAGTAATAACAGTGGTTAGTAATATTATTTTTTAAGTATTGTTTTTACACATACATAAAAAATAAATACAATGTTGTAAATGTGGGGAAGGAGAAAAGTATCTAAACATGTTAAATATACAAGTTAATAAAAAAACAATAAAAATGGGGACAACTGTACACCCTTAGACAAAAAAAAATGAGTCATCTCTTGATTCTATCAACCGATCGGGGAACTTCGTGAGCACTCGCAGAAGCCTTATTCACATTAACACGTTTTCAGTAATTGTACTGTGGTGTTTGCTAGTTAATGTAGTGCACACTCAAGTAACATAAAAGAGAGAGCTTGCCTTTGTGTGTTTCCGTGGTCGAGAGGTTTAACACTCAACATCTGCATTCGTAACCTCACGGGTTCGATTCCCGTTCTACTTTCTTTTTTTTCACTGAATGTTAGGATAGCATTTCGCCTGTAATATTTAATTTTATATTTGAGTTTTATGGCTTTAATGCGCACACAAAACACAGATGAAAACCTTCTAATAATTAAATGAAGAAAGAAAATAATATCTTTTAAAATGAAACTTTAACAAAAAAAAATCAATATCGGGTGTATGAATCCTCAGCATCTATTGCCGCCCTCAATCTGCAGGACATTGATGCAATCAAATTTCTACAGGCACGTGGATGATCGGCTAGAGCATCCCAGGCGTCTTGAATTTGTGCCCATAAGCCATCTTTCGTTTTTCGTGCATCTGCAGGCCAATTGGAGTTCATCTCTATTTTCATCATAGCCCATACATTTTCGATTGGATTCAACCTGGTGAACAGCGAAATTTGGTTTGCCTTCTCCTTTAACAATGAAATCAAATTTCGCTAAACATATTTCAGAAAGCGGCCACAGTTTTCAACAATATCGATAATACAATGTAAATTATACACAGAGAAAACAACAGACACAAAATTAACATTTTACAAGAAATAGAAATTATCAAGAAGGCCAAGAATACAAACATTCTCAACGAAAATGTGCCTAATAAGCAAAAACCCTCTATTAGACATACAGTTAATTCATTACTACTACAACAACCCCAGATGATGAAGCATGCATCGAAAGGCCTAGAGTGAAATCAACGAAAATTTTAGATAGTTGAGGAAGACGGTAGTATACAAGGTAAAAATAAATAATAGTTTAAACAAACTAAAACAACACGCTTTATTAGAAAACCGAACTAAAAAATGAAAAATAATTTTATTTTCCAAAACGCTTGGGATAAAATTAAAGTGGTCAACAAAAAAATAATCTCCAACACATCTAGAATAAAACTAGAGTTATCTACAAAAAAATAATTTTAATATCAAAAGCGTGGGGTGCTCTATATCAATTAATACTTATATTTGATAATAAACAGATATTGGTAAAAGTAAAGTCTCTAAGAAGAAAACGTAAAAACCATAAAAAGCACCCAACGCTTTTGATGGTAAAATTATTTTTTTTGTAGATAACTCTAGTTTTATTCTAGATGTGTTAGAGATGATTTTTTTGTTGACCACTTTAATTTTTTTCCCCCAAGCGTGTTGGAAATTAAAATTATTTTTTTATATTTTTTGTTCGGTTTTCTAATAAAGCTTGTTGTTTTAGTTTTTTAAACTATTATTTATTTTTTAGTTTGGTTATGTAATAAAGCGTGTTGTTTCAATTTTTAAACTATTATTTTTTTTTTAATTTTTAGTTTAATTGATTGTCATAAACCGGAATCCCCTGAAAATTTATTTCCTTAATACTTTTCTAAGAAAAAAAACCTCCGGGCCGGATTTGACCAGTGACCTATTGATTGCTGAAATTATATACCACTACAGTCCACCGTTCTACTAACTGAGCTCTTACAACGATTGGCTAAAAAGTCGATAAGTCCGCAACCTATTACACAGGTTTTTATTTTTTTGATTTTCCGATGATTCTGGCCAGGATTTTAGAAAACACTATGAAATTATTGTATTGTCATGGGTCCTTTACAAGTATACATAGTTTCAAGTCGATCCAATGTTTTTAAGTGGATGAAAATCGTGTTCAAAGATTCCGTTACATAGACAGATACAGGTCAAGCAAATATAAAGCGTGTAAAAATGTATAATTTAACATTATTATAACCTCAACGGTATAAAAAAATTATGAACTTAAAAAGTATAGATGAATTCAAATGTCGAAATAAAATGTATTTAATTCATAAAACGTTTTAATACAAATATCACAAAAAAAAAACTGCGTAATTGAAGATGCGAACCTGCTATTTTCGTTAACAGAAACAGTGATCGCACGCTTTACCGCTGAGCTATCGGGACACATAGAAGAGTCTTCAGTTCATGCCACATAACACAGTAGCTCAGGGACTGCACAATTATGACTAGTTTCCTAGTTTGAACCCAGCGCTGTGCCAAGTATGACTTAAAAGAAATGTGCGTTCAAGAGACGACTCATTTTTTTTGTCGAAGGGTGTACATATTGTAACAGTGTAAGTTAATAAAAATATCCTTAGATGTGAATGGGGCGAGAGAGGAAATAACAGGAGATTGAAGATATATTTATAAATGAAAAAGTAATATGAATAGAAGGATGTTGATGCATTTCAATGGATAAAAAATTAATCTCTTTCTTCATTCTACTCATAAACCACTAACTCAACCTCTTCAGTTCTCAAGTACAATAATGACAAATCAACTTTTACTTCGTGTTTAATGAATTTTGTAAAATAATATTGATATTTAAAGCAAACAACATTCTTGGGGTATAAATTCGGTGGATGAGTCTTTATGATAATCTAAAAACTGTTTTGTAGATTTATAATTATGTTTATATTTTTACAGAAGTCATCAAGTAGCAATATTATTAACAGTTTTACAAAACGAATTGAGGAGCAAATTTAATGAGGGACAAGTTTCTATAATTTATGGTAAGCAAATTTCATTACTTTTTAAGATTTATATAGTGCTGTCACATTAGTCTAAGCCTGGTTAAGTGGTTTAAGGCATCGTGTTTAGTGCAGAGCTGCAGGACTAATACTGGTTCAAGTCCCCATGAGGAAATATGTTTTTATGGAATTTCTGCCAGTATGGTTCAAGTCCCGTTGCGGTCAGGATTTTTAACTGACCCAAACCCTCTGGCGGCACCATGGACCTGGGGTCGACTCAGCCTCTAACGGAAATGAGTACCAGATGCTTGTTCTGGGGGTAAAGGCGGCCGTCACGCAGGGCTGACAACCCGGCTGACATAAAGTGCCGATTGTCTAGAAAAAGTGGGAGCCTTAACCTCCTACTACCCCAAGGGCCTCCGGGCCTGTTGTGGGATCACTTTTTTATGGGACTAGTGCCCATGAGCATCAAGAAGAATTTGGATAGCTGCAATAAATAGTGGCACTAGGTTGAGAAAAGCAGCTATAATGGATGGAGGACCCAACATGCTGACCACATGTCATCACTATACTGGCTGGATGATTAATCACCTGGGTAATCATGTGGATGTGAGGCCAGCAGCTGGGTGGAAGGCCAAGGACATTCAAGATAAAACCAATCACAACAATCTTGAATTGTTTGCAGAGTAAGAAAAACATTAATACTCATATGTACAAATATTCCTGTGAACGCAGAATGGGAGCCAAGAAAATCAAATCTGTATGAAGATGTTGTTACGATTGATTTAGAATTAAGTTGTCCCACACAGCAACTGCTCACTCACTCAACCTTGAAATTTGCATACATGTTACTTCAGTTCCAAATTTGTCTTTGTATCTCATAGATGCTCAGTTCAGTTATAAAATACAGTACTTACCAGTACATATTAATCTGTAAAGCATCTGAAGTAAATTTCAAGTAAGTTTCGACAATATTTTTTTCACTTAGTGTTGCATAATATCTTGCCACCTGCCAGGCAATGCTTAATAGAGGAGAAAGGCTAACCCCATCCTTGCAAAACACCTTGTATAAAATAGGATACAAAAGGACTGACAAGGATAATTTTATTAGTTAACATGTAATAAGGAACAAAAAATTAAAACAAATATTAAAAAAAGTTGTTCATGCAGTTAAACACACATATAAGCCGTACTTGAAAATGTTAAATTAGTTACTACAATCATGGACTAAAGCTATATTCTTAAAATTGAACAAAGAAGCCTTGCCAAATTACTAGGAATTGAAAGATCATAAAAATAAGCTACCATGGCCAATATATATTTCTTGTTTTTGCAGTGAAGCATTCATAGATGAGATGGCCATGGTCTTGTTTTTAAAATTAAATCTTATTTCACTATCTGAAATAACTGTACTCTTATAGCGTAAACAGTTATTAGGACACACATTCTTCATGCCAAGTTTAATTACTGAGACATATTATTGACTAACTTGATACTAAACTGTCAACAAGCTGTAACATGTTTAGTCATCTACTGAATCACTGTCTCAGCTCCCCAGATATCTGTCAGCTACTTTCACTTTTTATCCTCTAACACTAGATATTAAGTCAATGAAATATTAAACATACCATCACAGAACATCTCACTATTCTTTTTTCACCGTCTTACTTTTCCATTATTGAAATTTGCAACTAATGGAAAACTGCCAGTTAATAGCATCTTTCAAACAAAACTAACTAACTCACTGGCACGATCGAACACGTAGGTTCATGGCCGTGCGGACATAAGCTCTCCATACATCCCTATCCTGAGCCAATGTTTTCCAATCATCCCCTGTATAATCTACTTCCCTCAAATCATAGTTAATGTTATTTTCCCACCTCATTCTTGGTCTACCAACTGGGCATTTTCCCTCTGGTTTTCCTATAAGAAGCTTCCATGCACGTCTATCATTCCCCATTCGTACCACATGTCCTGCCCATCACAGTCTATGAGACTTAACCGTCCTCATTATATCTGGCTTCCTATAAAGACCATGTAATTCACTGTTATGCAGTCTTCTCCATTCACCTGTCTGTTCATCTCTCTTTGGTCCAAAATTTTCCTAAGAACTTTATTTTCAAACACTCATAATCTCCTTTCCTCCTTAAAGTAAGAGTCCTGTTTTGCATCCATATAATATAACTGGTCGAATAATAGTTTTATATATTTTCAGTTTAACGTTTTTTGAAAGGAGTTGGGAAGTCAAGAGTTTCTGTAATGCATAATAGCATGCATTTCCAGAATTGAGCCTATGTTCAATTTCCTTGTGCATCTCATTCCTGTTTGTGATTATTGTTCCTAGGTATTTGAATTCAGTCTCTTCCTCAAAATTTCCCTCATTTGTCATTAGCTGTCCATTTCCATTATATAGCATATTTCTATGTGTGGCCATATATTTAGCTTTACTGATATTTACTTCCAGTCCCAATTTCTTAGTGTTACTCACTAGTGTGTGCATGTTGGCCTTTAGTATCTCCTCGCTATCACCCAATAGTACTACATCATCAGCATAAACTAACAGCTTATTAATACCATTAGGTTGTAGGCCTTCTTCATCCTCTAAAAATTTGATGGCATGCTCTAGTACAAAATTAAATAGTAGAGGAGATAGTACATCTCCTTGCTTCAACCCATTGTGGATTTTAAAAGTGTCCGACAACTGTTTGCCAACACGCACCCTACTCTTTGTGCCATTTAAACACATTCGTGTAAGTCTAACTAACTTTTTAGGAATTCCGAACTCTAGCAGGATACTATATAACTTTTCCCTCTTAACTGAATCATATGCCTTTTTGAAATGTACATATAGTTGATGTACAGTAACATTATATTCACATTTCTTTTCTAAAATCTGTCTTAAGCTAAAAATCTCATCTGTTGTAGACCTGTTTCTTCTAAATCCACATTGATGATCTCCTAGAATGTCATCAATATAAGGAGTAAGTCTGCTTACTATTATATTTGTTAGAATTTTGTATGAAGTTGAAAGTAATAAGATGCCCCTATAACTGTTGCAATCAGTTTTATCTCCATTCTTATAAGTTGGCATGATAATAGATTCTTTCCATTCATCTGGAAGAGCTTCTTTATCCCAAATCATATTAAGCAACTGGCATATCGTGTCCATCAATTTTTCTCCCCCTGATTTTATCAGTTCTGCTGGGATCTCATCTGAACCTGATGCTTTATACAGCTTCCATTTTTCTATCACCATTTCAATCTTTAATGCACTTGGTTCTACGATTAGCATTTCTGCTGTCTGTAAATTATCAAACAAAAATTGACTTAATTTTTTTAAGCTCTTTTTATTGTCATATCAAGAGTGACTTGATAAATTAGAAATTTGTATGTGTATTTTTAATTACTGCAGTATTTAATATTGTCCTGTGCCGAGTGACCTCAGACATCATATCTTGCCACAAATCTTGGGACATATACTGATTTAATCCCCACGGAGAAAGAAATTTCCACCAGTATGGGACTAGTCCCCACCCAGTATCATGATGAATTTAGGTAGCTACCACAAGTGGTAGCTTCAAGTTGAGAAAACCAGCTGTAAGGCTGGGGGTCTCGATATACTGACTGGCCAAGTGTCTTCTGGCCTGTTGCACCATGAGTTTAGTTCAGCATTTAATATTAATATGAGAGTTAATTAGAGGTGTTTGAATTGATTATTTTGTATCTTACTTCATTGGCTAAGTGAACGAATAAGGTCCTAGGTCTTAAATCTGCCAGTTTAAATAAAATTATTATTATTTCATCTGAAATTACACCAAACATCCTCTGAAGATTCTGACAAAAGAATCTTGTTGAATTATGGCTGACCTATTCACATACCTGACAGCAGCAACCTTTCAGGCAATCTTGTAGTGGACCGATCTGAGAATGGTTGTATCATTAACCTTTTCACTGCTGAGATATTTCCAGCTTTTAAAACCCTCCTTGCTCAATGCAGGGAGAAATATGGAAAAAGTTTATTTAGATTCCTAGGAGATGGCAGTATATGCCTGCTTACTTTGAAAGCAATTGCAATACGTATTATATAACTAGCAGGCGTTTGGAGTTGAGAATGGATATACACACCCATAGCACAGCAAGCATTTTCTTTGCCAACGGATATGCCCGTTCATAGCAGTGTAAAGGTTAATAAACAGATACAGTAAAACCTATCTATGAAGGAACATGATGGTTCCTTAAATATATTTCCGTCTTGGCAATTTTCCTTCTTATGAAGGGTACCCTATTACAAGCAAATTATTTAGAGTACTACAGTATCTGCACCACAAATATAGTGAATAAAACAGTAATAATGAGATTACTCATATTTTTAGTTAATTTCACTTCCTCCATAGCTGTAGTAAGATAGGCTGCCTAGTTTTAGTCACAGCACAGGCAAGTATGTGGTTCTCTCCATCAAAGCAGGATCATCGCACGAAGCAGCAAATTCTTGGAGATCTTCACATT
Organism: Diploptera punctata; assembly: GCA_030220185.1. NCBI lineage: Eukaryota > Metazoa > Arthropoda > Insecta > Blattodea > Blaberidae > Diploptera > Diploptera punctata. The sequence continues at coordinate 2,658,788 of JASPKZ010010240.1, forward strand.
CAACAGTGCTAAATATATTCAGCCCTCATGGAGCATCATCTTTCCCTTCTTTTTTTTTCTTATTCGGAAATTTTACTTCTTTCACATTTTGAGGACTCTCCTCTCGTTTCATTTAAAGAATCGACGGCTCATTATATATTTTGTGTTGTTGCCAAATCATTGTCAAAAACGACAACATCTTCAATCACAATTGCAGGTTCCACGCCTTTAATTAGGTCGGCAATGACTGTTAAATTTTCCCTTCACCTCATCATGTTCAGTGTGCATTTCTTGACAAGGAAATCCTGCTTTTAAAACACACTTTTTTACAGTCTCTGGGGAGAACTTTCTCCATAGCTTGATGAATCCACTTCCCTGCATCGAAAACGTTAATCTGCTTGATGATTTCTGATACATTTGAAATGTACCCATCTTGGCAACTAATGACTGTAACACAAATTTTCCTGTAATGCGATTTAAGGGTGTAAATGACACCTTGGTCCATAGGTTGGGTGATGGATGTTGTGTTAGGAGGGAAAAATAGCAACTTTACATTGATCAATTCAAGTTTTGGATGGCATATAGCATTGTCTAAAAACAGAATAACATTCCCGATTTTTATTCTTCATTTTCATATTGAAACTCTTTAGCCATTCTTCCTTGATAAAGCCAGTCACCCAGGCCTTCTTGTTATTTTTCCAAGACACTGGTAGAGAGCTGCAGTTCAAATTTCTAAATGCCCTTGGACATACAACAGACTTTCCAATAACAACTGGTTTTTCAAACTGCCATTTATATTTGCACAAACAGTGTTAAATGTTCCTTGGACATTTTCCCTCAAATGCATTTGTCACCATGCACAGCTAAGGTATAATTAGGCAAAACTCTGAAGAAAATACCTGTCTCATCCCCTTTGTAAATTTTTCTAGGTTCATATCCCTCAACCAAAGCCAGTACTTTGTTCTTCCATTCTGACACTCTCTGCATGTCAGTCATTGGCTTCTCCACAACCATGATTGAAAACTATGTTATGATGGGTTCTAAAGCTTTCTAAGCCAACCATTAGAGGCTTTAAAACTTCCGTTTCCTAAAGATTTTGCAACTTCTAATATCTATCCTGAATGATCGGGCCTGAAATAGGCATTCCCTTCGCATGCACATCAACAAACCACTCATATAAAGCACTGTTTATTGCTTGATTTTCACATTTTTTTCCTAATCGTTTCACATCACCCGATTTTCCTTCAAACCAAATTTTCTTAATATTGTCCTCATTTTTTAAAACATCATAAATTTGGGTTTTACTCACATTGAACTTAATAGTTAAATCCTTAGCAGTTTGCTTTTTTTTCTCATGTTCGTTTATAACTTGAATTTTCTCACACAGTGTATGGGTTTTACATGCACGCTTTAGACATAACATACTGAACTGAAATATAGACAAAATAATGTATGTAACATAGCACAGTTGGGCATGGCAATGCAAAACAACTTTATTACACAAAAGCGAGAAGGAACTCAATTACAGGAAAACTTCAACCGGACTGAAGAGTTTCCCAACTCTCTCGCAGGTTAGTAAGCAGGCAAGCAAAAGCGAGGGATTCCCACTGTCACACATAAGCAAGGGTATTCCTGCAATACAATGGCAACACAAGAAGGTAAAATGATATAATGCAGAATTTTCACGTCTGGTCATTAATACTGTAATTAGAACGTGCTTAAGAATAATTTTCCGTCTTACTGAGGTAAAAATTAACTATTGGTACTTTAAAAATCACTCCATTTCTGCATTATGAAGGTTTCCGGCTTATACAGGACAATTTTACATATAAAATTGTACCGTTCTGGAGATTTTTTTCCCATCTCAACAGGTTTCCTTCTTATAAAGGTTCTGGCTAAGACAGGTTTTACTGTAGGTCAGTCCACAATCCAACCAGTTTTTTCACCTATTCACAACATTTTTACCATTCAGTCAATCCTGCACTGGACCAATCTGAGAATGATAGTATCAATAACAAATAAAAGATCTGTCCATAATCCAACCAGTTTTCCACCTATTTATAACCATTAAAAACATTCAGCCAATCCTATAGTGGATCAATCAGAGAACAGTTGTATCAATCATAAATAAATCAGTCAACAACTCAACAAGTTTCTATCATTAACTGAAAGCAATATCTTTAGCCAGAGACTCTTTGAAGATATCTGGTGCTATTATTAGATGCAATGTTGAAAGCTAAAATCATGTTATTAAAAAAGGCATGTTTTTACAATAAGTGTTCAAACAGTTGACTCTCTGCCTCATTGCATGTTTGATATCGTCGCAGCAACGATTGGCTAGCACGGCAGGATTCTGTTTGAAGTTGTCAAATGCAGTATTTAGTCTGTCAATCAGTTGAGCTCTGGTGGCACTGGAATTATGAAGATCATACTCTTGACATGACCCCAAAGAAAATATCAAGGGGCATTAAATCAGGTGAATGTGCTGGCCATGCAACAGGTCCTCCTCGTCCAATCCACTGGTCCCCATAATCGATGGTCAGTTGTGCTCGTACGTCGACACTGAAGTGTGCTGGGGCTCCATCATGCTGGAACCAGAGATTGCGGCACACAGCAAATGGTACACTGTCTAGCAGATTAGGAAGAGTAGTCTGTAGGAACTGTAGATAAGCTGCCCCAGTTAACCTTGCTGGCAGAATTACAGGTACCAGCAGATGAGTATCAACAATTCCAGCCCAAATGTTGATGATACCACTGCTGGTGATTGCTAACAGCAATTGCATGTGGGTTAATGTAATCCCAGATGTGAGTATTCCTACTATTGTAGTATCTATCATGCATATAATAGGCCTCATTTGAAAATGGCACATGTGTAGGAAAGGCAACATTGTGAACAGTCTGATGTACTGCTCGGGACCCAGCTCCATGTGTCTGAAAGGAATTTGCCGACTCAGCTGTTAGTATATGAGAAGCATAGAAGTGTACCTCCTCCTACTCCCCACACTTCTCCCCGCAAACACACAGAGTTTGGTCTCGAGCTGTAGAAAACACTGTACAAAGTTCATACGAGGTACAAAATCTTGTTGTCCTATTGCCTGCACCTTCTGAAGGTGGTATGTGTGTAGGTTGTACTCTCTCAATACCTTTCCATATGGACTGGTGACTTATGTTCATAGCACGAGTGCAGGTTGAAGGTCTGACATTAACTTGCTCGACCACAACCAACATCCTCAAAATCTGGTGTCTTCACATCACGCCGCCAATGGCCTGAAGATGAAGATTCCCTGTTTGTCCAAGGCATCGATGAATTGCAGCATATGTAGTATGGTGTGGATGTCTCCTGTTGGGATACCTGCTTGTACATGCGACGAGCCTCTCTCCCGCCTCACCATAACACATAATCATGTCTCTGAGTTCAGACAACTCATACTGCTTGTTGGTTAAATTCTCAAAACAACAAACTAAACCTACAGGCACATATTGCTACAACAGAGTGAGGGCTGACGGCACAGATAACAATGAAAGGGTTGGTTCCAGTGCGTGGTGAGCACCTAGATACATGCGCAGAACTCATAAACGATATGTTTGTGACTGTTTTTTTCACAAAAAAATTATCCTCTCTGCATGGCCTATCATCCTTATCATTTTGTCGGTGAGGTCCTGTTACACCCTGTATTTTATTGGAAATCTCTAAAATGATGCAGGAAAATATAACTGTGACAGATTACAGATATTTTCAGAAGTAACAGAAAGAAGTGTTAGTTTGTTACTGTAAATCCAAAATAAACTGGGTACAAAAGAATATAAAACTTCTTTTGAACTCATTTACCAGTTCATTAAAGAAATTATACTCTACTTGCCCTACTCAAAACATATGTTCATATTGTTGAGATACATATACTCTCATTTCTTTGCTTCAATTATATTATTTTATTTTTGTTTACTATAAAATAGTTTATCATTTATATGTCAAAAATCTGTTTGTGTAACTTTAACATACAAAATTATTTTCTTAATTATTGTTTTTAGAAATAAGATATGCAATATCAGATATGTCACCTTATACACTCATATGTTTTGTAATTTTGAAAATAGTCAGTAATGATCTGATACAATAAAGTAACTTGGAAAAGAAGGTAAAATCCCTTAAACAAAATTAATACAAATTGATTTAATTAATGAGTAACATAAAAATAAAAAAAACCTTCAAAATGTGTTATATTCTTAATTTATAAAAAATGATTGGAATAATCAAATTAAAGTTTTAATAATTGTGTAACAGTACCTGATATCTCAGTTGTCCTCAATAATTTGCAGGTGTTGTTTTTAGGAGGCCTTTTGATAACTTATGTATCATCTTCTGCTTTCATTTTGAAACTGAATGTTTTTAAAATACATTATGAAACTCCATTGAGGTTACTGTGTTAAAGTTTTAATAATTGTATTAACCCTTCAGAGCAGATGGATTTAAATGGCAGGGAATACTCTGATGCGGGAGGAAGTTCACCGGTATTTAAACTCAGCCGTTCAGTGCCAGTATTCCAATAACGCATTTAAATTGATATATCTAGAGTAATTTAAATGTTTTTGCAATTCGTTTATGGTGATACCTTAATATCATATTTCATTAACTAAATTGTTTACCGGTTCTCACGTAACATCCCTTGCCTTTTTTTGCCGGATTATTTCTGGTTGTTGTGCCCCAGTTGAAATAGGTCCTTTTTGTAAATTTCTCACATAAGTGACACAGTGCATTGCACTAGGGATTCTTTGAAGAATTCAGAGAACCGGCTTTACCCAACAACAAAACGAAATATTTACACAAAGAGAAGGGTCTTAAAAAAAAAAGAATGAACTTAAAAAATTGGTATGATAAATCTTCAAAATGTAAACCAGCTGTTTGACACTCGGGCAACAATAAGTGTATTTTTTTTCCCCTTGTGTTTACTTTGTTCATGTTTATTACAAACACATTGCTTCTATGCGCTGACCTTCTTTCTTGTAGGGGGGGCACTCTTCTCCAAATGTGTCTTTCTAACACTTTGGAAACATTATTTTAGGTCGCGTGCCTTCAAAAAATGGTCTTTCTACACATCAGATCTGTTGTACTAAAAGACATTCATCAACCCTAAATTTCAATGCCTTTCTTCTGGTTTCCAAACTGAAACCAGTTGATGAAATATGACTATAATAGTTTCACCGGAGGTGTGGACTTAAAAGATCAACATGCTACAAGCCGGAAGATCGAGATTTTGAGTCCCGGTGGATCAGGATTTTTAAACTGAACCAAACCTTCAGGCGGCACAGTGAACCTGGGGTTGACTCAGCCTCTAACTGAAATGAGTACCAGATGCTTGTTATGGGCCGTCAGACAGAGATAAGTACTCGGCTTATATCAAGTACCGATAATTTAGAAAAGTGGGGAGCCTTAACCTCCTAATATCCCAAGAAGCTTCTAAGGTCTGTAGTGGACCATTTTACCTTTTAGATACTGACTGAATTGTAGACTAACTACCTTTCCATAATGTAAGGATATCGTCATTTGAAATATATATATATATATATATATCTGAAATTTACTGTTGTGGTCCTGTAATGTAGCGTAAATCGGAAATAACTTTGTTGGGCCTTTATATATACTGAATTTTGCGACATTATTATTAAAAAATGAAGAGATTTGAAAATAGATTCAATTTGATAGACAAGCTAATCTACAAAAAAAAGGCGAATTTAAGTTTTATAAGAAATCCTTTATCAAGTTAAAAATTTAAGAAAAATGTCACAGGCCGCAAGAATAAATGCAAATATAAAATTATTTTAACTTGTTACTCAGGGCCGTAATCAGTTAATATATGCACTAATATAAACTTTGAAGTCTCTACATAAAATTTGTATAAACGGTAAATAGTTAATGTAAACACAAAGGTCATAATTACAGTTTAAAGCAGTGCGTATAGCTAGCGTACATGTCACGTCGTTTCGCATTTGGTGAAGAATTCAACTTGCGTACACGTCACGTCACTCCATGTTGACGGGTTAACAGTACCTGATATCTCAATCACCCTCAATAATTTGCAGTGTTGTGTTTTAGGTAACTTATATATCATCTTCTACTTATGATATATAAGTTATCGAAAGGCCTCCTAAAAAACAACACTGCAAATTATTGAGGATGACTGAGATATCAGGTACTGTTATACAATTATTAAAACTTTAACACAGTAACCTCAACGGAGTTCATAATGTATTTTAAAAAATATTGAAACATCCATATAATCAAATTATATGTGCAGTAGGATGAGGGTAGGCAAACAGTTTTCAAATACTTTCGAAATTCACAATGGTTCAAAGCAAGGAGATGCACTATCTTCTCTACTATTGAATTTTGAAAGGAAAAAGAAAGTGTACAAATCAGTGGTGTTAATAAGCTACTGGTATATGCTGAAGATGTAGTATTATTAGATGATAGCGAGGAGATACCAAGGGCCAACATGCACATTTTATTGAGTAACACTAAGAAAATGAAACTGGAAGAACACAGATAAAACTAAATGAGGCTACTAGAATAGCAAGGGCATATCAACAAAAATCACATTTTTTTTATTATTGCAATATAAGCTGAACCTTCTTCTTTCATCCCTGTGAGTAAGAACTGTTGAAGAGAATGAAATTTTCCATTGCAATAACACATGGTGTTACACCTGATACATCGCAGCGCAATAACAGATGAGTTTAAGAATAGCAAAGGCATATGTGGCCGGCCTAGCTGCACATACGCTTATCTCATCCAGGGTACTTATATTACCCTTATATTCCTCAAGTTTGTTTAGGCCCGGATATTATCTTAAGTGCATATTGTTGTCTGGTTATTTCTACAAGGATGATGTGCAGATGAATAGGTTTTTCATTCAATTCTTTTGCTGTACACGCTAGGTATTACATTCATTCTCAGTGTCTTATAAACTCCTAAAATACATAGGGTATACAGTACTATAAATGGAAATTAAGGACTTATTTTCCGATTGAGGGTCTTTCCACTTTTCAGCGGTTGCCCTTTTACCAGCCGGCTGCTGGCCCTTCACATCCACATGTGTCAATCACAGAGGTAGATGATCAACAGCCAGTGTAGGGGTGACATGTGGTTAGCATGTCGAGTCCCCCAGCCGTTATAGCTGGTTCCTCAACCTGGAGCCGCTACTTATTGTAGCTACCCAATTGCCTCACAATGCTGGGTGGGCACCGGTCCCATACTGGCCGAAATACCATGAGAAAATTTCTTCCCCCATGGAGACTCGAACCAGCGCAAGTCCCGTAGCTCTGCGCCAAGGCTTCCTACCTTAACCGCTCGGCTACGGCGCAGGACTAATTAATTAATTAAGGACTTATAATTTTGGAATTCACAATGTTAAAACCAGAAATACCTCTATGTTCATTTGGGATGAGAGCACTGGAAAAAGAGGGTCTACTGAAATTTCAAGTTGCCTCATGCATAACATAGAAAATAAAATAGCACCAGAAGTGGAGACGTTGCATATTTTTAGAATAAAAATTTAAACATAGTTTTGACTTGTCTCAAATATATCCATGCAGACCATTTTATGAAAACTGAACACACGTTCATGGTGCCAAGACACTCATACTTACCCTGTGACCGTGATTTTGGTAATATAGAGAAACATCTTCGTAGAAGACAAGTGTTTACCGCCGTACAGTATGGGCAACACATTAAAGTATGCAGGAGAAAGAACCATTTCGATATAGTGTCAATGAGGAGATATGTTTTTAGATTATATTTGAAGAGAAAAATTTTTGCCTAGACCGAGACTCAAACCCGGGACCCTTGGCTTTCCGGGCCAAGTGCTCTAACAACTGAGGTACCGAGGCGAGTTGCGATCTAGCCGCAAATTTTTCTCTTATATACGTTGGCCCGGAAAGCCAAGGGTCCCGGGTTCGAGTCTCGGTCTAGGCGAAAATTTTTCTCTTCAAATATAATTTATCCTTCAATGAGAAGTGTTAAATTAATAATAAAATCGTCAAGTTTTTAGATGTTAAAATTCTCCAGGATCACATAACAAAGCGGTAAGTTCTGGGTGCCAAGTTTTCGGAAGGCAGAGTGTTTGTTTTTTCCAATAATTACAAAATGGGATTTGGAATCAAACCTTATAATATAAATCTGGAAAAAGGACATGGAAAAATCTACTATCAGAATCATTTTAATCGTTCATCAATCATCTTATCTGAAAAATACACAAAAGCACTAGCTATTTCCTCAGAAGAGCTGGCAGATATTCGAGCGCTTCTTTCCTACATTCCAGCAACTCACCATGGGTACTTCAACAGCATATTTTCTGCCCAAGAAACTTTGAATTGCTAATCCCAGGAAGAAGAGGATGAGGACCCGTTAAATTATTAACCCAGCTTCAACAGTATTTTCACAAGTTCTTGTGCCTGTATCCACATTTTGGCCTTGGTGAGTCGAAATGATTTTTAATTATTTGTTTCCTTAATCAATGTGTTCATCTTTTATTTAGAATTTTACAATTATTAAGCATGTTACTCCATTTTATAATACGTAATGTCAATGAACAACTACAGGATTGTCTAAGAGTAAAATCCCTAATTTATTATTTTACTTTACTGTTAAATTGTAATAAAAATTATGAATATTAAAATAGAATAGCTTAAGAGTATTTTGGAAACCAGGGTTACAAAATTCACCATTAATATATAAGTTTGTAATTTATTACGTCAATACTATAGATTGTCTTTTCTGAAGTAGCCTAGCAAGTTTAACTTGCAATAGGCCCAATTTTTACTGGAAAGTCGATAAATATTTAACTTCTTCGCATTGACGGATACGCTATGTCACGTGATATAGAGAAAAAAGTTTGTGAAACTTTAAATGCATTTTTCTCAAAACTACTATTTTGCATATATGCCCTTGCTATTCTAAGTGCCTAATATGTGGTCACAAATAGAAATACATTATATAACAGAAGTGGGTACATGATAACAAATGAGGTATATTTTGAAGAAATGGTTCAACTGAAGAAACTAGGAACTATAATTACAAACAGGAATGAGATGCAGAAAGAAATTAAACATAGGCTCAATACCAGAAACACATGCTATTATGCATTACAGGCATTCTTGTCATCCAACTTCTCTCAAGAAAAGTTAAACTGAAAAAAAAAAATAATAAATAAATAAAAATGTTATTTTTCCAGTTACATTAAGTTTTTTTTTCTTGGTGTGACAGTCTACCAGCCGGCTGCTGGCCTCACATCCACATGTGACAATCAGAGGTAGAGGATCATCTAGCCAGTGTAGGGGTGACATGTGATCAGCATGTCAAGTCCCCCAGCCATTATAGCTGGTTTTCTCAAACCTGGAGCTGCTACTTATTGTAGCTACCCAAATGCCTCATGATGCTGGGTGGGCACCAGTCTCATACTGGCTGAAATACCATGAGAAAATTTCTTCCCCCATGGAGACTCGAACCAGCGCAAGTCCCTTAGCCCTGCACCAAGGTTTCCTGCCTTAACCACTCGGCTATGGCCCGGGGACAGTTACATTAATTATATAGATACAAAACATGGACCCTTACTTTAAGGGGGTAGAAACGATCATGAGTATTTGAGAATAAAGTTCTTAGAACAATTTTTGGACCAAAGAGGGATGAACAGTCAGGAAAATGGAGAAGTCTGCAAAACATTTATCTACATGATCTTTATGGGAAACCAAAAGTAATAAGAATAATTAAGTCTCATAGACTGCAATAGCAGGACACAAGAGGGAAATGGAAACTCCTTGTAGACAAACCAGTGTTCCTTGCCTCTGGTCCCGAGGGTTGTATGTTCAAACCCGACCAGGGCCAATGGAATTTTTTTAAGATGGAAAAATCCAAGGAGCAAGTCCTCAGGAGGGCCTTTCATCCATGGTTTCCCGAGTCTGATGATTTTTAGGCTCATAAAAGATCCTTAAGCTTGAATAAAGAGGCATCTAAGCAAAATTTTCCGACTTCTTTCATCCTAATAAGTAGTAATACTTTAGTTGCCTACTAGATGTCTCATTGGGTTGGTATGTTGACCGCATACCATTCATGATATCTTTTGGAAAATAAGCGTAACTAAATTAATTCGGTCTAGTAACTTCTAACAAAGGAAAGGCTAAGGCCCAACATTGGGTTGTTATGCCATAGATAGATATATCAAGAATGAGTTAAGATAAAAACCTTAATCATGATTTGAGGGAGATAAATTCTGTGGTTGCAGGGTAAACATACATAAGTTTGAATACATAACTTTTCAAGAGAGCCTATTAAATATTCAAATATTAACAATAAATCAGAGATTTACAACACTTTTGACCAATGGATATCTACCATAAGAAATGAATTGATGGCAGTACTGTAAATCTTGTGAATAGAGTAGCAATCTTTCAACTTTAATTTAAGTTTTCTTAACCAGATTTTTCTACTTCTCACATCAAGTAGCTACTCAGTGTCATCAGAAGTGTGAGTGAATTTCATTCCACACCCTATGTGCAAAGAAAAAAATTCCATGGCATAGCTGGGGTTGAACACAGGCCCCTGGGATACTAGCCAGACATGTTAACCATTAGACCTACTTTACGAAGATGATCCAATTAATAAAATTAATAATGGAACAGAGTTAAATAATGGAAAACACAAATAGGAAAATATATTGAAAAAAGTGTAAAAGAGTTTGTAAAAGACATCTAATAATGAGATAACTAATATTATCACAAAGTTTTTATTTGTGTGTTTAAATATAACATAACACTGCAGATATTATTTTTTGTCTTTTTCAAGCTTCTACATTGCACATTTTCTTAACAATAACAGCGAAAAAAAATTCTAATAAAACCTTTATATATATGCTCTAGTGAAAAGTAATGATTTTACAACTTATTCCCTGTGAAAATAAATTAAAAAAATATATATATATTAATTTAATTAATTAATTTATTTATTTTCACAGGGAATAAGTTGTAAAATCATTACTTTTCACTAGAGAATTTTTTAAAATGAGAACATACAATATTCTTATGAAGATCTTAGATCAATAACATGCTAAGTCATATTCTGTTAAGAAATGTCATTTAATATAATAGCAAGTAAATGTACTGAAATATCCATAAAATCATTTGTAAGTGCGCCAGTGAAGAGTTAAAACATATAGGCACACAATGTATTAAAAACAATACAGCCCAATTTGTATTCATAATTTTTTGAAACATTAAAAACCTTGTATCTCAGAAAGAACAATATGTGGCTTATCATGTTACTGCCCTAAGTCCTTCTTATGATAAATCAAGAAACAAATATCTCTATAACTTAGAAGGTATTAAAGTTTCTGCATTACCAACTTCTCCATAGTGTTTAGAAGGCTTGGGAGATGATCATAGTTCACTTAACTCACTTTGAAATTTTTTGACAAGTTATTTCCTGTGATCATATATATATATATATATATATATATTCATTTTGTTATTAGAATACATTTTCATTTACTTATAGTAAATGATGAATCACTTTGTTGAAGTCTACATATACACCTCTCCCTTCTCTCATCTTGGTTTTTTATCATTACAAACTTGCATGCTTGAAATTGTTTCTTTACAGTCTAAACATTCTGAAATTATCTTATTAAAAAAGTAAGTTTTTTTTTTTTTTTTTTTTTTTCCAGACTAGGTTTGATAATTTTCCCACAGGGTAAAATTCAAACTGGCTATTTAACAATTTAATAATATATAATGATGACACAGCAGCATACCAATCTAACTTTCTGCAAATAATAGTCTTCAGGTATTTTCTGTGGTTATTAAAAAATGCCATTACATTTGAAATAATTTATATTTCAGAATTGTTACTATATTCCAAACAATGTAGCCATTGTGTCATATATTCCAAGTACTTTTCATTTCCTTGGAGGAAAAAAAAAAAAAAAAGAGAGAAAGGAGCAGTGCAGATATACAGCTGTATCCTTTATTGCCAATTTGTTTTTATTAAGTTGGCAATAAAAGAACAAGCTGTATATGTGTGTCATTCCCCATTCCTCTGGTTTTTTACAAGTGAGTATAATTAAAGATTTTAAAAATACATTATGAAACTCCGTTGAGGTCACTGTGCTAAAGTTTTAAGAAATGTCTTCTTCTTTTTCTTCTGCTTCATGAAATTAGGCCTTTTGACCTGTTTTCACATCGAGTGGGATTTAATGAATCCTTCCATCTAAGAAATGTAAAACTTTAATTAAGTAAATATAATACATTGACGATTTTTATTACAACGTACATAAGAGAAAAATTTGCGTCTAGATCGTAACTCGCCTCGGTAGCTCAGTTGGTAGAGCACTTGGCCCGGAAAGCCAAGGGTCCCGGGTTCGAGTCCCGGTCTAGGCGAAAATTTTTCTCTTCAAATATAAATATAATACATATCCATGCTGTTTGGAACTCATGGAAAGATATTATCAATATTCTGCATTGTATTACCTTTGAAATAGAAAGAAAAAAAAAGAATAAATGGTAAAGTAACATTAAAAACACTGAACTATATTCCCATTTAAGATATTATATTTATATATATATCATTTAAAGTGTGTCTACAATGTTTGGTTTAATAATAATTGGGGGGGAAAAGAATTAAAAAGGAGTAAAATTTACTGTTACTTTTAATGCTATTGCTTTATTACTTTGAAAAAAAAAAATCGTGCTTCAACTTTATAAACATGAATTCTGGCATTAAACTTATGCACAATTTTGATTAGCTGATACTGGCATTATTATAGCAATGCTAATAATTATTTTTGAAGAAAATAAAAGTCTGTATTGCAGGAACTGCGTAAACTATGCAAATTCCTCACCAAGTTGAATAATATGTGATGCAATTTTTTGTGATTTAAAGAACTTTTTTTTTCTTTTGGTGACCCTTAAATTAGCAAAACTCAATTTCTTATGATAGTTTATTTAAATGTGTATGACTGCAGTGAAAACAAATTAGGCATAACTGTAAGTTAATTTTGGATATTATTATATAATTTGATACTAATCTAAATAATTTTAGGGCTTCTATGTCACCATACCACCAACATAAATTCAAATAAAAAATGGAAAACTACAAAATTTATTTCTCCAGTATGTGAATAATTACGTTACATATCCATCCATAGTAATTCTGCCCGAGGTCAGGTCTTTCACTGCGATCATAGCATTTTCATGCTATACTTTGCAGCTTTACTAGGGAATTGTAGGTGTGGTAGCTTCCCATTGCTTTCCACACCGGTGAAGGACGATGATGATAGCCATATGATTTAGGGAACTGTTTGGGCCTTAAAGTTTTCCTGACATTTGTCTTCAGGTGAGGAAAAACCCTGATAAAAACCTTATCCAGAAAAACTGTCTTGACCAGGGATCGAACCTGGGCCCGCTGCGTGACAAGGCAGCATGCTACCTCGAGACCACAGCAGTGGACAAACATTACATACATATATATATAAAATGTTGATTTAAAAAAAAGTGATAAATGCCTTAAAATAAAGTGAGAAGTTGAGGTGAAAGTAATCTAAAATCAGCATATTTCTAAGATAAAATGTATTTTAGTCATTGCTCAGACAGTGTTGTAGCCAACTTATCACTAAAACCTGCTAACAAGTGAAGGCTAAACTATTCTGGTGTAATAACTCACCCATTTTCTCACCCTAACCAGCCCATTAATGTAGGTGGACTCTTGGGATAGAATCTCCTTATATGTGAGCAAACATGTTGGCAATTGGAACATGTGTTATCACATGGTCAACCCGATGCTAAAAGTCGTTTGTTCTCCGATCACATATTCACTGGTGGCACAGTAGCATAGTATAGCCATAATTTCTAGACTACTGATATATTTTTCTATCACTTTATTAAAGGTATTAAGCAAATTAAACAAATTAATGTATCTTATAGGATGTAGTGCCAAGTTAAGGATTAATTAAATTGTCTGGTGGGCCTATGCATTTACATTGAAACATAGCAAACATGGCAGCTGTTAGATCAATTTTTAAATTTTGTATTCCAGGTAAACCCTCACATTTAATGGTCAGATTTTGCTAATGTTTGGAGAATACTTTCTTTTTTTTTCTTCAATAGTGTATATTGAATTTTGTTGCAAAAACTCGAAAATTGCAGATGATAGAGTGAATTAAATTTGCGTTTCACTGAACTACTTACTCACTGGCACTATTGAACCCGTAGGTTCATGGCTGCACAGACATAAGCTCTCCATACATCCCTATCCTGAGCTAATGCTTTCCAATCATTCCCTGTATAATCTACTTCCCTCAAATCATAGTTAATATTATTCACCCACCTCATTCTTGGTCTACCAACTGGGCGTTTTCCCTCTGGCTTTCCTACAAGAAGCTTAGATGCAAGTCTTTCATTCCCCATACGTGCAACATGTCCTGCCCATCGCAGTCTACGAGACTTAATTGTTCTTATTATATCTGGCTTCCTATAAAGACCATGTAGCTCATTGTTATGTAGTCTTCTCCATTCACCTGTCTGTTCATCTCTCTTTGGTCCAAAAATTTTCCTAAGTACTTTATTCTCAAATACTTGTAATCTCCTTTCCTCCCTTAAAGTGAGAGTCCATGTTTCGCACCCATATAATATGACTGGTTCACTGAACTACTACTACTCCTAATTGTTTGATTTTGTTGGTTAACGAATTTGTCCTTAGCTTTTTTAAATTTTTTATATGCTGAGTTTGGTTCTGAAAAAATAAAAATTGCAGTCACTAAAGCATTAACACACAAACACACACCCACATACATGGTTGTGTTGGTGTCTAATGTGCTGCATCTAACACTGAAGTCATTAGCAGTATATGAAGGGTTCAGAAATCAATCAGTGTAAGTCAAAGTTTTACTGAAAATGACTTATTCGTTATAATTGCTTCCTTATTGTTAAAACATCCAGTTGACAAAACGCTTAGGTCACTATTTTACTTTTTTAATGTCACATGACAACAGAATAAATAAGCCAAATTGTTCAGAAGTCATTAGTGTAAGACAGTTTGAAACATTCTGTTGTTTGTCATAATATACAATGCAAAGTAATAATCTGTTTGTGCTTATATAACCAGTGATTTTAACGTAAGTACGTCCATTCCACCAGTCACAGCATTTCTGAATATCTACTAGAAAATGAACATAATTCATCCAATTTAGATTTTAATTATATTAGATTCTAATATCTAAATAGTTTATTAATTTCATTTGACCACACAGAAATGTCTTGTTTTCAAAAGCTAGTATTTTATAGTTTCTAATTGATATAAAACACTTTTTAAAATAAGATTTGCCATTATTTTGATTGAAGTTTTTAGTGTTTGTTGAGTTACAATGAATTTGTCGTTCCTATCAGAAGTGCAAACGGCATAACGGTTAACACCCTCATGAGAATCAGAGATCCGGGTTCAACTTCCGGTTCAATCACATTTTTTCTTTCTAAAATAAAACTATATCCAATTCTAGAAAGAGTTAATTTAAAATATAACATAAAAATATGAAGCTTTACTGCTTAAAAGTAATGTTTAAATTCTCATTAAAAATACTTTGGAAAGAAGTCAACAGATGGCATTGTTGGCTATCGACCTTCGGATGAAAGGTTAATTATATAAGAGGAAAGAAATTTGACGTTCCTAATGGAAGTTCGAATGGCATAACGGTTATCGCACCATCATACACAGTCAGAGATCTGGAATTTGACTCCCGGTTCAAACATAATTTTTATTTCTAATATAAAAATAATACATAGACTAAATTTGTTAAAAAAGTTCAGTGAGCAGTTACCATAGTTATAGTTTTTGTGTTAAATCAGTTTTTTTTACTATTTAAATTTAGTTTATATATATTTTAAAAAAGTGTGTTGCATTACATTTAAATAAAAATATTGTTATAATCTCTAGAACAACCCATATTTTCCTGTGTTACACTTTTAAAACATCTGATTATCTCGTTTTTATAATTTATTGACTTACACTGATTGGTTCTGAACCTTATATGTTGTAGATTTTTGTGGATATAAGTATGATTAAGTAAGTTTTTTTTCCACATCATGGATTCAAGGTTGGCTTCTGGCCACCGATTCCGATGTTTCAACATGATCCTCCATGCCATTATCAAGGAATGGTTGACGTTTTGGCATGTGAGATCATGCCGTAATGTCGGAATCAGTGGCCAGAGCCCGAACTTGAATCCATGATGCAGAAAACCCAGGAAAACTTTCTTAATTATATATATATATACACACATACACATACTTTTTGATAATTTTCAATGTCAACTAGATATGATTAATTTAAATGTAAAAATTCTTCAAAAATCTTTTCATGAGAACAACCTCAATAGCTTCATTCCTTTGGAATTTGCTTACAGTCTATAAAATTTCATTATAAGATTATCTAATAAACTATGTTATTAAATAGCAGAATTAATTAACTGTTGTTAGTAGCTTCCATTAACCCGAGTCATTTATTACCTAGCTTCCCAATAAAGACCTTCTTAGTTTTCAGTTTTCTGTTTATTTTCATCCAGTTTTCTACAGCTGAGATGATGTTCCTTGTTAAGAATCCAATTATAGTTGACACAGAGTGGGCACCAAACTTGGTGAAAAATGTTGCAACTTTTATATTACATCATTATAGAATGTCTAGGCCATAAAGGAATGTTATATTACTGAATTAGCTGTACAGTTAATAACAAATGGATATTTTATGGCTTTGTTACAAGTATATGACCATTTTGGGTATTTTTTGCAGTTACCTAAAGGGTATGTCATTACAATGTTGTATTTGATTAATTTGACAAAAATTAAAGATCATCGTCACAAATGTCTAATGTATTTAATGTATCTTATCAAACATATAATTTTATTTATTTTCATATAATTGGCTTTCCTTTTTAACAATAAAATAGCAGTGTAGCAAAAGATATCTTTACTATTAAAAAAAAATACTCTTAATAAACACAAAAGTAAAGTCTACAGTCTCCATGAATTTTCAAGGAAGAAACTTATAATTTCATATTTCTCTCTTTTTGTTTTCTTGTATGTTTTAAAAATTAACATGTAAAAAATGCACAATCAGTACTTATAATTTCAAAATATATCAATCAAAATGTTAAATTATCATTATTGATCATTATCGGCCTCGGTGGACTAGTGGTTATACTCCTTGCTTCTGGTCCCAAGGATTCAAACCTGGCCGGGGTCGATGGATTTTTTAGGATGGAAAAATCCAAGGAGCAAGTCCTCCGGGAGGGACTTTAAGCCGTGGGTCCTGAGCCTGAAGATTTTCAGGCTTGTAAAAGATCCTTAAGCCTGAATAAAAAGGCCTCTAAGCAAAATTTACCGAATTTTCCTGTCCTAGTACTACCTTGGTTTCCAGAATGCTGACTACGGGCCACTCCAATGACATCTATACAAAAACAAGTGGAACTTATATAGAGAAAGATTTGCGTTTAGATCGGTACTTGCTCAGGTAGCTCAAATGGTAGAGCACTTGGACTAGAAAACCAAGGGTCCCGGGTTCAAGTCCCGGTCTGAGCGTATAATTTTTCTCTTTAAATATGAAGTGGAACTAAATTTGTATGGTTCAGTTTCTTCCCTGTAGGGGAAGAAAGCCTAAATTTCTTTGAGGGAAACAAGGGCTTACAAGAAGAAGATTAAAATGTAATAACAAGATGCATGATGATGATAAGGTTGGTTTGTCCATAAACAAAAATGTCCACTAAAATCAAATATCCATAAACAACATGTTTACCAAATTATTTGATCAAAATTTTTAATGCACAAATGTCCAACATACAAAAATCTCTAATTATGAATGAATATTTTATTCCACCTCTTGATTTCCCCTTGTTCATGCATGTTTAAGCAATAAGATATTGAATGAAGGTATAGTTTAATATCATTGTTATCTAATCTTCTGAATATTGGCTCTATTTGCTGTTGGTTTCTCCAGCACCTTTGATTTACTGGAGGTCTAATATTTGTATGACCTACTTGAATTTGATAAATCAGATTTTTTTTCATGTTGTACATTCTTGAGGTTTTGATCTGATAAGTAGCGATAATTTTCTCAAATTGCTATGAAATGGTTTGTTGGTCTTCTTGAAGAGCCAACATTTACATTTCCAATTAGTGGTGGAAATCTTGTGTTTTAGTCTTTCATATATTGTGATTTGTATTGTGACACATTGTTGGGCCAGCTTTTGAATTTTGCGGGCTCCAAAAAGACTATCAAGTCTCATCTTATAAGGATAAGGGATTTGTCAGTTGCGACTCAGAAATTGGAAATGCCTACTGGGAGCTTTCTAGATGTGTCTAGGCATTGCTTCCTGATGTCCATATTGCAAGAAGAATCTATTCTCAAAGGATCACAAACACTGTAGTTTGTTCATACAGGGATCTTTGATGACTGCTATAAAATACCCAGCAGAACAGTTAGTTGTGAGTGGTGGTATGGCCAGCAACTAGTCAATAGTGATTGGTAACTCATAAGTGGAATTGGTGGGTGAACAGCAACTCAGTGCATCTTTAGCTGTGAAGAAAGGGATTTATAAGTTATACTGTGTAACAATAACTTAAAGAAGAATAATCATAATGATTGTAAATGAAATTAGTGTGAACCTAATAAAAGAAGATTGTTAATATTTAGTTACTGGCTTGCAATGTGTAATTAATTAAGAGAGATTCAACTTGGTATAACATAAGAAAAAAATTTAAAATGTACCTGTTGACAGGTGCCGTCGTCCTCAACTTTCTAAAAATATTAATTGGAGGCCTTTCAGAAGTTAACTTCCATCATCAGCAGGATGAGTATGTGCTACTAGCTGTTGCTTTATCTAAGACGTAGATGTTGATGGTCTTGATGTTGTTAGTAGTACTACTAAATGGGAACACACCCCAAACGTAAAATCCATTATATGAGATAGTTAAAAACCAGTCAGTTGCTACCAACGACACATCAAGACCACCAACATCAACTACATTTAGATAAAACAATAGCTACTAGCACATACTCATCCTGTTGATGATGGAAGTTAACTTCTGAAAGGCCTCCAAATAATATTTTAAATACATTATTTTAAGAAAGTTGAGAACAACTGCACCTGCCAACAAGTACATTTTTAATTTTTATCTTATGACTATTCATCTCAATGGAATTTGATATGAATTTTATTACTAAATGGTATAACATGACTGCTACTAGTGACAGTATATATTCTGCTAGGTCAACCAGACTCTCATTGATGCCATTATATAGTATATAAAATATATTTTCGATGCTCTGGTTGTTCGATATTTAAACATACATTGTGTGTAGCTAAATTTATCATTTTCCTATACACTGCCTATGTAAAATGGTAAAGATATCCTTTATATTCACAAGTGGAAGGTGTAGTTGAACTGTGATCATACTGTCGAGCTCATAATCCTTCATCATCTTGATTTATTTGGAGGCATTGACTTATAGCTTGTTCCTTCAATTGATTATATAAGAAAGTTTGTTAATCAAAATGCAGAAACCTAATGGAAATCTGAAACCATTTATATTTGTCTATAGACATTTTAAAGTGGACAATTTAACCTGGAAGTGATAGTAATGATGATGATAATCAAATTTGAAAGCAAAAGAGTTTTCTACCAACAGGTTGCTAGCAAGGATGATGGAGCTGCCATTTTAAAGCATATGCACCTGCCAAAATGAAAGCATTCAACGGGTTACCCTATATAAAAAAAAAAAATGTTCAAAATCCCTTTCTCAGGCTGTAAGTTCTTCTAGGACTAAAATCTGATAGGATGATGGTTAACAATCAACTTATCAACTATTTTATTATTCATGCACATAGCATAATCTATTTTATTATTAGTAATTACCTAGGTGCCAAGATTTTGATTACCTAAAAATATCTAAATAATCGTCTATAAAATAACCTACATAAAATAACCTATATAAACCTATATAAAAAAAAAATGTTCAAAATCCCTTTCTCAGGCTGTAAGTTCTTCTAGGACTAAAATCTGATAGGATGATGGTTAACAATCAACTTATCAACTATTTTATTATTCATGCACATAGCATAATCTATTTTATTATTAGTAATTACCTAGGTGCCAAGATTTTGATTACCTAAAAATATCTAAATAATCGTCTATAAAATAACCTACAAAAGCAATAAAATGATCTAAAAAAATTGCTTAAAAAATGTTGTCTTTATTTTAGGACAGTTTCTATAAGGGTTATGACTGTAAACAAATTAATATTAATTTAAACTTGTGAATTTTAATGTCCCATGCCATAGGCAAACAATTTAAGTATGGTTGGTGCAGAGCTATGGGACTTGTGCAGGTTTGAGTCCTCATGGGAAAAGAAATTTTCTCATGAAATTTCAGTCAGTATGAGACCAGTGCCCATCTAGAATTGTGACAAATTGGGTAACTACAATAAGTAGCAGTTCCAGATTGAGAAAACCAGCTATAATGGCTAGGGGACCCAAATGCTTACCACATGTGGACGTGAGATCGGCAGCCAGCTGGTAGGTCAAGGGCTTTCTAGCATGTTGTGCCATGGAGTGGAGTGAATTTTAATGTTCTAAGAATTTGCACAAATAAAAAAAAATCTTACCTTATTCACTATTATTGCAGTATGTAACCACCAGAATCCACAGATTGCTGAATAGTGAATTTTCTTTTGACTGATACCTTTGTTTTGAAACATTTTACATAATGATGCTTCATTGTTCATAGAGAGAACATCTCCAAATTCAAATATCTTAAATGAAAATATTTAGATGGTTTTATTTTACTCATGGCTAAATGAAACTAGCAAACTGAACACCAATTTTTCCTCTTTGGAAATCTGTAATTAACTAAATCTCTGACAACGAAAATAACAAATCAAATACTTGCTGTGATAGTAACTAACAAGATAACTATTTTTCTACATGTAAATTATTGAGTGGCATTGGTTTATTTTCTTTCTTTTTTTACTGCACGCAAGTTGGAAATAGAAGCTTGCCACGATAATAAGTATATCTAACACCAACTTTCAACATGTAAATTGTCGAGCCACTGACCAAACATCTATTTATTTTAATAAATAAGTTTGGTCTGCCTTCATCTTATCTCACAATGTTACTTCATAAGTATTTTCATAATCTATCAATTTTGTTAGATTAAAAACAAATTTTAAATAGTTCAATAATTTAAATTAATTGTATTTTACACAAAAAAGAAAGAAAAGTATATAAACAAAAAAAATTATAAACAGATGTAAAATGCAAAACAAAATTAATATTTTTATAACCAAAGGCACGTGTCCTGGATTTAATACTTAACCTTTTAAGTGTCATGAACCGATTAGATCAGCTCCGGTGCTTCTGTCCATTACCTGCCAGACAATATACTGAAACTACTTGCAAAGCCGATCACATCGGCGGGTGCAATTTAAATCTCCAACACAAGAGATTTTACCAGTGGCATGCAGGGGGTTAAGAAAACAATGCATACTGCACAAGGAAAAATATATGTCATCAAATTCCAGACCCTGATAATTACAAATATTTCAAATTCTTTTACTTAAATAATTTGAACTTTTATAGGAAAAATCACTATAAGGTTTAAGATTTAAATTAAAATTCTTAATATCTCACCTCATATCCAGTCTTCTAATTATACCAGCTTCAAAACCTAGGTGGTTTCATCTTCAGTAAAAACTTAAATAATACTTAACATCAAAACTTTCAAATACAATACTGTAGTGATATTCCTACAATATATGAGGCATTGTGGATACGAAGGGTAAACTCAACATAGAGTCTTTTTTTTTTTTTGCCATCCGAATCTATATGCTTCAGACAACCTACAAGTATATTTGTCATCAAATGGTACAGAGAAAAATTTTTCTTTTACCATTTGATTACAATAACTTAGTTGGGTACTTTAATATACTTATTTTCAATCATAGTAACAGCTTTGGCTTCTTAATATTAATTTAATATATTTGTCATGTTGAGTTCGCCTTTCTTTCCCTCTCAAATTACACATAGAATGATATGAAGCTGGCTGGAAACTGCCATAGGAGTGCGGATACAAAAGGCAAACTCAACACTCCACTCCTTCCGCACTCAATTTCTCTTATGTGCACACCGCTAGATTATGCATACCTTTGTTTAGTTTGAACATGATGCTTCTCCTGCCCTTGTGTTTTTTGCTTTATTGCGATCTGACTGTGTCAAAGTAATGGATATCGATTATGATAATCAATTTCCTGTATACTCCAGAAAACGATTAAAGAAGAAGAACACTTGGAAGAAAGTAGAGGTTCTACATGCTAATATGTACTCCAAGAATCATTATGAGTACTTCATCACTAAATGTCGTCGGAAAAAATACAGTAGTACCAGTCACACAAGATTTTGTTTTGGACTATGCCATTCTTCAAATTATACTGCAAAAACTCAGCTCCAAGGCGCCAAATTGAAAGATGGTGCTATTTCTGAGTTTACCAAAGAATACAAACAGGGATTCTACATCCACAAAAGTTACAATTTTGATATCAAAACCGATGTGAAACTTCAAAAAGGAAAGGGCAGCTGTTATGACCTATCAAAGTTCAATCTAGCGAAAGTTGAGCTAATGCGGCTTTATGATTCTCCTGTGCCTGTGCTTCCTGGAGATCTCCTGTCGTACATTCCATTACCTTGGTCAACATACTTTACAACTATTATTGAAAATAACCAATCAGCCCTTCCCACATCGAACGAGGAAACAGAAGATGACCAACTTGATTATGTTGACTGAATATTGCTCACTAAAACAACTCTTTTCTAGATCATTTTAAAATGTATTTTGTGTTTAAATTCTTAAGTCTAATGTATTAATTCTTACATAATAATAATAATAATAATAATAATAATTGTATGTATTTTTGCACAATGCAGCCTTTATTCATTAGTTGTATTGCAAGTTATAAATTTAATTTTTTTTTGTAAAGTGAAGTTTAAACAAATTATTGACCAATTACATTGTTTAACATTATAAAATATTAAACTGGAAATAGAACATCCCACAACGAAACTACCTTGAATGCTCTTTGTTGACTTCGCCCTTATGGAACAATTTTCAAACACCTTGTCTTTAAAACCACCTTTTGTTGAGTTCGTCCTTCGTAACCCCAATACCTCATATATCCATATACTGACTAAAACCTTAGAAGCTGTTCTTCAATTTACTATAATGGCAGTGATATATTTTAATTAAATGTTCTAAGTTAAAATTGTTTCATTTCTAACTTTTATAAATTACTAAATATTTTACATCTATTCTCAACTGAAATTTGTTTAACTTTCTTAAAAAAAACAAAGGAATGTTATAGTTTGGATACTTTATTTCTGTATTTTAATATTATTTAGCCTATTTTAAATTTTAACTCTTAAAGTCTTATATTTAATAAAGCCATAGAAATTAATACCAATAATTTTTTTAAATAACAGTAATAATTGAGATTCTGTATTGATATGTCAACACTGTAACAATTAATCTCAAACAGTTATTAGAATTCTTTGTAAATAAATCACGATGACCCTGATGGCTTACTTCTGTCTTCCGAAGAACTGTAAAAATACAAATTTTGTTATAAAATATATAATGGAAGGTACAGGTGGTACAATTTGCTATAAAGTGTTCATTACCTGCCATCCTTCTTTTGTTTATGATCTTCTTTTTCAGGAAGGTTTCCACCTTCTTCATTATGTCTAGGTAGGCCCATTTCTCTCTGAGCTGTAATTATAATTTCAATGTATTGTTATAGTACAAGTGTTCAATCAATTAAGGAAACAATTTATCTAAGAGCAGAATCGTATCAACGTAAATAATAATTACTACGAGTAGCATTTTATTAGTAAACTTTGTAATTTAGGTAGAATTTTTTTATTATTTATTTATCACTCACAGTGATAAATAAATAAATAAAAATAATTCTATCTAAATGAATATACCTTATAGTGTGAATTCCTAAAATAAGTAAACTTTGTAATCATATTTGAAGAGAAAAATTATACACTCAGACCGGAACTTGAACCTGGGACCCTTGGTTCTCTAGACCAAGTGCTATACCACCTGAGCTATAATTGAGCGTATAATTTTTCTCTTCAAATATGATTTATCCATCATTGAGATGTATAAAATTAATAAAAACAACATTGAAACTCTTAAATGTTTATTTTAAAAATACAATAGGAAGTAACATTAAGAGGTGTACTTAATAATTACGATATTTGGTTTGTTTATTCTTATCTCTAATAGTTATTTTTGTTGAACATATGTTTCAAGGCTAGTTAGCTCCATCTTCAGCTATTACAGACTATGAGTAGCCTTGAAACATATGTTCAACAAAAACAACCATAAGAGGTAAGAATACACAGACCAAATATCTTAATTACTGTAATTTTTTTTAAGATTACATTACTCAAAATAGAGACGATGAAGTTACAGCATGTTGTGCAATTTGGGTTAAAACTATGTAATAATAGAAACTTTTATATACAAATCATTCCATCATAATGAATGTTACATATTACCTACATTTTTTCACTTCTTTATTTTTCATAAATGTAATATTTAGAGGAATATTGGATTAAAAAATTTGCTTATATTTATTGGATAAATGAGTATTCATATGTGGTAATTAAACCTCATAGTGCTTAATTCCTGTAAATATTAAATAAAAGAGTATTCATATACTGAAATTAAAAATTTATCTCATCTTCCCTGCAGATATTATTCTTTTTTTTTTTTAATTTAGTGGTAAATATTTCAATAGAACATCAACATAACAATAATTGAATATTAAATTAATAAATAATAAATAAATAAATTAATTAATAAAAAACCTCAATAAATAAATAGTTGCCCCGAAAAGAGAGCTAACCCACAAAAATTTGAAAGTTGAGTTTTCAGTGAATTAGTTATCTATCTGGAGAATATCACGGCATGGTGCATGTAAAACTATCCCTGCTCTCTTCCAGATCTGTTTTATTTACTTTTAAAAGTTGGCATACAAACTAATAGTGATCTAAATGTTAACAAAATGGCTAATTAAGTTAGTCAAGTCAATAGCAGCAGTTTATGAGTTAGATCTGTTTTCCGGGTAACTATTAAAATAGTTATTTGGGTTTTCTATTGTTTTATTAAATATACAAAAGAAGGATAAATTATATCTGACGAAGTGAGAAGTTAATAATAATTAATAATAAAAACATACAAAAGAAGTTTTAAAAAACAATGAAAACCGAAAAACACAACCGTAGAGTCTATAATAAAATGTTGTAAGTAGTAGGAAAAATAATAAAACTCTTAATTGATTCATATTTATCTTACAACAAATTTCAGGAAAACTTTCTCCCATCATCAGCTAATTCTGACTGTTGTGAGAACCCTGTGGTGTGATGCATTCAGATCTCTCTAGAGATAGTTTTATGTACTTGATTATTAAAATAATCTTGTATGTAAGCATGTCACAATACATACAATATTGAACTTTTATAGGAATAAATCACTATGAGGTTAATTTAAGATAAATTAAAATGTTTCATACCTCTCCTGATAACCGTGATCTATTTAGAAGATTGGTTGTGAGGAGAGGTATGAAACATTTTAATTTATCTTAACATACAATATGGTTGGTTGGTTAGTACCTAATGTCGAGCACTTGATAATGAAATCATTCGCTCTCTTGCACTCCAATATTTAGCAGAAAGGCTGGTCTCTTCTACAAAAGCTGGACAATGGAGGAGATGGTTTCTTTCCATATCTTCATTTAAATTGCAAAAAGGGCATTTAGGTGAATCTGTTATGCCAAGTCTGTGTAGGTTATTCAGGCAGTCATGTCCCGTTAGCAGTCTGAATGTTGCTACTGCAGATTTTCTTTGTAATGTAGTAATGTCATAAGCTTGTAGATTTTCCCATTCCTTTCCAGATGTTTTGGTGGTGTATTCTTCTCTAAGTTTATTGATATATTTATTTGAGATAATTCTTTTTATAGAGTGAAAGGAAACTGGAGTAGAAGTTGGGTTTGAAACAATTTTGCTACCCTTCTTGGCCAGAAAATCGGCTATTTCATTGCCTGTCACTCCACAATGGGCCGGAATCCATTGAAGTACAATTTTTTTATGTAAACGGGATAACTGTTTTATCATTTTGTGACATTCGATAATTTTGATGCTTTTGGGTGTTGTGTCTCGTGTTATAGCGAGAATGGTTGCTTTGGAGTCACATAGAATTACAACTTTTGTAAATTTTTGGATGTGATATAAAAGATTTTGTAAACTTAAGAAAATTGCTAGAATTTCACCATCAAAGTTTGTTGAATTTGTGTTTAGTTTACGATAAAAGGAAAAAAGTGGACATACTGCACCAGCACCAGTGCCACCGTCATTTGGTAGTCTGGAGCCATCTGTAAAAATATGTATCCATTCAGGAGCATACAATATTATTATTTTTGTCTTTTGTAATAAACACTTTTCCTGAACTGTTAGTTCTCTATGATTAACCATATGTTTAATCAAATTTACTTCTTTTTCAATTTTATGCCCTTCAAACCAACATTGTGCTGATATAGGTAATTTTCCTATTTGATAAGATTAAGGTTGGCATTCAAGAACCAAACTTTTCGCGAAGAGCAATTGTCAGCCCATCTCTATGTGGTTAATTACGTGGGTCATGCAGAATCAACTCTAACTGGCTGACTCTATTCAACATCACATGCTAACAAGATACTTATTTAAAAAAAATACTGGGAACAATTGAGGCACTTAGAATAATAACAGCAGATCCCAACCAAAGTACATTTTGAGATAAATGTAATTTTATGTTTTTTTCGAAAACATGGAAAGTAGTTAACATTACGATATTTTCTGGGTATTTAAATTAAGGGATTTCAAATCTATGTGCACATTCTTGAACCATTGTGAAAAATAGTTTTCCTGATTTTGTGTTGTTTATTAGAACAAAAAATAAACAAAACAGAAAAAATGGTGTAAAATACACTTTTCCTTCATTTAACATCTTGAAATACCTAATCCAGCTCTATTTCCAAATCTTCACTTTTTCGTCATCATCAACACCATCATGATGAAGACTGTTATAAAAATATGATGGATGGTATATATTTCAATAATTTCATCAGGTTATTGTATCTGGCTTCCTTTATCTTTCTCTGTTCACTATACTTCTGCTGTAACTTAAACAATGAAACATGTGAAACTTTACCTCTTTTCCTAAAATTAACTTTTGGATACACTTCAGAGTTAGATTAACAAAAACCAAAATAACAACTCAGGATTATCATGATCCCAATAATGGATGGGTAACCTTACATAAAAGCAAAGGAGCATCATCAATATATTTTTTCTAATTACATAGTTTGAAGTGATACCATTCTGTATGTCAACAAAGTCTTCTCTGTTCATTTGATTAATTCACTGCTATTCTCTACAGTGTCATGAACATGTAGCAGACATAAAGCACTCATAGTTGGGATATGTCATTTTTTACATGAGAATATGTTCATTTTCATGGAGAAATTTTAAAGGTGGAAAATGAGAGTTTTGGCATATCCCAATTCGTTTGATACTTCATCACATGAAAGGTAGATGGCAGCTGTGCATGGGGTCACGCTTCTAACTCAAAATTCGATGCCGGTTGGGATCTGTCATTATTCTGAGCGCCTCAATTGAAAGATAAGAGCCTCAGATTATGGAAGATGGAGATGGCATGGCCTAGAGAGCTTGATTCTTGAATACGGCCTTAATATTCTTAGAAATAATATTGAATACACTTTTATTCTAATATCAATATATATTTTTGTTAGTCTGATTAACGTTTTTGAGAATAAAATATTTGACAGCCTTTAGAATTAAGCATATACCAGATTTTTTATCAAGAGAATCTTCATTCTTGATGTTGGTTTGAATGATTTTTTGATATTAAATTTATTTTTGACAGCCAGAATAGTATTGGATTTATTTATTTATTTTTTAAAATTTATAATTGAATTTTGGATGAAAGATGATTTTTTTTTGTATGTGATGTTTTCTTTATAAAGTACAAATCAATGACACTTTTCATGAAGTTATGTAGGTAGGAAATAACACTATGAGGTTTATTTTAATTCTGTTGAGTTTGGTTTGTATTCTCTTAACCTTTTTACATATAGATTCAAATCCTCCCAAAGTGCCACTGGACAAAATTATAGCAGAGAATTTAATTATTTCTGCACCATTTTATAATACTGCCACTAGTTGGCTATGGGTTCATCTTCACATTGTTTTGGCGTAAATAAGCAACACAGATGATTGTGCAATACTCCAAAATAACTTAATTCAATTCTATAAATTATCAGGATAGTTCACTCATAAATTGATCTTGTTTCAAAGTTTATCTAGCACACAATTATCTTCAGTCTCTGGTGCTTTCACTTGCCAAAGTTTCTCCTATGTCACAGCTCACCGTATCACTGTCACTTCACAAATGACTCACTTCTAGTCCCTGGTAATGTTTATATAGGCTGGGGATGGAAAATTCTCAGCCCTCAATCGAGACATTTCCACTATGGAAATTTTGGCCATCGAAACTGCACAAGTGGGGCAGAGGTTTGGAGAAGTCTCTGGAAAAGAGATCTCGACATATCGGTGATATACACAGGTCTTTCGACTTGTGAGTGAGCAAATGAACTATTTCTACCAATGAGAGACCACTATTCTCGCCTACACCACGAAATTCAAACACATTATTACAATGCATCACAATACTTTTTGTTATTCTTAAGAATTTTATTGAAAGTCAATGTAACAGCAAGTGATGTAATATAAATGATATATTACATCCAATTTTTCTTAAAGTTTTTCAATTAATAAAGGTATAAATAAAAAAAAATAATGCACATTTCTAAAAATAATTTGGTTATATATGTAGTCATCATTTTCATATCACTCTATCATGGCTTGGAACTCATATTGTAGTCAATATTACTTTTTCTGTGGTACTCATGAAAGCATGGCACTACACACAATCCTACTTTGTACTTTATACAACTACAATGGTAAACAGTTTGCATAAACTGAACACATGTAGGTTGCTGACGATATAGTTATTATTGGCTGGACCATGAAATCTATAACGGAAGCTTTTAACTCCATATCCATAGTAGCAGAATCTATGGGACTCGAAATTAATGAAGAAAAAACAAAATTTACGCAGATCTCCAACAGACCTGTAGCTAAAGACCGACTAGACATAGGCAAATATAAATTTCAAATTGTACACAAATTTAAATATCTGGGCACTATAATCACTGATGACAATAATATTAGTAAGGAAATAAGGAGCAGGATTCTCCAAGCCAACAGATGCTACTATGCACTTAAGGACCAATTTAAATCACACACTTTAAGTCTCGATGCAAAATTAAAAATTTATAAATCCATACTGAGACCAGTTGCTACTTATGGCAGTGAATGCTAAACACGTAGCAGAGAGAATGGAGAAAGACTGAAAATCTTTGAAAGGAAAATCCTATGGAAGATCCTGGGACCTATAAATGATCATGGAGTATGGCAGATAAGATATAACAATGAAATCTACAATTTGTATTCAGACTCAGATATTCTAAATGTTATTAAAATTGGCAGACTGAGATGGGTGGGTCATGTAATGAGAATGGAGGCAGAGAATTCTACTAGAAGCTTACACTACTGAGAACAGATGGAGGAAGACCAAAGCTGAGACAGATGGATGGAATGGAGGAGGATCTCTGAAAGCTCGGGATCCAGGGATGGAGGAGGAGGGCATTGGACAGGGATGTGTGGAGGAGTGTCCTAACAGCAGCCAGGGCTCATGTAGAGCTAGAAGAAGAAGAACACATGTAGGCAATGTGTTACAATTTATTTCCCTTCAGTGGCAAGGATTAATTTTTTCACAAATCTAGATGAGTGATACTGGGTATAATTGGATTTGGTTGTCCTCTCATCAGGGAGTGAGGCTTTTCCATTATACCTTCTTCTTCTACTAAATTTCTTACAATAAGCTTAAACTGTTGGTGAGAATATTTTGCTCAAACACAATGATAAAAGTATCCAGCTGTTCAAAACTATCAGGTCAAAAAAATGAAAGAGGAGTTTGACTGAAGATGGAAGTAAAATTATATTTTTGAAACCAGTATCATGAAGACTCATTCATTAATGTAAATACCACATAGTGTTACCTCCCACTTTGATTTTGATTAAGAAAGAAGAGTTTAGTTATGTAGATAGGAAATAACACTATGTGGTTTCTTTAATCAATGTTGAGTTCTTTTTGACTCAACATGAACATGATACAGCATTGAGAATGTCACAAATGCAGTGATGAAACTCGGGTATGCAAGGGAGTTAATAAGTATGAGGTGAGTCAAAAACAACTCAACATTAATTAAAGAAGAGTTTAAATTTGAAGAGAAAAAATTTTTCGCCTAGACCGGGACTCGAACCCGGGACCCTTGGCTTTCCGGGCCAAGTGCTCTACCAACTGAGCTACCGAGGCGAGTTACGATCTAGACGCAAATTTTTCTCTTATATACGTTGTAATTCCCTATCACCAAATGCTTTTGAAACCATTGTTTCTATCTTTGCAAATGGCGGCTTCTTAGTTAAGAAGACATTTATTGGAAATTTAACATTACTTTAAAAGCCAGTAAGGCCTCTAATGATGTTTTTATTATCAATTTAACATTTCTCAATGAAAGATAAATTAAATTTGAAGAGAAAAATGTTCGCCTAGACCGGGACTCGAACCCGGGACCCTTGGCTTTCCGGGCCAAGTGCTCTACCAACTGAGCTACCGAGGCGAGTTACGATCTAGTCCTGGTCTAGGCGAAAATTTTTCTCTTCAAATTTAATTTATCTTTCATTGAGAAATGTTAAATTAATAATAAAAACATCATTAGAGGCCTTACTGGCTTTTAAAGTAATGTTAAATTTCCAATAAATGTCTTTTTAACTAAGAAGCCGCCATTTGCAAAGATAGAAACAATGGTTTCAAAAGCATTTGGCGATAGGGAATTACAACGTATATAAGAGAAAAATTTGCGTCTAGATCGTAACTCGCCTCGGTAGCTCAGTTGGTAGAGCACTTGGCCCGGAAAGCCAAGGGTCCCGGGTTCGAGTCCCGGTCTAGGCGAAAATTTTTCTCTTCAAATTTAATTTATCTTTCATTGAGAAATGTTAAATTAATAATAAAAACATCAAAGAAGAGTTTGTTTGTCAATTTGAATAAATGCTGAGAGAAGGAGTAGCTATTTGCTAATAAATAGTGAGTCATGAAAATCTCACTTCATAAACTCCATTGTTCTTCAAGCAGGACTGTGGTTTCAGGAAGTATACCTCCATCTTCAGCTATCTTTATGACTGGTGAATTTTCATCTACACCTTCATCATCAAAGCTGCTATCTGGTGTTTATTTGATGAACTTTGAAATCAAATCTAAGGATTTGACAGTTTGGGAAAATATATACATTTGGAAGAACAAATTTAGATCCATGAATTTTTAAATTCCCGGTGAGCAAGATTTGATCTCAAAGTTAATCAAATCACACCAGATGGCAGCTTTGAAGATGAAGGTGTAGACGAAAATTGAACAGTTGTAAAGATGGCTGAAGGTAGGTGGGACACTTCCTGAATCTATGGTTCTGTGCTTGAAGAATATGGAGTTTATGAGGTGAGATATTCACAACTATTTACTTATTAACTTGAAAGCCTCATAATGTTATTTCCCATAATAAGTTTATGAGATACTGTAGCTATTTGCTGTTCTGTCACTCTTACCTATAGTCTTCAATAATAACCAGTTTTAGGTTTCATGTTATAAGCAAACTTTTTTTTTGGTAAACAAAAATATTGCTTGAATGTAACACTCCAATTGAATTTTACAATTATCTTATCTACAGCCAAATGTTCTGAGGGTTTGTAATATTTTGTGTGAATTGTCAAATAAAGTTCTCATTTTCCAAACTTGTCATAGTCTTGGTCAAACTTGGTTATTTTTTCAGGGTTTTGTCATTGTCTTCAAAATACAAGAATCATAAAATGTGGAAAAATATGCCATGACAAATGGAAAAAGTTCCATAACAACAGCTGAATACACTTTTATGAAAAGAATAAAATATCTTATTTTCATATGAATTGGTTACAGTTCACCTACAAGAAGAATGCGAGTATGGGTTGAGGAAGTGCAGGTTCTTCAGTTAAAATTACAGAGCAGTCTTTTTAACACATGTTAGCAATAGTTTTTGCACGAGCTAGATAATCATCAACATCACTGGTGCAACAACTCATTCCTGGGTCCTGGCCTCCACAAGGAGCCTTCTCCAATTAGCGTGGTCCTGTGCTCTCTCCACAAATTTCTCAATCCCAACTCTCTAGCATCTCCTTCCATCTCATCCTTCGATCATAGTTTTGATCTTCTTCTTTTTCTTCTACCCTCTGGTTGAGAGGACCAAATCATTTTACATATTTCTGGCTCTTCCTTTCTTCTTAATGCCCTGACCATCATAGTCTGGTTAATTTAATGAATTTACTAATTTCCACATCTTTGAATAATGCATACAACTCCTGATTATAGCATTTTCACCACATATCATTCTCACATATAGGGCCATTCACCCTCCTCAATATTTTTCTTTCAAAACATTGTAGAGTGCATTAATTGTTTTCCCCCATTATCCATGTTTCACATCCACATGTCAAAAAGAGTCTTGTATAGTAATATCTTTAAAGATCTGACTCGGCTTTTCATATTTTTTAAAAGCCCATAATAACATTTATTAGCTGTATTTATTCAATTCTTTATTTCTTGTGCTGTATCATTATCCATTTTGACTATTACCCCTAAACATTTGAATTGATCTAATATTACAAATGTATATATTCCTATCCGGACTTATTTTGCAGCATAGGTTTTATTTGAAGTCATATATTTTGTCTTTTTTTCATTAATTTCCAGACCCATCTTTTTTGTGTTAGATTCAAGGGCGATGAAAGCATCGAGCTAGATAATTAAAATAAAATTATACTCATTATTTTTAATGAGGTATATTGCTAAATCATTCAGTTTATTTTATTTTATTTGGATGAAGACATATACTATTACAATTTTTTTTGGGGGTATGGCATAAAAAGTGGACATTTGAATTTCAAGATAATTTTGATTCTAAAATGGAGCTTAGGAATACCAAGCATGAAAACATTAAAACAATTGTGACAATGCACACACAAAACTGGGAAATAATTTATAAGGCACTATTTTCTATGATTCCTAAAGAATGTAGCAGTCATTGTGGTTATGATGACAATTCCAATATTCAAATGCATTGCTTCTTCCTCAACTGTTGGTAGACTGATGAACCTCCAAATCAAATCACATTCCCCGGAATTTTAAAATTCATAAATTTCTCCTTTTTTTTAATGTAGATTTTTTTCCAAAACCAAGAGCTCTTTAGGTTTTCTATTTGTTTTATAATATTTTTCAATACTATTATATGCTTTCTTGAATTTATAAAATGTAAGAGAGAAAAAGTAGCTAAATTTGACATTCATTATAACATCACGACCCATATACAAAAATATACTTCTTTCAAATCAGAATTGTGTATTGTAAAATATTTTAAAATATAAATATATGAATCTGTAAATAAGGCCATAATAGCTTTCTTAAAAAAATAATGCAAATTGCATTATTAACCTTAAAAAAAACTTACTGTGACGTAATGAGACGAGGCGTGGTGGAGTCCAACTGAAAGGTGAAACTGGATCTCTACTAACTTGCATGTATGAGCTCTGAGACACTGGAGGATGGCGCGGGGGTGACGGTGATCGGTCTCTATTCATATTCCCTGGACTCTCCGACACTTTTCTAAAACAATCAGTGTCATGTAAAAATATAAACCTGAAACTAGCTGTATATAAGACAGTTAAGAAAAATTATGATTTAAGAAAAAATACATAATAAATAAAATTAAACTTTATAAGCAGTGATTATTTTTTTATTTTATTCCTATATAGAAACATTTCAACATTTTAGTCCAAACCACATCTAATGAAGATACATTAATGAAACGTCAATGTAGTTTCCAATTCACAGGACGACCAATTGATGCTACATAATAAGAAGTGTAATGTGTCCACTGTTTCAAGAACAGAGATTCACAGGTTTCTGAGATGTACAGCTCATAATACAATTATCATCTTACATCTATAAATTAACAATTTTGCACAAAATATGTTGAATAGAATGAAATATAATACACAATTTTTAAATCACAGCATGTTTTACATGAAAACCTTCTTCTTAATGTATAAACAAAGTGGAAATATTAATTCACAACATGGCCAGATAGTGTTTATATATTGGAAGAATATAAAACTTTCACTAATAACTTCACAATCCTTCAACAGAACTGAGTACAACATAAAAAGATTTTTTGTATAACCCACAATCTATTTGACACATTACATATCAACTATGTCAGTATGTTTAATTAAAATTACAGTGGGAGAAAACACTATGAGGTATTTACATTAATGAATGAGTTGGAGAAAATGCTTAAACATCTCACCTCATAAAGTTGCATGTCTTCACGATACCGGTCTCAAAAGTATAGTATCACTTCCGTCTTCAGTCAAATTCCAACTGTTGGAATTTAACTGAAGATAAGGGTAATTCCAAACTCCAACTATTGGAATTTGACTGAAGACGGAAGTAATACTATACTTTTGAAACCAGTATTGTGAAGACACGCAACTTTATGAGGTGAGATGTTAAAGCATTTTCTCCAACTCATTCATTATGTCAGTATTTCTTGATTATCACTGATACATTAAGTATGTGTTCCTTCGCATTTGAAAAAAAAAAATCCTGGAAATCTATAATGGTCACCCGTAAAAGTTTGGGAATATATTTCTCTTAATATATTCTGTCCACTATCTTGGTTTGAACTGCAGACTAAACAGACACTTTCATAACTTTGGATATATAACAGTAGTCTGAATACTTCTACTGTTGTGTTATATCTGTAGTTACAAGAAATAAGTTTAAATTGCTACTTTTCAGCACAGCGCATTTTAATCGGGTACATGCTTTATTTTTACGAGATACCAAAAAACGAATATCTTTATAACTAGGAAAGTTTGAGTCCTGGGTACTAATTTTATCAGTATGCAGAAGACTTAGAAGATGATCACAGTACACTTAACTCATTTTTGCCATTTTTTGACCTAACATTGTGACCACAGATATGTATTAATATTGCTTAGTAATTTACTTACTTCAATAATAAATGAATTGTGAAATAAGGAATAATACTGAAAATTTAACCCAACACAATGGAGTGTTATAATCATGATCATAAAACAAAATAACATTACAAGGGCTCAGTTTCCTTTGGGATTTTCTGTCAGTTTGATCTCTCTTTATCCATGTTTCACCAGCTCAGTTTCTTTATGTCCTCCAACACTCCATCAATCCAACTCTTCCCCCATCTTTATAGATTGGTCACAATGAAGTGTATATATATATATATATATATATATATATATATATATATATATATATATATATCAGGTAGTTCTATGGTAATCCTGATAGCAATACTACAGTTACTGGCATGCAGTCAACACACCACATCTAACAGGCAACTAAGGTATTACTAGAATGTTGAGGTTGGTAAATTTTGCTTAGAGACCTTTTCATTTGGGCTTAAGGATATTTTATGAGCATGAAAATCTTCAGACTTGGGACCCATGGCTTAAAGCCTCTCCCAGAGGACTTGCTCCTTGGATTTTTCCATCCTAAAAAAATGCATCGACCCTGGCCGGGTTCTCAGAACAAAGAATAATAAATACCCTCTACTATTTATAAGCTGAACATTTTGCATTACAGTCAGTCCTGGTGGACTACTAGTTACCATGCTCAACTCTGGTTCCGAAGTTTATGGGTTCAAACTTGGCCGAGGTCGGTGGATGTTTCCAAGATATAAAAATCCTGAGTATGGGTAACTTTGGAATGGAAATAAAGCATGGCTCCTGTAACGTAGATATATTGCATATAAAATAACCTTAAGTCTGAAAAAAGAAACATCTGAGCAAAACTCATTTGAATTGCAATGTTAATGAGTGTAATGACCTTAGCTGTTAAATATAATAATATCATAATAGTATACCATTTTGCAATATGAGTTGTTATAAAGTGTAATTTGCAGTTTCATCACACAGCTGGGGTAATTACTGTGACCACCACACACTATTGTCAATTTCCAATTTTAGTTAGTAAGTAGGTTTGAGACATGTAAAAATATTTACTCTGTTTTATTCTGTACTCATTCACCATTTATATTTAATTAACTGTTTACCTATATTTTCCAATTCATACCACATGTAACAACTCTTAAATGGAATAGGAAGTATAAAGAGCAGTTGAATGATTTGATAAGTAAAATATTTTCTGAATTTTCCTATATAAATTTTTAGTATTTTTTTTTATATGAAGACATGGGGGGAAAAACAATGAATGTCACTTTTTATCAAAATTCTACTTATATGTCTGTTAGATAGCGTGAAGTCCATTCTTTCTTCAGGTATATTAGTTTGATCGAAAAGTAATGAGTGTCAGCAGTTACAAGCAAATTAAAAAACATAGGAAGCGGGAAAAATGATGAGTGTCATGACGTTTTGCTGAAATAATGATGAGTGTTTTGCAACTCTTTGAATTTAAATCACTTTCATGTTGGTATTTTAATGTTAGTAACCCTATATTTATTCTAACATTTCTGCCGTGTTTCCATTGTTGATTAAGTTAATTAATCAAGACAATGTGTTAGCTGATCCACACAGATTTAACCCCTTAACTGGGGACCTAGCTAGTGCAGTTCTACAGCTCTGTGGGGAGCCTTTTCTTCCTTTAATTTAAAATATTATAAAAAATACAGGGAGTAAACATTTGTAACATATCCATA
Source organism: Diploptera punctata (assembly GCA_030220185.1). Classification (NCBI taxonomy): domain Eukaryota; kingdom Metazoa; phylum Arthropoda; class Insecta; order Blattodea; family Blaberidae; genus Diploptera; species Diploptera punctata. Next base: position 2,695,875 of record JASPKZ010010240.1, read on the forward strand.
AAATATTATACAAAACAACCATTCTCTTTCATATGGTCATATTTTTTAATCGAAATTTCATATTTTTATTTTTTTCAACTTTAGTACAAAAACGGCACAAGTGTCTTCTCGTGTTCAATTTAAAAGTAATTTGGAAAACATTATTTATATTACATGTAATGAATATTAAAAAGTATGCAAATCTCTTAAATGCAATAAATGTTAACTCTGGCCTTACATGGTGTCTGTCATCAGTGGCGTTATTTCAAGTCTTACATCGATATAAACTAAGCATTTAGGATATATGTATAAATTAATTAATTAATTTATATTGGCAATTTACTCCGAAGTTTATAATGTAAATATACAATCTCTTTTAACACTGTGTAAATATTAAAATTTTACGACACATATGACCAGTGGCGTTACTAAATACTGTCAGTTTTGAGTTATTACAAATAATCGCAATTTTTTTTATTTTTAGAACTTTAATATACCGTAAAAATATATATCTGTACAATTAGTAGTTTTTATTGTAGTAATAGTGATTATTGACGTCATCAGATATTATCAGTGGCGTTATTGAACACTGGTGTGTTGAGAAGTCACTGGTTATTATTGTTGTTAGTATTATGAATGCTACATAACTTCATTTTAGAAAACACTCATATTTTCAGTAAATTGTAAGTAGCTTATAAAAAAATATGATGAAGTGAAAAAAAAAACTAGAAGCGAAATAAGACGTTTGAACTAGTTACTTCAAGACTGGAGAATGGAGGGTAAAAGTTAGCAACCCCAATTGAATGTTTGTGCAATATTTTTCTAATGTGATAAAAGACAGACCTCTCATTTAAACGTGTGAATGAGAAGTTACAAGAAACTGTACCAGAGTTATTATTTTTTCATTAACTTAGACCGTTCTTGCATTAAGGTTTAAGGCTAATCTGAGTTGAGAGATATATTATGTTGAGCAAACAGATGGTGTCTGTTTTTTTTTCTGAACACGTCTAGTGAATAATATTTTATCATGAATGTTATATAGCTGGCCAGTTACCGATATACGTTAGTCCGTTCTTGCGCGCATACATGATATGTGATTTTAACTCTCGTAATAAGAAACTGTTAAGAGACCGGTCAAAGGGGGTTGAAAAAAATCACACTAGATGTCATACCCATACAGAACAGATCTTCAAAATTTTGCGTTCCATTATCGCCAAATAACTTAGAAAAAAAATATATATATATCTCGTTGGATATATCCATAACTCCCACCGAGTGAAGGCTTTCTTGAGACAGATATTCACGTAACGCCCACCCAACGGGTTAATATGCTTGAAATATTCAGTCTAAAGAAGTGTTTTACTTGTACTGTACATATTAAAGTTTAATTTCAATTGTATTATGAATCCAAATAATACTACTGCTCCAGAATGGAAAGTGAATCCGAAGAAAAGGCAGAAGCATGGACGAGTATCGGATGCGGCTAAGAAGATGAGAAATCAAACACATGAGACTGGAAAGAATAATAATATTCAACATGATTTTTACTCACCCTAGTCTTGTAACAAGAATTGCTGTGTTTGGTGAGTTTTCTCCTTCATCACTTATTGGAGGTAGCTGTAATTGCTGCAGGAGATTGTTGAATGCCCAAAGCCGTTCCTCAAACAAAATTTAAAATTGAATTATTATTCAACATAATGCACTTAGCAGCGTTTGCTTATTACAACACATTATAATGATGATGCCACTAAAATATTTCATTAACATTTCTAATATTATAATACACGGTGAATAAAGTTACTTGACTCCCCATAGTGCCCCTGGGAGCAACTTACTGCAAAATAAATACAGTAACAACAATTAGGGGCCATTTCATGTCAAATCAACTGTTACTGAATTTATACAAAGGTTTGCTATCCTTTTATCCTAAACAATTTCAATTTATAAACAGATGGCAGTAGCAAAGCTGTTCAACATTGTTAAGTTAGTGTTAAGGAGTTTGTATAGGTATTGTTTATTTTTTATTATTTCACTCACCTCATACTTCATAATTCATAGCAGACCCTGGGTTTCTTCACATAATTTGTGACATTGTCAATGCTGCATCACGTTCACAACGTGATGCAGCATTGACAATGTCACAAATTATGTGAAGAAACCCAGGGTCTGCTATGAATTATGAGGTATGAGGTGAGTGAAATAATAAAAAATAAACAATATTAAAGAACCTCATAGTGTTATTTCCTATCTACATAACTTTGTATAGGTATTGTCTACATTTAGTGTACTTGAAGCAAGTAAGAAGCAACAGTTAGTATACATAAATTAATGAGTCATTTTTTACATCTTACCTCATATTTTCTTTTTTTAAACACGGGAACTGCAATTTTTAAAAGGACACATCCCTTTCATTTTCAACCGCCAGCACTTAATTGAGTTATGTCAAAAAGCAGTTAAACAGTTATACTAACTGAAAAATCGCCTGTAGCAGAACATTTAGAGAATAACAAAGAACATGCCATAAAATTTGAAGAAACACAAGTTTTGTCCAAAACACAACATTACTACACCAGACTTCACAGAAATTTACAAACACAAAAATTCATTTAACAAAAAAGAAGAAACTATGAAGATTAATAATTTGGATTCCGGCATTATATAACACGAGAATAAAACCCATGACTTACGCCAGTGATAACCAATCAGAAAAATAGCTCCAAAGTAATGGACCGTGTAGAAAACATCTCTGCACAATACCGAACTATAAATAAGGACACGATTTCCAACACACAGCCAGTCTGCAGCCAACATCTGAAGAGTTAACAAGTCGAAGAACACGCAGAATCTCCTGAGGATGTCTACCGCAGTAGTAGACGAAACGTCGAGTTTTAATAAAACCAGACCACGGCCATTTAGCCCGAAAGACATAAAATACATGAGTTATACTAACTGTTCATAGTTAAATATGGGAAATAACATTAAGAGGTTCTTAATTCATAAATTAATGAGTCATTTTTTACATCTTACCTCATATTTTGTGTTTTTTTAAACATGGGAACTGCAGTTTTCAAAAGGACACATCCCTTTCATTTTCAACTGACATAATGTCATATTTAATTATGAACAGTTAGTATAACTCGCCTCGGTAGCTCAGTTGGTAGAGCACTTGGCCCGGAAAGCCAAGGGTCCCGGGTTCGAGTCCCGGTCTAGGCGAAAATTTTTCTCTTCAAATTTAATTTATCTTTCATTGAGAAATGTTAAATTAATAATAAAAACATCATTAGAGGCCTTACTGGCTTTTAAAGTAATGTTAAATTTCCAATAAATGTCTTCTTAACTAAGAAGCCGCCATTTGCAAAGATAGAAACAATGGTTTCAAAAGCATTTGGCGATAGGGAATTACAACGTATATAAGAGAAAAATTGCATCTAGATCGTAACTCGCCTCGGTAGCTCAGTTGGTAGAGCACTTGGCCCGGAAAGCCAAGGGTCCCGGGTTCGAGTCCCGGTCTAGGCGAAAATTTTTCTCTTCAAATTTAATTTATCTTTCATTGAGAAATGTTAAATTAATAATAAAAACATCATTAGAGGCCTTACTGGCTTTTAAAGTAATGTTAAATTTCCAATAAATGTCTTCTTAACTAAGAAGCCGCCATTTGCAAAGATAGAAACAATGGTTTCAAAAGCATTTGGCGATAGGGAATTACAACGTATATAAGAGAAAAATTTGCGTCTAGATCGTAACTCGCCTCGGTAGCTCAGTTGGTAGAGCACTTGGCCCGGAAAGCCAAGGGTCCGGGTTCGAGTCCCGGTCTAGGCGAAAATTTTTCTCTTCAAATTTAATTTATCTTTCATTGAGAAATGTTAAATTAATAATAAAAACATCATTAGAGGCCTTACTGGCTTTTAAAGTAATGTTAAATTTCCAATAAATGTCTTCTTAACTAAGAAGCCGCCATTTGCAAAGATAGAAACAATGGTTTCAAAAGCATTTGGCGATAGGGAATTACAACGTATATAAGAGAAAAATTTGCATCTAGATCGTAACTCGCCTCGGTAGCTCAGTTGGTAGAGCACTTGGCCCGGAAAGCCAAGGGTCCCGGGTTCGAGTCCCGGTCTAGGCGAAAATTTTTCTCTTCAAATTTAATTTATCTTTCATTGAGAAATGTTAAATTAATAATAAAAACATCATTAGAGGCCTTACTGGCTTTTAAAGTAATGTTAAATTTCCAATAAATGTCTTCTTAACTAAGAAGCCGCCATTTGCAAAGATAGAAACAATGGTTTCAAAAGCATTTGGCGATAGGGAATTACAACGTATATAAGAGAAAAATTTGCGTCTAGATCGTAACTCGCCTCGGTAGCTCAGTTGGTAGAGCACTTGGCCCGGAAAGCCAAGGGTCCCGGGTTCGAGTCCCGGTCTAGGCGAAAATTTTTCTCTTCAAATTTAGTTAGTATAACTGTTTATATCAAAATTATAAGCTTAACTGCTTTTTGACATAACTCAATTAAGTGCTGGCACTGTTCCTTCTCTCTTTTACCACTATCACCACCACCACAACCCAATACACTTACACTACATACTTAAACATCCATTCATCCTGAACTCACTCCTTTCTTTCACAATACAAGTATACATTACCTATGTAACATGGTCTTCAAAGTGGTGACTATATGGGGTGAATCATAAATATGGCTATACGTTTGATCGCGTTGTGTGATGAAAATATTACCATTACAGGAAATATGAAATTACCGTTGGAAAGGCAATTATTCAAATTACAACAATGGAATAAAACAAAACAGCGTAGAACTTGCGTCATTAGTCCAAATGGCATTGGATATGCAACAGCAAATTACAATTGCTGCATGGGCAATAACGTATGCTAATGATCGTGAGGCCGTAATACGGGCAAGACGTGAGTTTAAAGTGGCATTGCAGCCATCGAAATGCTGAAATTAGTGGTTGAGGACGAAATTAGAGATATTCCTCTAAACATGTATCATAATGCAATGAATGACTTCCCAAAGCGCTGCCAACTAGGCTTGGATGCAAATGGCAAACAGTTTGAAGCAATAAAGTGACTTGCTTAGTGTTGTTGTAAGCGATTTGTTTTGTTCTATTGTTATAATTTGAAGAATTCCCTTTCCAATGATATCATATTTCCTTTAATAATAATATTTTCGTCACAAAATGCGATCAAACATATAGCCATATTTCTGAATCACCCCATATTTAAAAAAAGATCATATAAAAACCATATTTCTGCTAAATGCATAAAAAGAGGAATGGGTTGACAATTACAGTAAAATTTCCAGACTTGATGACGAAATAAGTGATATTCAACAGAGTATAGAGGAGAGGTTAGATCAATAAGATAAAAATTGTCACTGGTTAGTAAATAGTGAATTCAATTCGGTATTGAGGAGCTATAGAGTGATTCATAGCTAAAGCCAAATCATAGGTACAAGAGTATATTAGGTAAGCTATACGGGAGAAGCCAGAAGAAGAGGCTTGTATAGGAAAATATTGAAATTAAAATGTAGTGTTAAAATTTAAACCTCATAGTGATTTTTTCCTATAAAAGTTCAATATAGTGTTAAAATTTATTAAGTTATGTAGATAGGAAATAACACTATGAGGTTTTTTAATATTGTTTATTTTTTTATTATTTCACTCACCTCATACTTCATAATTCATAGCAGATCCTGGGTTTCTTCACATCTTTTGTGACATTCTCAATGCTGCGTCACGTTCACAACTGACGTGACGCAGCATTGAGAATGTCACAAAAGATGTGAAGAAACCCAGGGTCTGCTATGAATTATGAAGTATGAGGTGAGTGAAATAATAAAAAATAAACAATAGTGTTAAAAGTTTAATTAATAGCAGATATAACAATGGAAGAGATTTTATACTAATGAGATTTATAACAGTTGAGAGATCTTTTGATGATGGAGATGATGATGATGATGAAGGATCTAAAGAAAGAATGTTGTCATTGAGTAATACCATAGATAATGAACAAATCAAGCTTGAATACATCTGGTATTTAAGGATACTTACTTCTCTTCTTGGATGCAGTTCAACCCACTCAGATGATGAATGTTTCAAATGGCTTGAAGTAGGAGTAGTTGCAGGTCCTTGCCCATGCCTTCGAAGAGCAATTGTCTGTCTAGGATTAAGTCCACTCCGAGATCCTCCCAAAGAAACTAGATAAAACGTAATGAAAATAGTTTCAATTAATTCATACCATGCACTTTATGTCTATACTATATTTACATTTGACAATAACTATTCTTCTTCTGCCCCTTAATGCTGTAAGACATTGGATTCACCTTGGTCCACTCAGTTCCTCCATCAACTTCTATCTTTGCATATTCTTCGCATTCCCACCAGTCTTTTGTCTTGTTTTCATAACATTCTCACCATTGTACTTTCCTATTAATATTCTAGACTTCCTTTTCTAATTATTATTCCCTTGGTCTTATGTCCATTACTTGTTTGGTTTTCCTTTGACAATGCTTGATTATATATATATATATATATATATATATATATATATATAAATTAATGGGTATTTTTTTACATTTTATCTCTTAGAACTTCCCCATATTTAACTATGAATATACATATATATAATATATATATTGTTCAATGCCACCACATTGTCATTTCGACATTCTGGTATTCTCTCCTGGCATGGCATTATTGTAACCCACTTCTAAGGTTGGGGTGCCTGGAAGGCAGAGTTACGCTGCCCTGATGATATATGGTAGGTGACGATGATGGTAATGATGTGCCAGGAGAGGCCTTAATACTAAACTTAATCTTCTTCTTCCTTCCAAGTATTAGGCCAAAGCCTGTTATGATCCTATAGAAAATTTTCCCTCCAGCGTTTCATAGGACGGCCCAGAGATCTTTGTCCTCTTGGTATATAAACAGCTTTGAGGATACAATTTGAACTCATTGTTTCAAGATGGTGTTTTCCAATTTAGTTGGTACTGTTTAATATATTCCAAAATTGGCATAGTCTTCAATTCTTTTAATATATCGGTGTTCCTTTTCCGATCCCATCTGGTGTAACCCGCTGTTCTGCACATGAATCTCATTTCACAAGCTGTTATTCTGCTTTTATGTTGTTTTTTTAGTGTCCATGCTTCACTACTATAAGTCGATACTGGTCTAGCCAAAGTGTTATATAAACGTAATCTGGTGTTTTTTTGTACAAGTGATGGTTTCATAACTTGATTAATAATTCCCAAACTTATAACTAGTAATTTTTTCAGGGATATCCTTTTAATCCCAGATAGAGAGATAATATCAAAGATATTTAAATTGATTAGATCTCTCTAAAGTTTTATTCTGGAGACAGATTTTACTTTGTATGGGGTCCTTCCTATGAAATGCCATAATTTTAGTTTTGTTAATTGATATTTCCATATTAAATTTGGCAGCTATCAAATTTTTTTTTTTTCCAAGAATTGTCCTATTTCATGTTTTGGTCGTCATTAGTTTGATCCTTCCAGGAAATTCTCGTATATGGCTTGAAAGCATAATAATAGTCCCTTCAATTGGTTGCTGGCCAAAGGAAGGCAAAACCAGTGATGGTGCTGCCATCTTATAGCCTCTGGTCAGGCTTTTCTGGAGAAGAAAAGAAAATAAAGGTAAGAAGAAATGGAAGACTCCCTAGCCCTCGGATGCCCTAATAGCATCGGGGTCGAAAAAACAAGAGTTAACCAAGGGAGGTTAGATAGTAAAGTTAAAAGAGTCTGGTATAAGTAAGTGGAAGAAAGGAAGAAATACCAGATTGGTTAAAGATAAAAGTAAGGAGCTAAAATTAATGAATATATTAATTCTGATAAATGATGGCCAGATGATGTTTGGTGACCATTTCGGTCTTAAAATTTCCTAACATTTGTATTACAGGTGAGGAAAAACTATCACCCAGGAAACTTGTCCCAACTGGGGATTGAATCCGGGCCTGCTGTGTGACAAGGCAGCATGTTATCTCGAGACCACAGTGGTGGACATACTTGATTATATAAAATATAGACAAGGTATATATCTAATGCTCTTGATTTAACAATAAGTTACTTTTTTAAGTTATGTAGATAGGAAATAACACTATGAGGTTTTTTAATATTGTTTATTTTTTATTAAAAAATAAACAATAATAAGTTACTTTTATTCAAAATTAAAGTGGAAAGTAACACAATGAGGTATTTTCAATTTAATCTCCTAGTTACATGGATTGTATTAGAACAATATTTTACATATAACAAGGTTATATTAAAATTAAGAAGCTAAAGCTGTTACTTTGATTGAAATAAGTAAATTAATGTAATCAAATGGTAAAGAGAAAAATGTATGCCTGAACCGGGAATCGAACCCTGAACCTTCAGCTTTCCATGCTGATGCTCTATCCATTGAGCTAATCCAGGCTTCCTTCCCATCCAAGCATTAATTTACTTATTTCAATCAAAGTAACAGCTTTAGCTTCTTAATATTAATTTAATAAATAATGCTTTAGCTATGTGGAGTCCCTTCATGTCTTCTTAATGTAGAAGCCATTCATTGTGTATTTGTGAATGATGATTCATTGTATTTGAATGTGGGACCAAGAGAGTAAGGTAAAGAAAGGATATAACAAGGTATTAATTCAAATAATATTAATTGGTAAAATGGGCCATATAGTTCAGATAGTTGTGTGGGACTATGAATTTGATACACTTGTTCAGATCTGTAGTGTGGGAAAAAATGGAGAAACAGAGATTTTTTATTCATTTATACATGATACGTTTGACTTCAATCTACTCAGCTATTCAGAAAGAAGGAACAGACTTCAAACATTTATTTCTTCCAAACTACAAACAATAAAACACAATTCCAACATTCCTGGAAAGATAAAAGTTCAAAAAACACATTATAAAAATTGTAAAGGATAATGTATTTCAAGAAAAGATGATACTCAAGAAAATAAATAAATTCAATGAATAAAAAATGATTAATGAAAGTACTCTTCAGACAGATAAAGAAAATGGTAAAAAATTCAGGAAATTCACATACCACCCCTTAGTATTTAACAAATTTCAAAAAATCTTCAACAAATTTAACATTAAATTAGCACCGAAAAACAATTACAGTTTACTTAATTTAGTAAAAACCAACAAAAATGAAAAGATTGAAGACTGCAAAAAATCGGAAATTATCAAATTAATTGTAAAGATTGTGAAAGGATATACATAGGAAAAACAAAAAGGAATTTAAATACAAGATTAAAGGAACACCTCAGAAATGTTAAAAATGGAGAAACAGAAAAATCTGCAATAGCTGCACATGCCTGGTCAGAAAAACACAGCATCGAAACCAAAACAAAATTACTTAAACAATTGGAAAAACCGAAGGAACTCACAATTTGGGAAAAAAAATTACATATGCAAGAATAAAAACATAACTATGAATTTTGAAATACCCGGTGATAAGAAGAGGGGATTGATTTGGAAGTTGGTCGGTCAGCCATCAGATGGCGCAGAGGTCAGTCTGCAGGAGAGGAGGCAGTTGGATGTCAGTTGTGAACGTGATACAGCATTGAGAATGTCACAAATGCAGTGAAGAAACCCGGGTCTGCGAGGTAGTTAAGAAGCATGAGGTGAGTCAAAAACAACTCAACATAAAATGAAAGTTCAAATTTCACTACTTTATGCATTCAATATGAGCACCATGTGTTACACGATAAGTATCAAAATGTGGCTCATTTCTTGCCACACATGAATCAGCTGGTCTCTAGTTATCGAATTCACAGCTTAAACAATTTGATGTTGCAGATTTTCAAGAGTGTCAGGCATAGGGGGGATAAAACACGGTCTTTTATGTAACCCCACAGATAAAAATCACACAGGGTTAGGTCTGGTACCTGGGAGGCCACAGGTAATGAAGTTGATCTTCTGCTCCTCCTCTTCCATTCCAACGTCCTGTTGTGTCGCCATTTTAATACAAAAATCAACATGACAAGCAACAGTGCCAATGCAGCTGTGATAGGAACTTCAAACTTTTCTCTTTCCAGGAACGTTAGAATTGTGTTTCTGCTTTTTGTAGTTTGGAAGAAATAAATGTTTGAAATCTTTTCCTTCTTTCTGAATAGTCCTATATAAGGATTTACTGGCCAAATGAGTCTTATACATTATAACTGAGGTTCCCAAACTTTTTAGGTTATAAAGCCAGATATTTTCCCATATTTAATAATAATTTTTTATATTCAAGGAAAGATCAGTTGAAATGTCATAAGTATGAATATTGAGAAATTCATATTTTTTTATATCATATAAAAAGTGTAACAGAATAAGTTATTGTTGAGAATATTATGTAGTTCTAAAAAGTTCAAGAATTAGTTAAGAATTTCAAAGGAGTTTGAAATAGCAACTGCCACATTTACTTTGATGGGATTGGATAACTTGGATGTGAGTCAACCAATAGCACTCATAGGCCCAGTTGGTTAACCAATCAGATTTGAATGTCTTAATTGAAATGGTAGATTTTAGGAAGAAGATCCTTCTCAATCTGAACATTGCACTGGAAAATGTCATGTCAATAAGTCCTACATAATAAAGGTTGCTCATGATTTTTTAAATATTGAGTACATATTTATATGTAAAAGAAGAAAAAAGTACAGATTGTTACTACATATAAAGTATAACATATGTGATGTTAATTTCAAGTCGATATAATAGATTTTGAATAATACAATTTGTGACAGTTAAGTCTCAAATAGTAATTAGTACTGCCATTATATAATGGTCAATGTATTAATGATATTAAAGTAAAGATATACAAATTCCATAATAATTTAAAAGTGTGAATAAAGCAAAAACTCCATTTATAAAAGTACTCAGTGTTTTTATTCAAGTAAAAATAATTTTTAGTCTTCCTTCTGTTCCCCTGAAGGGAAACTCATAGCCATGGCAAATTAAATCAAACCCAGGACATCTAGAAGGAGTCCAACTATCCATTGATAATACGAAATGGTAGGTGGCAACAACACTTCTCCTTCAAATGTCACCACTACATGGAACCTGGTATAACAAGGTACTATCTACACCTTGAAATGGTGCCCAAAGCAGTGCATGACAACTTTCTACTCCTTCGGTTATGGAACATATTTTAGTAGGAACATCCATCATAGAGCATTAATTTTCACTTAGCACTATGTTATATGAGAATAAAAGTAAACATTCAGAATTTAGAACTTTAGACATGGGCACAAAACTGAATTTTTTTTCTTTATTCTTCCAATATTTTTATGGGAAACTAGACTGAAAATATAAATTTATGATTAATTGATGCAATTTTTTTGATTAGAAGACTAAATTATCTTAAGGACACAGTTTGGGAAATGCTGCACTGTAGTATGTGCCAACTTGCTCCATTATAAAAGTAAATGTTTCATAAGTAAATTATTTTGCTTAGACTGAAAGATATTGGCACTAATGGCACATTCATTAGCTATTAAAAAAGTTAAAATTACCTTTAGGAGTTGTAAGATGGACATCAGAACCAGTCTTTGTATGGGGAGAGTTTGTATAATTATTGGTTACTAAACTTGCAGGACCACTGGAACTTTGTGCAGCATCAAGATGTGAATCCGATGTGTTTGCCATGTCCATTTGCACAGAATCCAGGACACTTGCCACAGCCTGTTGTCCTGAACGACTGCCTTGGTTTTTATATCCAGATTCTTAAAATAAAGTTGAGCTTATGACAATAGTATATAAAATCTAACAATGACATTAAAATTTTGGAAAATATTCTTCACATCTAGATAATAAAAATATGTTATATGAGCATACATTCAGAAATGTTATATTTCCTTCTAGGTATTTTAAAATATAATTTTAATGTAACTGTGACTCTGGCAATCTTATAGAAATATTCTATATATCTCATTCTCATACTAACACTGGATGCACTACTCTATAATTGATTTTTTCTGATAATTTAGAATTCAACAGCTGTATGATTAAAAACCATTACATTTTTACATTACAAATATATAAAATAATCCATCCATAGTAATTCTGCCCGAAGACAGGTCCTTCACTGCAATCACAGCATTTTCATGCTATGCTTGCAGCTTTACTAGGGAATTGTAGGTGTGGTAGCTTCCCGTTGCTTTCCACACCGGTGAAGAACGATGATGATGATGATAATGATAAGGATGATGATGGCCATATGTTTTCGGGGACCGTTTGGGCCTTAAAGTTTTCCTGACATTTGTCTTACAGCTGAGGAAAAACCCCGATAAAAACCTCACCCAGAAAAACTGCCCCGACTGGGGATTGAACCCGGGCCAGCTGCGTGACAAGGCAGGACGCTACCTCGAGACCACAGCGGTGGACATTATAAAACAATAGTATATTTGATTTGTGGTTCAAATTTGTTGAATGATTCCGGGCTATGTGACCGTGGTCCATTACTGGTGTTCCTACCAGACATTTCTCCCTCAACTGCATAGGGCATCTTTAGTGGCGAGTACTTCTAGGTGTTGTTTCCTGGTCAGAGCCTCTACGCAGTTGAGGGGAGAAATGTCTGATAGGACCACCAGTAATGGACCACGGTCACATAGCCCAGAATCACTCAACATTATGATTACCGGCCATGAAAGCCTGCATTCAACTAATTTGTTACCACCTTTAAAATCAAGAGGACCAAAGTAACAAGGGGAGATTTAACATTTCTAATTATTATTTTTTTAAACATTTCTAATTATAATATATTTAAATTTAATAAGAAAGTGAAATAAAAATTTAGAAACATTAAATTTTATTAGTAGAAAAATTAATTCATATATAATACTAGTTTTATTAGTATGTTAATACAATTTTGATATGAATTTATGTATAAATATTTTTGTACATCATCATCTTCTAAAGGCAATGCCTGTGGGTCAGTGAAACCATTCTTCTCTTCTTTCAGTTACTCTTTTTATTTCTTAATAGTCCCGGCATTCTATAATTTTAGTTACATCTCCGAAACAATCTTTCTTGGTTTTCCCCTTAATTATTTTCCCAAAATTTTGTCCTCAAAAATTGTTTTAAGGAAATTATTGTGTATGTCCAATTTATCACTGCTAATCGTCTCCATAACCACATTTCCATTGCTGCCATTTTTTGTACATTATGTCAAATTTAATTATATTAAATTAATGAACAGAAACAAGACAAAGCACATCTTGGTACAACGTATCTATCTTTATGTGACTAGATAAATTTTAAAACCAGATATTTATCCCCATATAAAAGTAATAAGGGTTTTTGTTTTGTTTATTTAATATTTAAATATAATTATATTTAATTCTATTGAGAACGGAAGTAAGATTGATCTAGAGAATTCAAATTTTTTATAAGTATATAAAAAAATTCAAACTGGTCAATATAAACAGTTAATACAGTTACATGTATTTCTAACTGATTTAATATATGTAAAAATACTTTAAATATTTGACTTGATAATTTTTATAAACAAATAAATGGGATAAGACGAATTGGATGGGTAATCCTTTCTTTTCAGTTGGACCAATCAGAACTTCCAGGTTATAACAGAAATTAAATGGGATTTTTTTCCACAATAACAAGATGGTTACAATACTTGAAAGAAGTTAGACATGTAAAACAAAGGGTCATTGACAAATAAGAGAATTAGTGTTCATTTCTTGATATTAGTTGACCAAATAGTGTCAAAGAGATGGAAAATAATATTGTAGTATAAATATCCTTCATTTGGAATATAAATCATCCATAAAGTTGAAATAATGTGTTAGTGGGTGAATAATTGACCGTTGGAAATAGTCATCCATTACATATATGAAGTAATAATCTGCTCCTAAGTGAAATTTAATAATTTGAGCCCGAATTTTCGAAACTCTTGAACATTTACAAGATTCATCTCAATTTAAATGAGAACTTTAATAAAATAATATTTAATATTTAATTTTAGGAAGTTATATTTTGAGGTTATTTTAATTATATTATTTTTGGTCTGGACATCTTACCTCAATATTAATGTTGATTTGTTCTTGGACATGTTTCAAAACAATTCTCTGTTTTATCTTCAGCTTTCCCAGACTTCTTTCAAGTATTGTAACCATCTTGTTATTGTGGAAAAAAAATCCCATTTAATTTCTGTTATAACCTGGAAGTTCTGATTGGTCCAACTGAAAAGAAAGGATTACCCATCCAATTCGTCTTATCCCATTTATTTGTTTATAAAAATTATCAAGTCAAATATTTAAAGTATTTTTACATATATTAAATCAGTTAGAAATACATGTAACTGTATTAACTGTTTATATTGACCAAAAATCCGTCATACCTAAAATAATCTTCTACTTCAGATCGACTCTTTTTCAACTCACGGACCTCATATTGTTTCTTCTTATTTGATTATAGACTAGTTTCGGAACATAGTTTCTGTTCCATCCTCAGTATTGTCACGACCGTTGTTCTGTCGTCTTGAAGAGCTGTCCTTCTCTCCTTCCATTGGCTGACTGAAAAACCTCGAAACCAGGTCATTCTCACCAGGAAATTCAAAGTTCATTAATTTCTTCTTTTCGCTCTTTTGAATGTAGATCTTTTCCCAAACAGTAAGTTCTTTTGGTTTTTCTATTTGTTTTAATAATTTAGCTTCTTTCTCGATAAGATGTTTTTCAGACCATGCATGGGTGGCCACTGCAGATTTTTCTACTTCCCCTTTTTTGACATTCCTGAGAAGTTCTTTCACTCTAGTTTTCAAATTTCTCTTAGTTTTTCCTATGTAGAATTTCTCACATTCTTCACATTTAATTTGATATATCCCTGATTTGTTTTCTTCTTCAATTTTCTCATTCTTATTAGTTATAATCAGTCTACTGATGCTGTAGACATTTTTGGGTGCTAACCTTATGTTGAAATCTTAAAAAAAAATTTTGAAACTTGTGGTGTTTTAATGGATGATATGTGAATTTTCTAAATTTTACATTATCTTCTTTAACTTTTAGAAGAGTGCTTTGATTAATAATTTTTTGTCTTTTGAACTTGTTTATTTTTTGAGTATCATTTTTATTGCAAAACCATTTTTCGTGGCTACGTTGATTATGTGTTCTTTTTCTTTTTCATAATTTTCTTTGTTCATTGGTATGTTCACTAATCTATGTGTCAAACTATTGAAAACTGCTTCTTTGTGAGCTATGTGATTGAAACCTAAAGCTTTTATGTAGTTATCTATATGTGTCTTCTTTCTGTAAATTCCAAATTCTATCTTATTTTCTTCATTCCTTTTTAAGTTGAGATCTAAAAATGGTATTTCTCCAATGATTTCCTTTTCCATAGTGAACTTTATAGTTTGATTAAGTTATGTAGATAGGAAATAACACTATGAGGTTTTTTAATATTGTTTATTTTTTATTATTTCACTCACCTCATACTTCATAATTCATAGCAGACCCTGGGTTTCTTCACATATTTTGTGACATTGTCAATGCTGCGTTACGTTCACAACTGACGTCCAACGGCCTTCTATCCTGCAGACTGACCTCCGCGCCATCTGGTGGCCGACCGAAGAATTTCCAAATCAGTCCTCTTTCTTTATAACCGGGTATTTCAAAATTCATAGTTGTATTTTCATTCTTGCATATGTAAATTTTTTCCCAAATTGTGAGTTCCTTCGGTTTTTCCAATTGTTTAAGTAATTTTGTTTTGGTTTCTATTCTATGTTTTTCTGACCAGGCATGTGCAGCTATTGCAGATTTTTCGGTTTCTCCATTTTTAACATTTCTGAGGTGTTCTTTTAATCTTGTATTTAGATTCCTTTTGTTTTTCCTATGTATATCTTTTCACAATCTTTACAATTAATTTGATAAATTCCCGATTTTTTGCAGTCTTCAATCTTTTCATTTTTGTTGGTTTTTATTAAATTACCTAAGCTGTAATCATTTTTCGGTGCTAATTTAATGTTGAATTTGTTGAAAATTTTTTGAAACTTGTCAAATACGAAAGGATGGTATGTGAACTTCTTGAATTTTTTGCCTATATTTTTATCTGTCTGAAGAGTACTTTCATTGATGACTTTTTGTTCTTTGAATTTATTTATTTTCTTGTGTATAATTTTCTTTTGAAAACCATTATCCTTAGCAATTTGTATGATGTGTTCTTTCTCTTTATTGTAATTTTCTTTGCTCATGGGGACATTCACAAGTCTGTGTGTTAAACTATTAAATACTGCCTGTTTGTGTGAAAAATGGTTAAATCCAGTAGCTTTTATATAATTGTCGATGTGAGTTTCTTTTCTGTAGATTCCAAATTCTATTTTCTTTTTTTCTTCATTCCTAATCAATTTAAGGTCTAAAAATGGTATTTCATGATTATTTTCTATTTCCATTGTAAATTTGATTGTTTTATTTTGAATATTTAACAGTTTAATGGCATCTTCTAATTGTTTCTCTTTTACTATTGCTGTGATATCATCTACGTATCTTCTCCAAAATTTAAACATCAAAGGATGTGCTTTGGTTACACGACATTCAAAATTCCCCATAAACATGTCTGCTAAGAATGGTGATAATGGATTTCCCATTGCGAGTCCTGATTTTTGTCTAAAGTATTTTCCTCTAAAGGTGAAGAACATTTGATTTAAGCATAATTTTGTTAGTTTTATGTATTCTTTAACGCTATCATCATCTAATTTTGTTTTCTTTCAACCATTTTTCTAAAATTTTCAAAGTTGTGTCAGTCGGTATGTTTGTGAATAATGAAGTAACATCAAATGAGACCAATCTTTCTGAAGGTTCTATTTCTACATTTTCTAATTTCTCAACTAATTGGTAAGAATTTTCTACTGTTAAATTTTCAAATTTTTCCATACCTTTAAATTTATTGTTAAGCCATTTGGATATGTTATATGTCGGTGAGTTGATATTGTTGATGATAGGTCTCATTTTCTTTCCGTCCTTGTGGATTTTAGGAAGACCATGAATGTTGGGGTTTCTGGGATTTGGTATTTTTAATTTAAACTTTTCCTTTTGTGTCATAATTTTTTAAATTGATTTTAGGCTGGTTTCAACTTCTTTAATTGTTTTTGCGAGAGGATTTGTTTTAATTTCTTCATATTCTTATAGTTTGACTTTGAATGTTCAATAATTTTAATGCATCATCTATCTGTTTATGATTAACTATTGCAATTATGTCATCCACATATCTACACCAGAACTTGAAAATTAAATAATTTACATAACCATTTAGATAAATGATATGTAGGAGACCCTATGTTGAGGCCGATAATTAACAACATAGGGTCTCCTACATATCATTTATCTAAATGGTTATGTAAGGAATTTATTAAAATTAATGGATTTGAAAACTCTGCAATAGAAAACTCTTATGAATTGGTAGATAAACTAGAAAACATACAACTACAATCTTCAGACAGATTAGTTTCTTTTGATGTTGTTTCCTTATTTCCAAGCATTCCAAAAGACCAAACTATGGAAATTTTAGAGATTTGGATGAACAATAATAAAATTAAAAAAGTAAAGATAGTCGAATATAAAACTTTAATTAAATTATGTATCGATAATATGTTTTTCACCTACAATGGAAGATTTTATAAACAAAATTCAGGACTTTCGATGGGAAACTCTTTATCTCCATTCTTAGCTAATCTATTCATGGGGAATTTTGAACACAAGATAATTAATGGACATCGTTTAATTTTCAAGTTCTGGTGTAGATATGTGGATGACAAATTGCAATAGTTAATCATAAACAGATAGATGATGCATTAAAATTATTGAACATTCAAAGTCAAACTATAAAGTTCACTATGGAAAAGGAAATCAATGGAGAAATACCATTTTTAAATCTCAACTTAAAAAGGAATGAAGAAAATAAGATAGAATTTGGAATTTACAGAAAGAAGACACATATAGATAACTTCATAAAAGCTTTAGGTTTCAATCACATAGCTCACAAAGAAGCAGTTTTCAATAGTTTGACACATAGATTAGTGAACATACCAATGAACAAAGGAAATTATGAAAAAGAAAAAGAACACATAATTAACGTAGCCACGGAAAATGGTTTTGCAATAAAAGTGATACTCAAAAAATAAACAAGTTCAAAAGACAAAAATTTATTAATCAAAGCACTCTTCTAAAAGTTAAAGAAGATAATGTAAAATTTAGAAAATTCACATATCATCCATTAAAACACCACAAGTTTCAAAATTTTTTTTTAAGATTTCAACATAAGGTTAGCACCCAAAAATGACTACAGCATCAGTAGACTGATTAGACCTAATAACAATGAGAAAATTAAAGAAGAAAACAAATCAGGGATTTATCAAATTAAATGTGAAGAATGTGAGAAATTCTACATAGGAAAAACTAAAAGAAATTTGAAAACTAGAGTGAAAGAACATCTCAGGAATGTCAAGAAAGGGGAAGTAGAAAAATCTGCAGTGGCTGCCCATGCATGGTCTGAAAAACATCTTATCGAGAAAGAAGCTAAATTATTAAAACAAATAGAAAAACCAAAAGAACTTACTGTTTGGGAAAAGATCTACAATCAAAAGAGCGAAAAGAAGAAATTAATGAACTTTGAATTTCCCGGTGAGAATGACCTGGTTTCGAGGTTTTTCAGTCAGCCAATGGAAGGAGAGAAGGACAGCTCTTCAAGACGACAGAACAACGGTCGTGACAATACTGAGGATGGAACAGAAGCTATGTTCCGAAACTAGTCTATAATCAAATAAGAAGAACAATATGAGGTGAGTGATAAAAATATTCTACCTTAATGAATATACCTCATAGTGAGAATTCCTAAAATAAGTAAAATAATATTTAATTTAACTGTTAACAAAAGTGTCGTTACTTATTTATGTAAGCAACTTTCCCTCATTTCCCCTGAAGGGAGTCATCAGTGTCGTGGCAAATAACAGTGATTTAAATTATTACAATCATATACCTTCAAATGTCTCCGCAACGTGGGACATCACATCCAACAACCACCTACAATTTATAGCTAATAAATGTTAGATTTTATAAGTTTATTTTTCTCATGGAATAACAACTGGGTTATACTTTTAACTATCAAAATAATTTTGTATTGTAAGCCTATGTTTTCCCTTTACAGAGATTTAGGCGCTCCCCCTACAGAGAAGAAATTGAACCATACTAATTTAGTTACACTTGTTTTCATATAGATGTCATTTTGAGTGGTACATGGTCAGCGTTCCGCCTCATACTGACATCTAGGAAACCAAGGTAGTACTAGGACGAGAAAATTCAGTAAATTTTGCTTAGAGGCCTTTTCATTCAGGCTTAAGGATTTTTACGAGCCTGAAAATCTTCAGACTCGGGACCCACGGCTTAAAGTCCCTCCTGGAGGACTTGCTCCTTGGATTTTTCCGTCCTAAAAAATTCCATCGACCCCAGCCGGGTTTGAACCCGCGACCCTTGGAACCAGAGGCAAGGAGCATAACCACTAGTCCAGCATAAACTTCTATTCAACACAATTATGAAAATACATTTGCAGAAAAGAGAGAAACAGAATGAGAAAGTGAAACATTTAAAGGATGTATAATAGTAATGCATATTAAAACAGAAAAATTATACGCTCAGACCGGGACTTGAACCCGGGACCCTTGGTTTTCTAGTCCAAGTGCTCTACCATTTGAGCTACCTGAGCAAGTACCGATCTAAAACGCAAATCTTTCTCTATATACGTTGAAATTCCCGCCCACCAAATGCTATGAAGCCTTTGCTTCTATCTTTGCAAATGGCGGCTCCTATATTAAGAAGACATATTTGGGAATTATACATTACATTATAAATGCCAGTACGGCTATTTTCGATGTTTTTATTATTATTATTATTATTATGGTAGAGCACTTGGACTAGAAAACCAAGGGTCCCGGGTTCAAGTCCCGGTCTGAGCATATAATTTTTCTCTTTAAATATGATTTATCCATCATTGAGATGTATGAAATTAATAATAAAAACATATTAAAACAGCCTCATTTGTATGGTATGTGAAATGTTAATTATGTAGTTGGTGGTTAAAATTTACCAACATCTTTAAAAACAAAGAGATTATGAAGAAGTTCAACCACTAACATCTATAAAATATTTCACATCGTTATAAAATGTAATATTCTTCATCCCGAGTAATAAAACACAACTTACTGGATGCTGTGTAACGTGCAGGTGTCCATGGATATGTTTCTGAAATGAAGGAATTATTTCTATCTTGCATCTCAAACAAATGAAGCAGCATAATTTCATCATCAAGGCTCTCAGAGAATGTGTTTCTGGAAATCCTAAACATACAAAATAAATAAAATTTTACATTGATTTTTACATAGTATGCAGGTGACAATGGAACAACTTTTTCATTGAGTATTTCTGACCCAACCGCCTCTATACTTAATGGTTAGCATGTCTGATTGGCATTCCTGGAATCTCAGGTTTGATTTCCAGCTACACAATAATTATTGAGTATAAGGACAAGAACAAGGTTTACTCAGCCTCATAAGGACAACTGAATATATTTCAAGTGAGATGTAGGAAAATCTAATTAAGAAAGCAATAAAGGTTTCATGTCTCTCTGTATTATCATACTAGCTAATGACAGCAACCACTTCAGTCAGTGTTGATTCTTTGGAGCCGAGTGCCATAGATTTAATTGCTGCATTTTATTTTTCTATCCTATGATCAATTTTAGTATAAATATACAGTTAAGACACGAAAAAATGAATACATATATATTTACGATTTTATTATTAATTTAACACTTCTCGCTGAAGGATAAATTATATTTGAATAGAACAATTTTCGCCTAGACCGAGACTCGAACCCGGGACCCTTGGCTTTTCGAGTCTCGGTCTAGACTCGAATCCGGGACCCTTGGCTTTTCGAGTCTCGGTCTAGGCGAAAATTTTTCTCTTCAAATATAATTTATCCTACAGTGAGAAGTGTTAAATTAATAATAAAATCATCAATAGAAGCCCTACTGGCTTTATAAAGTAGTGTTAAATTCCCAATTAATGTCTTCTTAACTAAGAAGCTGCCATTTGCAAAAGATAGAAGCTACGGTTTCAAGCATTTGGCACAAGGGAATTACAATGTATATAAGAGAAAAATTTGCGTCTAGATAGCAACTCGCCTCGGTAGCTCAGTCGGTAGAGCACTTGGTCCGGAAAGTCAAGGGTCCCGGGCTCGAGTCTCGGTCTATGCGAAAATTTTTCTATTCAAATATAATTTATCCTTCAGTGAGAAGTGTTAAGTTAATAATAAAATTGTCAATAGAAGCCCTACTGGCTTTATAAAGTAGTGTTAAATTCCCAATTAATGTCTTCTTAACTAAGAAGCCGCCATTTGCAAAAGATAGAAGCTACAGTTTCAAGCATTTGGCACGAGGGAATTACAATGTATATAAGAGAAAAATTTGTGTCTAGATCGCAACTCGCCTCGGTAGCTCAGTTGGAAGAGCACTTGGCCCGGAAAGCCAAGGGTCCCGGGTTCCAGTCTCGGTCTAGGCAAAAATGTTTCTCTTCAAACTTATATATTTATTACTAGTATTATGAAAGAATAATTCAAGAAACAATACAAATATTTAATTTTAGGAAGTTATATTTTGAGGTTATTTTAATTATATTATTTTTGGTCTGGACATCTTACCTCAATATTAATGTTGATTTGTTCTTGGACATGTTTCAAAACAATTCTGTTTTATCGTCAGCTTTCCCACACTCTGGGAAATCAACATTAATATTGAGGTAAGATGTCCAGACCAAAAATAATATAAACAATACAAATGTAGAGTTTTACATTAAAGAAAGTTCAAGATAAAATTCCCACAGATACAGACAGCTTCATAAATATAGGGAAACCAATCTTCAATAAATTACTAAAATTGTACAAGGTACTTCGAGGTAGTGCTTTTGCAGAAAGCAAAATACAGACGGCAGAACCAAATATATATAGTTTGATGGAAATAGAAAATGCTATATAGAAAAATTCCCTCCATGGTATCTTTACCTTGTCGTGGTGGAGTGGCTTGCATGCTTAAATTACCCCAAGAGCTATGCCAGTGGTAGCATTTGCTGCTGAAAGGGTTACCTATGCCGGACAGGTCGAAGGCAATAAGCCGGACGAAAAAGTACCTTGGTTGAAAAAGTGACGAACTTTCACTGTAAAAATACATCGTCAAGAAATGTGGACATGGGTTCCAGTGGGATAAAATTTTCTGGAGGTAAAATAATCCCCCATTCAGTTCTCCAGATGGGGATTACTTCAGGGAATCCATGCCAAAGGCTCAAACACAGGGACATATTCCTAGGAACATGGAATGTTAGACATTAGCTCAGGATAGAGATGTATGGAGATCTTATGTCTATGCAGACATGAACCTACAGGGTTCGATAGAGCCAGTGAGTTAGTTAATGAGTTAGACAAATTAAGCATAAATATCATTGCACAGATCAAATCACAGCTGTAATAATTCAAGAAGGAGAGGTTAAATTGTATAATGAAATTCATAAGCTCGTCCTTTTAATCTGAAATAAGGAAGAAATGCCACAAGAATGGGAAGAATCCAGACATAAAAAGCTAATGTTAATATTATTCGTTTTTAAACACCTTAATAATGGACAAATTATATTTGAAAAGAAAAATATACGCCTAGACTGGGGTTTGAACCCAGGACCTTTGACTTTCTATGTCAATGCTCTTCCATCTGAGCCACCTAGGCCTCCAATCTAAATGTGTATTTTTCTCTTACACATAGTTAATTCCCTAACCCCAAATGCTACGAGCCGTTGCTACGATTTTTGCAAATGGCGGCTTCTTTGTTAAGAAGACTTTTTAATGGGAATTTAAACATTACTTATAAAGCCAGTAGTGCTTCTTTCAATGTTAATATTATTCGTTTTCAAACACCTTAATGATGGACAAATTATATTTGAAAAGAAAAATATACGCCTAGACTGGGGTTTGAACCCAGGACCTTTGACTTTCTATGTCAATGCTCTTCCATCTGAGCCACCTAGGCCTCCAATCTAAACGCGTATTTTTAATCTAAACGCGTATTTTTTCAAAAAAATACGCGTTTAGATTTGAGGCCTAGGTGGCTCAGATGGAAGAGCATTGACATAGAAAGTCAAGAAAATACGCGTTTAGATTGGAGGCCTAGGTGGCTCAGATGGAAGAGCATTGACATAGAAAGTCAAAGGTCCTGGGTTCAAACCCCAGTCTAGGCGTATATTTTTCTTTTCAAATATAATTTGTCCATCATTAAGGTGTTTGAAAACGAATAATATTAACATTGAAAGAAGCACTACTGGCTTTATAAGTAATGTTTAAATTCCCAATAAAAAGTCTTCTTAACAAAGAAGCCGCCATTTGCAAAAATCGTAGCAACGGCTCGTAGCATTTGGGGTTAGGGAATTAACTATGTGTAAGAGAAAAATATGCGTTTAGATTGGAGGCCTAGGTGGCTCAGATGGAAGAGCATTGACATAGAAAGTCAAAGGTCGTGGGTTCAAACCCCAGTCTAGGCGTATATTTTTCTTTTCAAATATAATAAAAAGCTAACTCTACCAGCCTTTTATACTGTAAACTTTCAACTGGATGTCATGTTGATACATTATTAATATATATATATATATATATATATAGTCCACCGCTGTGGTCTCGAGATAGCGTGCTGCCTTGTCACGCAGTGGGCCCGGGCCGATCCCCAGTCGGGACAGTTTTTCTGGGTGAGGTTTTTATCGGGGTTTTTCCTCACCTGTAAGACAAATGTCAGGAAAACTTTAAGGCCCAAATGGTCCCCGAAATCATATGGCCATCGCATATCATCACCATTCATATTCATCTTAGATTAAGCTTAGGATTAGGGACTCTCCTGGCGCACCACTATCATCATCACCAGTCATATCATCAGGGCAACGTAACTCCTCCTTCCAGGCGCCCCAACCTCAGAACAGGAGAGAACACCAGGAATGTCAAAAGACAACCTGGGACATTTGCAAAAAAAAAATATATATATTTTATACAAAATTTCAAGGTTTGGTAGGGCATCATTGCAGATTCCATTTACATTCCAGTATGTGATTATCGTAATGATAACATGACAAATCTTGATAGTTGAATTACTTACATGTTGGCCGTAATTAAGGGAGAAATATCAGGATACCACGAGAATAGATCAGTTTTATAAATTAAAATATACACATATGGTGGTCGGAATATTGCGAAAAATATAGTAATGTAAAGATAAATAAATTGACTTCAAATTAATAATAAATTCCTAATAAATAATTATAAAATATTTAAAAATTCACAATGATAGAGCAATTTTTTAATTTTGGATTTCAGTAAACTCCCACTTCTAATGGTCAAATTTCACTGATTTTTAATACAAAGCTTCCTCATTTTATTATATTAGCATATATTGTGTTTCATTGCAAAACATCTAAAATTTCAACTGCTAGAGCGATTTTTAATTTTTTGTTTCAGGTGAAACAAATGCACTGATTTTGCTAGTTAACAAACTCAATCTTATTTTTTTTTAATTAAATGCTACATGCCTAGTTTGGTTTTGATGAAACAAAAATTGCAGCCACAGAGCATTAACCCGTTGGGTGGGCGTTCCATGAATATCCGTCTCAAGAAAGCCTTCACTCGGTGGGAGTTACGGATATATCCAACGAAATATATATTATTTTTTTTATAAATTATTTGGCGATGCAGGAACGCAAAATTTTGAAGATCTGTTCTGTATGGGTATGACATCTAGTGTGATTTTTTTCAACCCCCTTTGACCGGTCTCTTAACAGTTTCTTATTACGAGAGTTAAAATCACATATCATGTATGCGCGCAAGAACGGACTAACATATATCGGTAACTGGCCAGCTATATAACATTCATGATAAAATATTATTCACTAGACGTGTTCAGAAAAAAAAAACAGACATCATCTGTTTGCTCAACATAATATATCTTTCAACTCAGATTAGCCTTAAACCTTAATGCAAGAACGGTCTAAGTTAATGAAAAAATAATAACTCTGGTACAGTTTCTTGTAACTTCTCATTCACACGTTTAAATGAGAGGTCTGTCTTTTATCACATTAGAAAAATATTGCACAAACATTCAATTGGGGTTGCTAACTTTTACCCTCCATTCTCCAGTCTTGAAGTAACTAGTTCAAACGTCTTATTTCGCTCTAGTTTTTTTTTACTTCATCATATTTTTTTATAAGCTACTTACAATTTACTGAAAATATGAGTGTTTTCTAAAATGAAGTTATGTAGCATTCATAATACTAACAACAATAATAACCAGTGACTTCTCAACACACCAGTGTTCAATAACGCCACTGATAATATCTGATGACGTCAATAATCACTATTACTACAATAAAAACTACTAATTGTACGGATATATATTTTTACGGTATATTAAAGATCTAAAAATAAAAAAAAAAGTGATTATTTGTAATAACTCAAAACTGACAGTATTTAGTAACGCCACTGGTCATATGTGTCGTAAAATTGTAATATTTACACAGTGTTAAAAGAGATTGTATATTTACATTATAAACTTCGGAGTAAATTGCCAATATAAATTAATTTATTTATTTATACATATATCCTAAATGCTTAGTTTATATCGATGTAAGACTTGAAACAACGCCACTGATGACAGACACCATGTAAGGCCAGAGTTAACATTTATTGCATTTAAGAGATTTGCATACTTTTTAATATTCATTACATGTAATATAAATAATGTTTTCCAAATTACTTTAAATTGAACACGAGAAGACACTTGTGCCGTTTTTGTACTAAAGTTGAAAAAAATAAAAATATGAAATTTCGATTAAAAAATATGACCATATGAAAGAGAATGGTTGTTTTGTATAATATTTGATGGATATGTTACAAATGTTTACTCCCTGTATTTTTTATAATATTTTAAATTAAAGGAAGAAAAGGCTCCCCACAGAGCTGTAGAACTGCACTAGCTAGGTCCCCAGTTAAGGGGTTAAAGACATATATAGGGCCTATATCAATTTTGGTCATTGTCATTTTTTGTGTCACTAGATAGGATTGATGAAAATCTGTAAAAAAATGTTCCAAAAATGGCAACAGTTTTGATTGCATGTAATATTTTAATACAATTTTAATTTACACAATGAAAAGCACAGCAATTAAACCCTCATCTGAATTTCATCCTGGATAGTTTAAAATTCTGGTTGTAATAAAATAATTACTGTTGAAAATTTTGTATGTAAGGTTGAGTTTTGCTCGAAAAGCTTTTTATATATAAACGAAAATGCGCACAAGTTGTGCATTAGAGTTTTATTAGTTCACTTTGCTTTTGCAATCGTTATGAATCTGTGCAGGTCTCAATTAATGATTTGGGTCGCTTTTTATCAATGTGTTGGCAAGAAGCCCAAACATCTCTTGCATTTTTCTAACCACAGCTGTTACATAGTCATTGTTTTGGAGTTTTTGATTATGAACAAGTAATTTACAATGCCCTATATCAGATTGTTCTTTAAATAAATGCAAAAATGTACAGTACAATAAATATTTTTGAAATGTTACCATGTTTGAAAAATAATCTCATTGAGTTAATTTATAAAAAATGGAAGATGGGCTGATAGTGCTGAAATCCTACTGTTAGATGTTTGTCAGAAATTTTTGTAAATAACTTACTTGTTTGTTAAGCTTAAGAAATAGAAAAAAACAATCAAATTCATAATGAATTTCAATAAAGTTATTTAAAGCAATTGAAAAATGACATCCAAGCAAAACAACTTATCAACATTGGTGATTATTCAGAAAATTACAATTTTCTAATACAGAATGCTATACAGAGTTGTTACTGGAATATTTCAAAGCAACAATAAACAACTTTTTTAGTATATTAATTGATGGTAATTTATTATATATTTTTCTTTTCTATATATCAGATTATTTAACTCATGGCAGTTCAGGAGCATTTCTAGAAAAAAAACTCAAGTCATGTTTGAAAAAGAAATTCATGAAGTTAAGAAAATATATTACGTCACTGATGGAGCAACAGGACTAACTAAATTTATGTGTTTTTTTTACAAGAAAAACAAATTTAGTAAATCATAAGAACGATTTTGGCGTTTTGGCAGAAAGGCATTGTAGAAGCCATGAAAATGGCCCCTATGACTGTATTAGCAGCAATGAAGCAATTATATGCTAGTCTACAGAGAAGTAAATCTCTCTATTCCCAAAGAACTTCATGAATGGGCATCCGGTAAAATTCATGAATTGTGTTTTCATGTACATTAAAAGAAGATCATAAAGTGAAAGTCTATTTATTAAATACTAAGAGATTTATATTTGAAGAGAAAAATTATATGCTCAGACTGGGGTTTGAACCCAAGACTTTCTAGGCCAATGCTCTCCCACTGAGCTACCTGAGCACTCCAATCTAAATACAAATTTTTCTCTTATACATTGTTAATTTATCCTTCAGTGAGAAGTATTAAATTAATAATAAAAACATCGAAAGAAGCACTACTGGCTCTATAAAAGTGTTTAAATTCCCAATAAATGTCTTCTTAAATAAGGAGCTGCCACTTGCATAATTGAGCAAATGCTCGTAGCATTCGGTACTTGGAAATTAACAATGTATAAGAGAAAAATTTGCATTTAGATTGGAGTGCTCAGGTAGCTCAGTGGTAGGCATTGGCCTAGAAAGCCAAAGATCCTGGATTCAACCCCGGTCTGAGCATGTAATTTTTCTCTTCAAATATAATTTGTCCTTCAGTGAGAAGCATTAAATTAATAATAGAAAATCAAACTGAGATTGGTTGAGTTGAATACTACTGGATACAAGAAACATTCAATATGTTGTACATGTAGATTAAAACATAATTTCTAACAAAACCATCTCCATTTCATTCAAAGACATGAGAAACATCAATATCCGCAGGTATGGGAAAAGAATTGATTAACTACTATGCTGTGAAGCACCGAGAAGCTTACTGGGCTATGTCATCACATGGGAAGTTGTTTAATTTTTTTACAGGCCGAGTTTTCAAGAGTCGTTTATGAAACTTACACAAATAAAATATTGTATAGAAAACAACAAAAAATCTTTAGTATAGCAAATATGCAATTATTGTTATATATTTTTAAATATTATTCTATGTGTACTTTTCAATAACATTTTAAAATATCCCACAGATATCAACTGTAATAATAAACCTCTTTATAATCTCATTAATGATAACTTAAAAATATATTTCTGATTATTCGTCAGGAATAATATGGACTGTAAATTTGTGTAAGGGAGAAGTTAAACTTTAACCCTCTATTGAAGAGTGGAAAAGGGCAAATATGGGGTAATATTTTTACTTATGGAGAAGTAGTAAACAAAAAATGAACCAATTCTAAAAGGGCCAGATTTTGCAACCTGCTGTTTTGCTTGGAATGACCCATACTAAATTATATGTATTTAAGAATTTATATTTGTCCTTGGCAAAATAATAGATGTAAAGAACTTACCCCGCTTGTCCAATACTTTGACCAGAGACAGACTCTCGCTGACGTAATAAGAGCGGTTGAGAAGCCATTGAATATTCCACATCATTATCACCTAAGTTCAAAAATACACATTAGAATAAGTCACATGAGTTATTTAACTTTAAAGCAAGCTACAGCATAGGAATACATTTTGGAATTAGTTGAAGAAATGTTTATGAAGTGAAATTTGATATAAGAATGTTAATTATAATGTCCTATTCTATAGTGTTCTGCCCTACGGCAGGTCTTTCACTGCAATCATAACATTTTCATGCTATGCTTTGCAGCTTTACTAGGGAATTATAGGTGTGGTAGCTTCCCGATGCTTTCCACATCGATGAAGGATGATGATGATGATGACCTGATAATGTTCAGGGATCTTTCAGGCCTTAAAGCTATCTGACATGTGTCTTACAGGTCAGAAAAAGCCACAACTAGGAAGTTTGTCCTGACTGGGAATTGAACCTGGGCAAGCTGAATGACAAGGCAACACGCTACCTTGAGACCACAGTGGTTGACTAATTCTAATATATAGGCTAGAATAGAATAGAAATTTATTGGCATAAAGAATTCCAAGGAATTCATTGTATCATTATTGTTCAAATAGTAATAAAGAAATACAAATTAAAATACCATACATAACATTAGTGGTCTTGCCTCTAGTAGCAAGGGTTGCCAGTTATAACCTGGCCGGGTCAATGGATTTTCAGATTGAAATTTTGGAAAAATGGATAAAGGAAAACAAGATAGATGATGATAGCACAGAGAATACATGAAATTAACCAGATTATGCATAGATGATATTAATGACAAAATAAATATATTTAATCTAATGTATGGCACTATTAAAAAAATCCTTAAAAACAAAAGAAAAGAAACAAGAATGAAATTTTATAAAGTAATGGCTGTTCCTGTACTGATGTACGGATCACAATGTTGGACGATCACTAAAAGACAAGAACAAAGATTGGAAGCAGCTGAGATGAGATTTTTAAGAAACATAGCAGGATATACTCTGTTGGATAAGAAAAGAAATGAAGATATAAGAAAGGAACTAAATATTTTCAAACTTACAGGCCGAATAATTAAATATAGGAACACCTGGAAAGAACATGTTGATAGAATGCCAGAAGAAAGATTACCAAAATTATTGCTAAGTTATAAATCACACAGAAGAAGAAATATTGGACGCCCACACAGAAGATGGTCTTTACAATTTTAACAATTCTAGCTTTCATGAAACTGGAATGAGCCAACAGGCTTAATCCCTGGATGATGATGATAATGATGATGCATAGATCAAATGTTCTTCACTTTCAGAGGAAAATACTACAGGCAAAGAAAGGGACTTGCAATGGGAAATCCATTATTACTATTTTTGGTGAATATGTTTATGGGAAACTTTGAATGTCATATAACTAAAGCATACCCTTTGATTTTTAAATTTTGGAGTAGATATGTGGACGATATCATAGCAATAGTCAAACAAAAACAATTAGAAGATGGCATTAAACTTTTGAATAATCATAATAGAACAATTAAATTTACTATGGAAGTGGAAAATAACAAAGAAATACAATTTTTAGACCTTAAATTGATCGGGAAAGAAGAAAAAAGGAAAATAGAATTTGGAATTTACAGGAAATAAACACACATTGATAATTATATTAAAGTATTAGGTTTTAACCATATTGCACATAAACAGGCAGTATTTAATAGTATAACATACAGACTTGTCAATGTTCCCATGAGCAGAGAAAATTTTAATAAAGAGATAAAACATATTATAAAAATAAAAAAGATAATGGTTTTCAGGAAAAGATGATTCATAAGAAAATAAATAAATTCAAAAAACGAAAAAGTGATAAATAAAAGCACTCTTCAGACAAATAAAGAAACTGTTAAAAAATTCAAGAAATTTACATACCAACCTTTAGTATTTAATAAGTTTCAAAAAATTTTCAGCAAATTTAACATTGAATTAGCACCGAAAAATGATTACAGTTTGAATAAATTAATCAAAACAAACAAAAATGAAAATATTGAAGACGGCAACAAATCAGGGATTTATCAAATTAATTGTAAAGATTGTGAAAAAATATACTTCCTTCCAAGTATTAGTCCAAGGCCTGTTACGATCCTATAGAAAATTTTCCCTCCAGCGTTTCATAGGATTGCCCAGAGATCTTCGTCCTCTTGGTTTATAATTATAAACAACTTTGGGGAACTGATTTGAACTCATTGTTTCAAGATGGTGTTTCCAATTTAGTTGGTACTGTTTAATGTATTCCAAAATTGGCTTAGTCTTCAATTCTTTTAAGATATTGGTGTTCCTTTTCCGATCCCATCTGGTGTAACTCGCTGTTCTGCGCATGAATTCCATTTCACAAGCCGTTATTCTGCTTTAGATGAAATATTTAGGTCTTTCTGAAGTAAGTTTTTTAAAAAAATATACATAGGAAAAACAAAAAAGGAACTTGAATACAAGATTAAAAGAACACCTTAGAAATGTTAAAAATGGAGAAATAGAATAATCTGCAATAGCTGCACATGCACGGTCAGAAAAAACACTGAACTGAAACTAAGGCCAAATTACTAAAACAGTTAGAAAATCTAAGGAACTCACAATTTGGGAGAAAATTTACATCTGTAAGAATAAAGAAAAAAAAAACATGAATTTTGAAATTCCCGGAGAAAAAGAAAAAAAATTTGATTTGGAAGTTCCAAATTAGGAATTTATCAGATCAAATGCAGGGATTGTGACAAAATTTATATCGGAAAAACAAAAAGAAATTTGAAAACAAGGGTGAAAGAACATCTTA
Source organism: Diploptera punctata (assembly GCA_030220185.1). Taxonomy (NCBI): domain Eukaryota; kingdom Metazoa; phylum Arthropoda; class Insecta; order Blattodea; family Blaberidae; genus Diploptera; species Diploptera punctata. Next base: position 2,727,279 of record JASPKZ010010240.1, read on the forward strand.
GAAACGTCAAAAATGGAGAAGTGGAAAAGTTAGCAGTAGCTGCTCATGCTTGGTCTGAAAAATATTTAACTGAATCAAAAGCCAGTCTAATTAAACAAATAGACAAACAAAAGGAACTCACGGTTTGGGAAAATATCCACGTTCAGAAAAACAAAGGAAAACTTATGAACTTCGAAATTCCTGCAAATTCTGACCTGATCCAGAGGTTCACTGGTCCACCAACAGAGGGAAGAAGAAGAGTTCCTTCCAATCGACATAACATCAGTCGCCAAAATAGTACTGAAGATGAGACCGTTATGGTCTTGAAATCGCGATCTACTTAGAAGATTTGTATGAGGAGAGGTAAGAAACATTTGATTTTACCATAAATTAAACCTCATAGTGATTAATTCCTGTAAAAGTTAAAAAAACCAAAACTAATTCAAACTCTCTTAAAAATATGATAGATAAAGTCACACAGCTTCCTATAGAAAATATCTGACAAAGGCAGTTGAAATCTATTTTGGCAATAACCTAATTTTTTAATAAATTCATGTCTTTTGGAATCAAATGCAGGACACTCAAATAACAGATGTGATACAGTCTGGCTGGAGTTCTTGCAAATACAGGTACCTGCACCTATTTTAAATCATTCCAAATAATGTCCAAATTTACCATGTCCAGTCATAAATTGTGTTAATACAAGATTTGGTTCTACGTATTTGCACTTTATTCACTCAAAGATAGTTTGAAAAAAATAATGTTTTTGTCAAAGCACCATTAATACTGTTTAACCACTCAGCATTTCAATTTTGTATAAGATCTTTTCTTAATACTTCTTTAATATATGATAGAGGACAGAAGGAGTAAAAGTAATCTATCTCAATTTTATAGAAAACTTTAGAAAGAAACGTCAATATACCTAATCACGGAAAGTAAGTTAAAAAGATACGATTGGCTGAGAAATTAACAAACTATAAATAAAACAATTAGGTGGTGGGGTTCATGTGGATCCTATATTCATTCCAGGATAATAAACTGCAATAATAATTCATTCATTTGGTCTGGAAAGTATATGTCTACTGTGAACATTTCACATGTTTTCAATATGTAAAAAATGCATCACCAATAATAATAATAGAGGAGGCAATATCTAATAAACATTAAAATGCTAGGTCGTTCAATAAGTAATGCACAACATTTTTTTTACTGAAGGTTTATTTTATTACAACTCCAAATATACTATATTATTAATAGTGAGTGGAGAACATATTTTTATCGACTCACCTCATACATTTTTTAATTTCTTTGATACCGACGGTTTCAGACAATATCATGTCCCTCTTCAGTCATGGCTTCCTTCCACTGATGAAATTCCGTGATTGTTGATTTCATCAGTGGAAGCCATGACTGAAGAGGGACATGATATTGTCTGAAACCGTCGGTATCAAAGAAATTTGAAAATGTATGAGGTGAGTCGATAAAAATATGTTCTCCATTCACTATTAATGATATAACCTCTTAATGTTTACTTCCCAATGTTAATTTAAATATACTATATTATTCCCCAATTAATTGGCTATGGGTACCTTTATTCCACATATCTCCATTCAAATCTTTGGCCTTAGATATCAGAGCGTGTAATGCTGGTCTCGCTCTCAGCCACGTCCTGATGTCTCCCATGACTGTTCATCATTGTCATATCATTCCTTCGGATAGCATCCTTCAGGGGCCCAAACAAATTAAAGTTAGAAGGAGCAAGATCCAGGCCGTAGGGCATGTGAGGAAGGGTAGTTCACCCGAACTTAGTGATCTCTTGACGGGTGTGTAAGCTAGTGTGTGGCCTCAAGTTATCATGTTGAAGGAGAATTGGATTAACATTTTTATGAGGCCAAACATGTCTAAATCGTCTCAACAACTTCTTCAGAGTCTTGATGTAAACTTCTGAGTTTATTGTTTTACCGGCTGACAATGTGAAAATCAGAATAACTCCTTCAGAATCCCCAAAAAAAAAAAGTGACCATAATCTTCATGGCTAAGGGTCCTGATTTGAACTTTTTCTTCCTAGGGGAATTTTTGTAAAGCTACTCCATGGATTGTCGTTTGGTCTGAGGTTCAAAACGGTGAATCCATGTTTCATATCTTGGATAAAAAAAGCTTTGTGATATCCAAGCAACTCTGCACAAATGGCCCTTCTTTGTTCCTTACAGTTGTCACTTAGAGACCTACTTTGCAAAAACCTTTGAATAGTCTAAGCAATGGATAATTGTGTTGGCACTAGCCACAGAGATGTCTGGTTGAGTAGCAAAAAGAATATCAATATATTATTTTAGTTTGTCTCTCTAATGTTGTAAGATTAACTAATTCTTCTTTTGTTTGGTTGTTATTTGCCTGTCTCCCAAATAAGCCTGTTAGCACGTTTGAACTGTCTCCAGTGTCAAGCATTGCTTGGCCTTCATAATCGCAGAAGATCTGACAGTCTTGCTTTATTTAAGAAAAATTGTATCATCTCACCTCATATCATCGTTCTTATTATTATTAAGAAGGATATGAGGTGAGGATACAATTTTTCTTAAATAAATAATGCCTTATAGTGTTAATTCTAAAAAGTCAGTATTGCTTTATCTCATTCTGCCATTGACACTCTGTTAACCCAACGACTGACAGTACTCCTAGTCAATGCTTCATCCCCATAGACATTTTGTAAGCACCTGTGAATGTTTGAAATGATCTTCTTCTCCACAGAAAGAAATTCTATCACAGCTCTCTGTTTTGTATTTGCTTTACAAACAGCTGCCTTTTTAAAACAAAAGTACTTCACAGCCATCTGTCAGAAAACAATGCAACTTTGTGACATTATAAAGGATTGAAGATGCATTCTGTGAAGTTTTGTTCATTTCCAATGAAAGGCAGTCGAGAACTAAAATTATGTGCACTATTTAATGAATGTCCCACATATAAATTTAATTTCTTTAGAAAAATGATTAACTCTAAAAACAATTTGCATCACCTGATTTTTAAATATGTAGTTGAAAGGTATGTCCATTGTCATTGGGTTTATTCAGACACATTTTAAAATTTACTACCTACTATATTAAATCACCAAATATGCATTGAACACAAGATTTTACCTTATTACGGATACAATTTTACCTCAAAAAGAAATTGGTCTCTCTTGTCACACACCTGTTTGGAGACTGAACGTTACCACTAATAATTTTACAGATAATAATTGAAGAGAAAAATTTTCGCCTAGACCGAGACTGGAACCCGGGACCCTTGGCTATCCGGGCCAAGTGCTCTACCAACTGAGCTACCGAGGCGAGTTACGATCTAGACGCAAATTTTTCTCTTATATACGTTGTAATTCCCTATCGCCAAATGCTTTTTAAACCATTGCTTCTATCTTTGCAAATGGCGGCTTCTTAGTTAAGAAGACATTTATTGGGAATTTAACATTACTTTATAAAGCTAGGAAGGCTTCTAATGATGTTTTTTTTATTATTGATTTAACATTTCTCACTGAAAGATAAATTATATTTGAAGAGAAAAATTTTCGCCTAGACCGAGACTGGAACCCGGGACCCTTGGCTATCCGGGCCAAGTGCTCTACCAACTGAGCTACCGAGGCAAGTTACGATCTAGACGCAAATTTTTCTCTTATATACGTTGTAATTCCCTATCGCCAAATGCTTTTGAAACCATTGCTTCTATCTTTGCAATTTTACAGATGTTTACAGAACACTTACTTACTTGTGAAATATTAACTGGAGATGCATAAAAATGTTTATGCTTGTAAAATATCAACAGACGTGGTGGCTCATCGACTTTATTTATCTGTACTAAAGGCTCAAAAGTACCTTCATAGAAAACAATCACTGCTAAAATAAACAGAGACACAGAATGAGTACTATTTGTGCTAAAAGATGGGATTTTTAACAATCATCAGCATCAAGGATTAGACCTGCTGGTCTGTTCCGATCTCATGTTAGAATTGGTCTATCCATCTTTTACTGGGTCTTCCAACATTACTTCATCCTAGTGGTTTGTAATGAAGAATCTGTTTTGGAATTCTATTGTTATCCATTCTATTGATGTGGTCATTCCACTCATCTCTGTATTGTGTAAATCTATCTAATAGTTTGAATATATTCAGTTCTTAGTTCTCTTCGACGCCAGTAACGTCTTCAGGGGACATCAATATTCATACTTTCAAGTCTCATGGTAGATTTTACTAATATGCATACAAAATAATATTCTATCTTTATATATGTTCTTCTACTTCGAAGCTGTTATATGTTGACAAGGTGCAAATAATATTTCAATTACTGCACTCTCAGTGATCAACTGCAAAGTTATAACTGGGTAACACTGCTTAAGCATGAATGGTAGAAGCGTTATCTGTGCAGGAGAGGTCCCGTCCTCATGAACTAAGTCTTAAGACAAGGCAATAGTACTATTGAGCGAATGAGAATCCTGTATTATATCTGACTACTATTTCAAATAAAATTTAATGTACAGAAAGACCTTTATGAACAGTGGTAACAAAATTTGTTTGTTCAGTTCCAGATGTTTTTTTTGACAGTGGCAAAACAAAAACAGCAAAAAATTGACAATGTCAAGGCATGACAACAATTTCAGAAAAATCCCAACAGAAGACTACAGAAAGAATCACAACCAGGGATGAAATGCTCAAACATGTTACAAGATTAAAATGTATCAACCTTCGATAAAAGTATACATTCAGAACAGATTTACTTTTGCTGGGATATTAGCAAAAAAAAAAAAAAATGAGTATGAGGGGAATGATCCTCAACCCATCTTGTTTTCAGATGAAGCACATTTCAATCTTGAATGTTACATCAACAAAGTTGGCACATTTGTGGCACAAAACATCTACACAATGACAAATCAGCTTCTCTTCATCCACTACACATTGTTTGGTGTGCTATTTTGGGTCTTGATGCATATGGGTCTTTCTTACAACAATGCTAAAAAACTCAATACCCAACAATGTGTAATATTAATAGTGAGTGGAGAACATATTTTAATCGACTCACCTCATACATTTTCAAACTTCTTTGATACCGACGGTTTCAGACAATATCATGTCCTTCTTCAGTCATGATATTGTCGGTATCAAAGAAGTTTGGAAATGTATGAGGTGAGTCGATTAAAATATGTTCTCCACTCACTATTAATGATATAACCTCATAATGTTTACTTCCCAATATTAATTTAAATATAATGTGTAATATTATTTGTAAAATGTTTTATTCCTTTTTTTTCCATGGTTTATTTGATAAATAAATGGAGAACTTTATTTTTATGCAAGATGATGGTTAGCATATTACATTGCACTGCTATATTCTGTATAATGTATAAATAATCTGATAATATGGCTCTTTTTTTTATAAAACTTATAATGGGAATTAGCATTATGAGGCTTTCAAATTAATAAAATTAAAATGAGTCATACATAATCTCACCTCATACATTCCAAGTTCTTCATGGCACAGGACTGTGGTTTCAGGAAGTCATATTTTCAACTGTTGAATTTTTTACTTCACCATAGTCTTGTAAACTGTAATCTAGTGTTGATTTGATGAACTTTGAGATTAAATCTTGCTTGCCAGGAATTTCAAAATTCATGGATCTAAATTTGTTCTTCTGAATGTATATATTTTCCCAAACTGTTAATTCCCAACTTCACCAAAGGTTTCAAATGTTTAGTTCCTTTTTCAATTTAATGATTCTCTAGCAAACTAAGAATTGCAATTGCTGATTTTTCAATTTCACCATTTTTAACATTTCGAACGTGTTCTTTTGTGACGAGTGTCCAAATTCCTTTTTGTTTTTCGTATACATACTTTAATGCAATCTTTGCAACTAATTTAATAAATTTCAGATTTATTACTATCTGGGATATTAACTTTTTTATTAATAATTAGAAGAATACCCAGGCTAAATTTATTTATCAGTGCTAATGTGATATTGAATTTCTTGAAATATTTTTTTAAAATTTGTTCCGTGTTTCAGGATGGTAAGTAATTTTCTTGAATTTTTTTCTTTCTTGGAATCAGATTGTAGGAGGGTATATTCATTTAATCATTTTTGTTGTTTGAATTTCTTTAATTAATTTATTATTATCTCTTTTTCAAAGACATTTAAACTAGCTATATTTAAAATACTTTTCAACTTACATTCTGAAATCATTCAAGAGATATAGTCCTTCAAACTTGCTAAGCAATTTTTTAACCATACTGTTACAAATTCAGACCATATTCTAGTTTGTCATGATTTAGAGGCAGACTCCCAGAAAGAAAATAATATTTGTATATTGTATTGGTATACTTGAATTTGTAATTTTAGTTAATAAATGTGAAATATTTACATTATTTAGTTTATTATGTAAATACAATAGCAAGTGACATTATGAGGGTCTACTTAATAATTAAGTTCAGTCTGCCGTCATCTTGCCTCATATTTGTTGTTTCTTGTAGGACAAGTTTTAGAGCTAAATCTTTGCTTTATCATCAGCTTGTATAGACTGATGATGTTTAGGTTGTCGGCCCTGGATGTCGACTCCTGCTTCCTCTTTTTGTTGTCCAAAGAACTTTCTTATTAAATCTCTCTTGCCAGGAATTTCAAAGTTCATGATTCTCTCCTTGTTCTTCTGAATGTAAATGTTTTCCTATATGGTGAATTCATTTGTGTTGCTAACTGTTTTAATAATTTGTCAGAAAAACATAAAATCAATGTAAACACCAAATTATTAAAATAGAAAACACAAATGAACTAACCATATGGGAAATCATCTACATTCAGAAGAACAAGGAGAGAATCATGAACTTTGAAATTCCCAGCGAGAGCAAGTTCTTTGGACAACAAAAAGAGGGAAGAGGAGTTAACATCTAGGGCTAACAACCTAAACATAATCAGTCTATACACGCTGACATAGAGCAAAGATTTAGTTCTGAAACTTGTCCTACAAGAAACAACAAATATGAGGTAAGATGACAACAGACTGAACTTAATTATTAATTAGTTTGTTTTCTTCAGTACTTAATTATCAATTATTTAAAAAATTCATTGTTCTCCGTATTCATAAATAATGAGATATCACATACGTAACATACTGAATTTCAATTAAAGCCATAATTAACAATATCTGATAATCTAAAAAAATAAAATTCAATACATATTAAAAGTTTTCTTTTTATTAAATCAAAAATTTTATTATATTATAATAACAGACTCATGAATTTAATGATATATATATATATATATATATATATATATATATATATATATATATCATTTACTAAAGGACAAAAAAAACTGTAAAATTTTACAAAATATTCCTTTCAGAACCCTTTTACTTATCTGAAAACAATTTATTTTACAAAAAAATAAATAAATAAAAAATAAAATAAAGAGCTGAGCAATTTAGCAAACAGGAAATTTTGTATATGTAAAGCCAGCTGAAAGATATATTCTATGCACTGTGATGTTTGTCCAAACTTGCATGATCTTCTTTCATGCATTCCATCCCTTGTTTTTCATTTGTTGGCCTCTCAACATCTTTATCAATTTCATGATCTGTCCAATGGTCTTCATGACTATCCTCACTTCGGTTAGAAGTTAATCCTTTAAACACATTTGGCAATTCATCATAATTTTTAGTGAATAAATTAACTATTCAGAATAAAGAAATCAAATCTCATTTAACACATTCACTCCCCAATCTGATCATGGTCAAATTTAATTTTGCCTGTAAGAACTACAATATTCAACTAAGATCGGATTTGAAATCATGCCAACTTTTTGTGTTTAAAAAGTACGTAAGATGGAATAATTAGGTAGTTCTCCTATATATGACAGACAAATATATATTTAACTATACAAGCTTTGTGTTTTGATGGTCATTCCCCCTCTCATAGGGTGTATTTTTTGAATAAACATTAGAGATGACAGTCTGAGTGAATGCGTGGTTAATGTGCATGTAAATTTATCTAGAGTGTGTAGTGAGACAAAGAAATCAGCATGGCAAGTAAAAAATATACATCCATTGATGAAGCAATCGATTTTGTGTATGCAGATGAATTAGATTCTAGGGACAGTGAAAGTGAAGACAAAATGTAAATATCCTTTGAAAACTCTGATTTCATACAGGACATTTTATCTGATGCATCTTCTAGTTATCGTCTACCTTTACCAAACTTTATGGCCAATGTGGCTTAAATATTGATATTACAGACTGTGACAATATAATGTCATTTGTAAATACAAGGGTTGGATAAAAAGTAATGGCAGCAGTGTTGTAATGTAAACATGGTGAGTTGGAGAGCTGCCATCTGTGTTGACAAAACAAAGGGCTGATAGACGAGTTTGTGGAACGAGCAGGGACAATACTCTGTCAATGTACTTGCAGTGTGTAGAAAGTTGAACTTCATAGCAATATTGCAAGCACCCTAACATCATGTTTATACAGCTAGAGCAACACTCCTGGATAAAAATTGAAGTGGCACAAGATTGGAGTGCACAAGAATGTATTCAGGATTGCGTGAAGCATGTTGTGATGCAGCATTGTCATATCATACAGTCGCACGATGGGTTACAGCATTCTGATTAGGCAGAGATGCTATGAAGGATAACACTGTATGGGAGATTCTGGAACATCCACCTTACTCGCCCGATATGAGTCCCTGCGAATACGATCTCTAGCAAAGTGAAAGGACAACTGCGAGGGAACCAGTATAAAACCATATGGTGTATGTCTTCTGAACATTTGACAAAAGGTGATAAATAATGGGGGCAATTATATCGAAGATCTGTAATTGTAAGTACCTTTGTCAATAAACTCATACAGAAAAAAAAAATTGCCATTCTTTTTATCCAACCCTTGTATATTTATCACAGATCAGTTTATCGAATATATTTGCAAGCATAGAAATCTTTATGTAGAGCAAATAATTAGTGCTGCAACACACTCCTTCACAAAACATTTAATATTCAAATTTGAAAGCCCATTTCAATTTCTGAAATGAAACAATTTCTAGCTTTGATATTATTTTGGCATTATTAAGAAATCTGATCTCAAACTATATTGGACAGCAGATCCCATCTTCCAAACACCTATTTTTTTAAAAATCAATGTCCTATAATAGATTAGAAAAGTCATTTCTCCTTTTAGCAATAGTAGTTTTTATGAAAATAGTTCAGATAGGCTATATAAAATCAAGTCCATTATAGAAAAACTCTGCACTAAATTTTCGTCAGTTTACATGTCAGAACAAAAAATTGCTCTAGGTGAAACTTACGATTCTGTTTTAATATTATTCGTTTTTAAACACCTTAATGATGGACAAATTATATTTGAAAAGAAAAATATACACCTAGACTGGAGTTTGAACCCAGGACCTTTGACTTTCTATGTCAATGCTCTTCCACCTGAGCCACCTAGGCCTCCAATCTAAACGCGTATTTTTCTCTTACACATAGTTAATTCCCTAACGGCTCGTAGCATTTGGGGTTAGGGAATTAACTATGTGTAAGAGAAAAATACACGTTTAGATTGGAGGCCTAGGTGGCTCAGATGGAAGAGCATTGACATAGAAAGTCAAAGGTCCTGGGTTCAAACCCCAGTATAGGCGTATATTTTTCTTTTCAAATATAATTTGTCCATCATTAAGGTGTTTAAAAACGAATAATATTAACATTGAAAGAAGCACTACTGGATTTATAAGTAATGTTTAAATTCCCAATAAAAAGTCTTCTTAACAAAGAAGCCGCCATTTGCAAAAATCGTAGCAACGGCTCGTAGCATTTGGGGTTAGGGAATGAACTATGTGTAAGAGAAAAATACGCGTTTAGATTGGAGGCCTAGGTGGCTCAGATGGAAGAGCATTGGCATAGAAAGTCAAAGGTCCTGGATTCAAACCCCAGTCTAGGCGTATATTTTTCTTTTCAAATATAATTACGATTCTGTATTTACAATCCAGGAAAAATTACAAGAAATGGTATCACATGATTTGTGAATCTAGTGCTGGATACTCATGTAAATTGCTTATATATCACGGTAGTGGAATGACCCTACAAAATATGTTTAAACTTATAAACCCTTGTATAGAACTGGGATATTCTGTCTACATGAACAATTATTACTATAGTGTTCAAAAGACAAAACAATTAAGAGGTCAAAATACTACAGTTTGTGGGACAATCTGTCAAAATAAGGGACTTCCAACACACCTTAGGGACCAACATAAAACACTCAAAAAGGATGAAATGACATTTAGATGAGATGGGGAAGTTGTCCTTTTGCTTCATGGGTAGATGAAAAATGTGTAAATATGATTTCAACTACACACTCTGCTCAAATGGTTGAAACTTATTCAAAATTTGATGAAAAGAAAATTAAACCAAAGTGCATAGAAGAATAATTTCAACTGATGCACAGTGGAAACAGCATAACAGTATTTAGCAATTTTTTTTAAAAAGACATTATATGGTTTCACTTAATAAATAAATAAGTTTGGTCTGTTTCTTTTTACCTCATATAGTTGTTTCTTTTAGACATATGTTTCAAAGCATGTTAACTCCATCTTCAGTTGGTACAGACTGATTTTTTCCCCAAGTTGTTGACCCTGGATCTCAACTCCCTTTCTCCGGTATAAAGAACTTGCTACTTAGGTTCCTCTCCCCGGGAATTTTAGAATTCATAATTCCCTGCTTGTTATTCTGTTTGTACATTTTTTCCCATATGGTGAGTTTGGGGAATGAAAGCACTCTTCAGATAGAAAAACCAAGAGAAAAGAAATACAGGAAATTCATACGAGGGCGGATCGGAAAGTAACGCACAATAATTTTTTTCTGCCTTGGTATTGCAGCTAGAATGTTGAAATTTCACAGAGATATAGTTTGAAGTTTTCACTACAGATGGTATTTTTTTCTCACGTGCACCTCTTGCGAGAGAAGCTTGAACTATGCAACAAAGATGGCGCGCATGCTACAGTCATCCACCTGTGAGGAACAGAGAAGTGTTGTTCGATTTTTGTGGGCCAAAGGGCATAAACCCAGTGAAATTCACAGGGACATGCGTGGCGTGTATGGGGATGATTGTATGGACCGTAGCAATGTCTCCAGGTGGTGCACATTCTTCCAAGAGGGACGCGTGAACCTTAGTGATTCGCCACGCTCCGGCCGGCCGTGCTTGTGACAGTGTTGTTCTGGGATATGCATGGTGTTTTATTGGTGGACTTTGCTGAACACGGGACCACTGTGAATGCTGCGGCCTACATTAAAACTTTGGTGAAGTTGCATCGTGCCATTCGTGACAAACGTCACAACATTAACGTTAAACTTCTTCATGACAATGCTCGCCCCCATGTTGCTGCTGTCGTTCGTCAGAAAATCGCCGAATTTGTTTGGGAGGTGCTCCAGCATCCACCATAAAGTCCGGATCTTGCACCATCGGACTTTCATCTGTTTGGTCCCATGAAGAAATTCCTGGCCGGCAAACGCTTTGAGACAGACGTGGAAGTGAAATCAGTAGTGCGCAGATGGTTACACTCCAACCAAACGGACTTCAACGAACAGGGCATATTGAAACTGGTAACACGATGGGAAAAATGTGTTGAGAAAGTTGGTGACTAATATTTAATTTTAGGAAGTTATATTTTGAGGTTATTTTAATTATATTATTTTTGGTCTGGACATCTTACCTCAATATTAATGTTGATTTGTTCTTGGACATGTTTCAAAACAATTCTCTGTTTTATCTTCAGCTTTCCCAGACTGGTTTTATTTATGTTGCATTATGTTGCACCACCTGGATGTCGATGTCAGCTCCATCCTGTGGTTGGCCAAAGAACCTCCAAACTATGTCGAAATGTAGGTAAAAGATGTAAGTTCATTCGTGATTTTTTTCCTTTTTTTTTACTATTAAACTTTTTTAAAAAAAAATTATTGTGCGTTACTTTCCGATCCGCCCTCGTATATCATCCAAGGGCACACAATAAGTACCAAACGATTTTTGAAAAATGTAATATCAGATTAGCACAAAAGAATTATTATAGCCTAAATAAACTAATAAAAACCAACAAAAGTGAAAAGATTGATGATTGCAAAAAATCAGGAATATACCAAATTAAATGTGCAGACTGTGATAAGATGTACATGGGGAAAACAAAGAGGAATTTAACCATTAGAGCTGAAGAACACATAAGAAATGTTTAAAAAAAAAAAGGAAAAGTAGAAAAATCTGCAGTAGATACTCACGTTTGGTCAGAAAATATAAAATAGATGTAAACACCAAATTATTAAAACAGAAAACACAAATGAACTCACCATAATGAAAAAAATTTACATACAGAAGAACAAGGAGAGAATCATGAATTTTGAAATTCCCAGGGAGAGAAATTTAATATGCAAGTTCTTTGGATCACAAAAAGAGGGAGCAGGAGTCAACATCCAGTGCCGACAATTTAAAGATAATCAGTCTGTACCAATTGAAGATGGAGGAAAGATGATTGAAACATGTTTTACAAGAAAAAAAAACAAATATGAGGTAAGATGATGGCAGACAAAACTTATTTATTAAGTAGAACCTCATAATGTTACTTCATACTGTATTCTCATAATAAAGAAATGGAATTTTCTTCACATATTCATGGTCACTCAGCCTCCATGAAAATGAGTGCTATGAATAGCTACCTGAGAATAACTGCCTTTGGCAGTGGATGTGTGGATCTTTACTTCCTTACAATATATATTATGGCCTGTTAATTGGGTCCTTCAATTATCAGGTAAAATTTTGGGATACTGAATACAATATAATTAACCCTTTTGAGGATTCACAGAAAAATACAAAAACTACAGAAATTGTTCCTTAGAAAAATTTTCATTCCTTGATGAAAACAATACTATAACAACTAATAAAGGAGTATATGTTTCATTCCCAATTGCTATTGCACTTCTTTTAACTGGTTCCACATTCAGCAGATGTATAGATTTTATGTTATTTTCAGTTTATGCACCACTTCAGCAGACCATATTACAAAATGAGAGGAATCTAGGTTATCAATTGATTTGGCGTTTACTTGATAAAAATCCATATTTATTTTTAAATGAAAATAAAACTTTAAATTTTGTTTTAATTTAATCAAATGAATCTAGGTTGACCATTTAAGAGTTTGCATGAGGGTTAGTAATGGAAGAAGGGGAAAGTTGAAACCAAGTACTACCACATAGTTAATTTATGACAAAGAGCATAAAGGGGTCAGCCTGGCTTATGTCTCCATTCATTTGACAAACCCCTATAAACAGTACTACACACCTTCTCAACATATGTACTGTGGAGGATGAATAGACAAGGCTTTCAAGGCCTTCTTTATATATTCCAAAGTATATTTTCAGGATTTTTGGCCGCGTCTTCCAATGTTGTCTTCATCTGAGACAGCAACTGTTCTCTATCTGCTGACTTCGGCTCTTCATTCTGCTTCTCAATGTTTCATCACCTACTGTGAGTGACATCTTTAGGAGACCTTTGCAGCATGTGCTCTCGCAGTGAACTGGTAGCTCGTGTAGTTTGGCTGTATCTTATATACCTGGGTGAGTGGGGGGGCATGCACGCTACTACTGCTTGCTGATTGGCCAGTGCTTGGATGACCCAGCCAATTGGTTATTCTAGCTGTGTGCACCTGATCTACTATCTTTATCCATATCTTGATGTACAGTATTTCATGACATTTTTCCAGGACAGGATACTGTGTTTTATTCAGTCTTAGGTTTTCCTCTTTCTTATTAAAATTTTCTTTGTGTTTGTAGATCTCTATGGCTTCTCTGTTTTAACGAATATAATAATGTACTGGTTCCAAAAAACCTGGGTGTCACTAAACAAAATGACATGATCAGTGTTGTTACAGAAATGTTCAGGTACTGCAGATTTCTCTGATTGTCCCGGCGGCAATGTTTCCTGTGTTCTTTAACCCTGGTATTAACCGATTGTTTAGTTGTTTCAATACAAACTTTTCCGTAACTCCATTGGATATGGTATACAATACCAGAAAGTTTAGAATCTCTGATATCCTTGGAAGATCTAAAATACTCCTGAAGTTTACTTGTAGGTGTGTATACAGTCTTGATTTGGAGTTTTTTAAGGAATTTATCCATGCGATCCATAACTTTATAAACAAGGCAAAAAGGCTTTTCCCTTAATTTCTTTGTTGACCTTTTTGTTCTAAGTGGACGTATGGCTCCCTTTATTCTCCCATTTTTCATGAAAACTTTTTTAGATATATCAATTTATCTATGAGTCTAATGGGCTCACAGATAGTACTTGCTCATTGTCAGTTTTTTGATTATGCCTAATTTCTGACAAGGATGATAATTAGATTGTCTATTTAAGTATCGGTGAGTGTGTGTGGGCTTCCTATACACGCTATGGCCCAACCATTGACCTTCCTTTGTTATCAGAAGATTAAAGCTGGATATTTACCCAGACATAATAATAATAATAAGGGTTATTTTATTTATGTGATATATATAATTTTAATATTCAATAGAAATCAGCTGATATATTATTAATATGAATATTGAGAATTTCATATTTTTTATGTGTATAAAAAATTATAGCTGAATAATTTTAATTGTTGAGAATAATTTTATGATTCTAAGAATTTATAGAATCAGTTAAGAATTTAAATGGATCTTTGAAATATCAACTGACATTTGTAATTTAAAACAGATTGGCTAACTTGGATATGAGTCAACCAATAGTACTCATAAGCCTGGTTATTTTGACCAAACAAATTTAAATGTCATAATTTGAAAGAAAGAATTGTGGGAGATATTTCCCAATCAAGAGTCTACTGGTAACACTCATGGAGGGAAGACCTACTAAGAAACGGTCACCCATGATTTTATGAAAAACACCTTAAATATTATATAAAATAATATAAAAAATTCTTCGTAGGACTCTGAGTACAATTTAGCTTACATGGTGTTAATTTCAGTTAAAATATAAATAATTCTGGGTCATTTTATATGACTATTAGTATTCAAAATAGCTGTTTTAATAGTCTTTCAAGTAATTGAAAAATGAAAATTATTCTACAAGTTTCATTAATCATCAAAGGAAATTATATTCAAGAATAAAATTCACATATTTTATTCCAAGTTTACAAGTGACTTTTGATTCAAGGTGAAAACCTATTTTTTTATATTCCCTGTGTTTCCCTCACCAAAGTTTCAAGCTGTGGCAAGGTAGAAGTCGAACCCAGGACTTCCTACAACAGGAAACATCATAGTATATTATACTTTAAGATCTAGGAAGGCCAATTGACCCTCATTTTCTTCCTCCATAGTGAACTGGATATTTTCGTTCGCACCATTTATGTGCACTAGGAAACTTGCAAGTTCCTCTTTTCCATAAGTAAAGTAAAGTGATCCCAACAACAGGCCTCAGGAGGCCCTTGGGGTAGTTGGAGGTTAAGGCTCCCACTATTTCTAGACAATCGGCACTTTGTGTCAGCCAGATTGTCAGCCCTGCGTAACGACTGTCTTTACCCCCAGAACAAGCGTCTGGTACTCATTTCCATTAGAGGCTGGGTCGACCCCAGGGCCATAGTGCCGCCAGAAGATTTGGGTCAGTTTAAAAATCCTGACCCCAACGGGACTTGAACCCTCGACCTTCTGGCTTGTAGCGCAGTGCCTTAACCACTACGCTACAGCATGCCCCCTCCTCTTTTCCATGGTTCCATAATATGACAAATGTGTCATCTACATAGCAAAACCAGATTTTTGGTTTCAGTGTAGTGAATTTTAAAGTTTGTACTTTATATTTCTCCATGAACACATCATTCCAGAGAAAGTAACTGTTAGTTAGACATATACAGAATAGATCAGTTATATCCTGAGGAAACAGTCTGCATATCTAATTTAAGATTCAGAACAGGCATTTAGTGAAAACGGTAACACATTAAAACTTACAAGTTGGTCCTCCAGGTTAATATCAATATTCTTGATCTTTGAATTGCATATATATGAGTCAGTTTTTCCAGTGTGAGGAAAAGGGAAGTGAAGCAATATATACAGGGCAAGTCAAAATGTTGTGCAGGTTTTCAGAAATTTATTATGTGAAATGTAATGAACATATAATATTGTGAGACATATTGTATGAAAGGTAAACTCTCAAAGTTTTTTTTAAATATTCACAGATGTTCTATGTGAGCACCTTTTGTTACACGACAGATGTC
This sequence comes from Diploptera punctata, assembly GCA_030220185.1. Lineage (NCBI taxonomy): Eukaryota > Metazoa > Arthropoda > Insecta > Blattodea > Blaberidae > Diploptera > Diploptera punctata. The sequence continues at coordinate 2,743,517 of JASPKZ010010240.1, forward strand.
AAGCCGATATTCAATCTCCTGCCAAACTTTCTGTAGCAGTCCGCGGTCGATATCAGCAATGGCTGCTGTGATGCGGGCACGCAGTTCATGCAGTGTTGTTGGAAGTGGTGGTACGTAAACATGATCCTTTACAAGACCCACATGAAGAAATCACATGGGGTTAGATCTGGTGAACGAAGTGGCCAATGAATGAGTTTGTTGATCACCCTGAGATGCACGGCCTATCCAGCGTTGTGGTAAAGCCGTATTCAAATGGTCTCGAACACTGCCATGGTAATGTGGAGGGGCACCATCCAACTGCAGAATGAAATCTGGACTATCCGCTTAAAAGCTGCGGAAGGAGCCATTGTTGTAGCATATCAAGGAAAACATGTCCGTTCACAGTACGTTCATGAAAGAAAAAGGGCCCATAAACCTTTGCATGGGAAATGGCACAAAAGACATTCACTTTCGGAGAATCGCGTTGATGTTCCAGAGTTGCATGGGGGTTACCAGTTCCCCAAATCCTTACATTGTGTCTATTCACTTTTCCTGAAAGGTGGAAAGTCGCTTCATCACTGTAAACTACCCTCTCATGGAACTCATTCTCTTCCATTAATGCGAGAAAATCAACACAGAAGGACGCTCGCAAAGCATAATCGGCGGGTTTTAAGGCTTGAACCAGTTGCAAGTGGTAGGGTTTCATCTGTAAACGTTTCCGGAGAATCCGCCATACAGTTTTTTGTGGTAGTTGAAGTTCTGTCGCTCCCCGTAGGTGGATTTCTGTGGACTCCGCACGAAGCATGTGCGAACGCGTTCGACTGTCTCTTCACTCGTCGACGGACGGCCAGTCGATTTTCGTTTACAGATACAGCCTGAATCCCTAAATTGTGTGTACCACTTACGAATGGATCTCCCATCCGGCGGGTCTTTATCGTATCTGGTACGGAAATGTCGTTGAACACTAGTCACAGAGTTGTTTACATGGTAATCAAGCACACAGAAAGACTTCTGATCCCCAGTCAACGCCATTTTCCTTTACTGCTCTGCTGTTGACATCTTGCGGGTGAACGCGGAACTTTAGAAGTGGACAACTAAACTTTGAGAGTTTACCTTTCATACAATATGTCTCACGATATTATATGTTCATTACATTTCACATAATACATTTCTGAAAACCTGCACAACATTTTGACTTGCCCTGTATTTTGCCAATTTACATCCACAGATCCGACTTCAAAGATTAACCAACTTATAAGATATTCCTCGATTCTGGAAGATATAAAAAAAAACAGATTTGTAAAACAGAAGCAGTGACACCTAGACTTTATGTTTTACTGAAAATACACAAGCTTGGAACTCCATTATGGCCTATTGTCAGTACGATTGGTTCTTGAATATATGAATTGGCAAAATATCTCGCTTCACTTTTATTGCCTCACACTGGAAAACTAACTCATATATAAGCAGTTCCAAATACTTAATACATAAGATCAAGAATGTTGATACTAACCCTGAGGACCAAGTTTGGATTTTTTCACTGAAGTGCTTGTTGCTGAATCTTTAAATTATATATCCAAACTGTTAACTCAGGATATAACTGATTTATTCTGTATATGTCTAACTAAAAGTTACTTTCTATGAGCAAACAGAAGGAGTCGCCATGGGAAATCCTCTTGGTCAAGTTTCAAGTTGTACACAAACTGTTCATGGAGATATTTGAAGAACAAATTTTAATAGCTGCTACACTGAAACAGAAAATCTGATTTCGCTAAAGAGATGACACATTTGCCATGGAAAAGAGGAATTTGTAAGTTTTCTGGTGCACATAAACAGTGTGAACGAAAATATTCAGATCACTATGGAGGAAGAGAAAGAGGGTCTTTCTAGACATTCTGATAACAAAGGAAGGTCAATGGTTGGGGCACAACATGTACAGGAAGCCAACATAAACTGTTCGATACTTGAATAGACAATCTAATCATCATGCTTATTAGAAATTGGCATAATCAAAACATTGACAGAGTGAGCACTTACTATCTGTGAGCCCAACAAACTCAAAGACAAATTGATACATCTAAAAGAAGTTTTCATGAAGAATAGGTACTCTCATAAGGAGATAAAGGGAGCCGTATGTCCAACTAAGAACAAAAAGATCAACAATGATTCTGACAACAAAGAAATTAAGGAAAAAGCCTTTTTGCCTTACATTCATAAAGTTAAGGATCGCCAAATCAAGACTATACACAGACTACAAGAGAACTTCAGGAGTATTTTAGATCTGTCATGGAAATCAGAGACTCTAAACTTTCTGGTGGTGTGTACCATATACCATGCAGTTGTGGAAACGTTCATATTGGAAAAACTAAACAATCGGCCAAAAAAAGGGGCTAAAGAACACAGGAGACATTGCCAACGGGACAATTAGAGAAATCTGCAGTATCTAAACACTTCTGTAACAACACTAATTATGACATTTTGTTTAGTGACACCCAGGTTTTATGTAACACAGTACATTATTATACACGCTTAAACAAAGAAGCCATGCAGATCTACAATCACGAAAATTTTAACAAGAAAGAGAAATGTCTAGGATTGAATAAAATACGGTATCCTGCCCTGGAAAAATGCAGAATCAAACCATACTTCAAGATGGACAAAGTAGGCCAGGCGCACACAGCAAGAATAACCAATGGGCTGGCTATCCAAGCGGTAGCAGTCAGGAAGTGGTAGTAGCACGCATGCCCCTCACTCACCCAGGTATATAAGACACAGCTACACCACATGAGCAGCCAGTTCACTGCAAGAGCAGATGCTGTGAAGGTCTACTGAAGATGTCACTCACAGTAGGTGATGAAATGTCGAGAACCAAAGTTAATGGATGGAGAATAGTTGTCGGCTCAGAACAAGACAACACTGGAAGATACGGCCAAAAATCCAGAAAAGATACTTTGGAATACTGTGGAGGAGTTTGAAATCTAATTCAAACGTATAGTTGACAATCCAGTTTGTGCATTTTCTATAAAAATCACTCCAATAGATGATTTAAACACCTTCAGAGAGATTTGAGATTTCCACTGTCTCTGTCTTTTAGGGAAATCACTGTCATATTTAAGTGAAACATACAATTCTTATTCAAAGTTAAAATTGGGAAACACATATTCTTACCTGAAATATCTATTAATTCATTTAAATAACTCTGTGAAAAAATATGAGAGGAAACTTAAATAACCATCACAAATGAAATGTTTTCCTGATCTATCAGAATACAGGATATGAGGTGAGGTGATAAAGAATTTATTTTAATGTATTCACGTAGACTTTCACGGCCGGAGTTGCTATGATGATCTTGAAGAAGATTTTCGGGCTGTAGGCCGTGGTCGTGAGGTTTGTAGTTCCCCGAGAAGCCATCGAAATATTCAAACATAAAAACAGTTTCAACAGAAAAGAAGAATCATTAAAAGTCAACAAAGTATGGATACCGGTTCTAAAAAACGCAAAATGTAAACCTCTACAAGCACAATCGACTAGACTATCAAACAGCAATCTCAGTGGAACAATGGAAGTCCCTACCGCTGACCAATCAGAAGGCAGATATAACGTACAGTTGACTAGACCATCAAACAGCAATCTCATTGGAGCAATGGAAGTCTCTAACGCTGACCAATCAGAAGGCAGATACAACTTACGAACACATCGCGGTGAACGTATAAATAGGACAGACAGTGGACAGAATTGCCAGTCTCGAGACAACTCTTGAGGATGCCAGACGCAGTCTCTGGCGAAACGTCGGGGAACTACAAGCCTCACGACCACGACCTACAGCCCGAAAATCTTCTTCAAGATCATCATAATTTATTTTAAATTTGAAATGTTTTCTCTTTATACATCTGAAGAGCAAATTCTCTAAAATATAGAAAGTAATTTTTATTTGATATACAAATAACTAATGAAATAAAAATTTGAGTATAATAGTAGCATTCATTACCTGACATGGTTTCGTCATCCACATCATTTTCATCATTGGAATTTTCTTCTGTTGTACCCAGTGTCACACGATTCTCACGGTCATCGTTAAATCCTTCTGGTTCACTCATATCCTGATTAAAATATAGTAAATTAACATGTTAATAACATGATATCCACATTTTGTATTGCAATATCATGTGAACATACGGTTCATATAACTTTTTTTAGTTTTGCTCTTACTTGTTTTGCACAAATTAAAAATTATAACTTTCTATCAATATGTCCCATGCTGTAGCCAAGTGGTTAAGGCAAGATGCCTTGGCGCAGGAGCTACAGGACTTGCGCTGGTTCAAGTCCCATGGGGGAAGGAATTTTCTCATGGAATCAGCCAGTATGGGACTGGTACCCATCCAGCATCATAAGGCATTTGGGTAGCTACAACAACTAGCAACTCCAGGTTGAGAAGATCAGCTGTAACGGCTGGGGACCCAACATGCTGACCACATGTCATCCCTATATTGGTTCGATTATTGTCTTATCTCTGTAATTAACACATGTGGATATGAGGCTAGCAGTCGGCTGGTAGGCTAAGAGCCTTCTAGGCCTGTCGCGCTTGGAGTTTTTTCTATCAATATTCAGTGAGTATTTTTTATTTGATGATGTTCTTTAACAATTTAAGTCATTAGCATGAAAATTCAAGGCAAAAATTTTACTCAAAATTCTCTTATTTCAGTTGATAGATTCTTTTACATCCCTTAAATCTATGATATAGAACCAATGGCTTTACTTTCCTTCCAAAAGAAGTAATGGTCAAGACTTTCACACTTTGAAAAATCCATCAACCCTGGCTTAATATAAACATTCGAACCTTTGAACGAGAGGTGACTTTCATATATTCACATAGTTACGGAATAAATTTCTGTAGCTGTTGTACAATCTTCATTGCACATCAAAGTTTAATTCTATGCAAACATATAAATAACATGACTATTTAATTCATGCCCCAAATGGGAGTTAATGACCAATTATGTTTCATTGAATTTTGTTTTACAACCAATGACAGTCGTGTTTCACCTCACTCTTTACTGAATTCTCTTAACCACCTTAGCTTTTGTGATAAAGAAAGCTCCTCTTTTTTAATATTCTGAACAAGTCAGAGCATTATTTTGCAGTGACTGACTCTCCAACAAAGCCGCCAGTTTTGTATGTACCAAATAGCAGACACAAGATTAGGCTATGCTTCAAATGAAGATATAGACGAAATAATCCAGCAATCTAAGCCTCAAAACTGAGTTGTTTACTAAAAAAAATTAATTAATAACCTATAATGTTGATTATAATATACAGGTTGATGTGTCTCATTTTTTTTTTCCACTAGAGTGAATTCTTACAATATTGTGATCCTATTTGAAGTTGCCCACACCAGATGGCAATAAATAATATTATATGATCATGTTGCACTGGATAAAACAAATGAAACATAACCACACAATTCTGATTTATTTTCAAACATCGCTGTTTACATTAAATGTATAAATATTTTAAAATAACTATATTTAAATATGATTTTTTATTAAACAGCTTAAATTTATTCATTAAATAGTCCTAACAAATGCCACTCTTAATTTCCAAATCCTCTAGATAAAGTAATTCACTCGTAACATTACTTTTGACTAATTTTTCTTTCTTAAATTAAATTCTATCCAGGATTGGAAAATGTTAATTTAAATAAAAATATTGAAAACATGACTAATGTTTAGAATTTTAGACATTAAAAACTAGAGGTTTAGTTACCTAAAATAGGTTACATAATATTATAAGAATTAAATTAATCGTGATTATTTCATACCTCATACTTCTATATTTCTTTAAATACAGCACTGCAGTATCGGCAATTTCTTATCACCATGATCAGCTGTTTTCACGATTGTCAATTTTAACTTTTGTTGATAATTATCCAAACTGCCATGTGATGTTCTTTTAAAGAATTATTTTCTAAACTGCCATCTGGTGTTCATTTTAATGAATCATTTTCTAAACCGCCATCTGTTGTATTTTTGAAGAACTTTGTAATGAAGCTAGGTTCATCTGGAAATTCGAAGTTCATAGTTCTAGTATGTTTTTTTTTGAATATATATGTTTTCCCAAAAAAGTATATATATCTGGAATTTCGAAGTTCATAGTTCTAGTATGTTTTTTTTTGAATATATATTTTTTTGGGAAAAAAATATATATTAAAAAAAAACATACTAGAACTATGAACTTCGAAATTCCAGATGAACCTAGCTTGATTACAAAGTTCTTCAAAAATACAACAGATGGCAGTTTAGAAAATGATTCATTAAAATGAACACCAGATGGCAGTTTAGAAAATAATTCTTTAAAAGAACATCACATGGCAGTTTGGATAATTATCAACAAAAGTAAAAATTGACAATCATGAAAACAGCTGATGATGGTGATAAGAAATTGCCGATACTGCAGTGCTGTATTTAAAGAAATATAGAAGTATGAGGTATGAAATAATCACGATTAATTTAATTCTTATGAATTTGAACCTCATAATGTTAAAAATTCCCAAATTTAATATATACAAAATATTAACATAATTTGGCTGTGTTCTTGAGAACATGTTTCAATATTCATACATAATTATATTCAGCTTGTTCAGATTACTGAATTATTTATTAGCCCTAGATGTTGCTTCCTCTTCCATCTTTTGGTTGATTTAAGAACTTACAAATCAAATCCTTTTCCTTGGAAATTTCAAAATTCATGATCTTATCTTTGATTTGTAAGTTCTTAACTCAACATGAAGATGGAAGAGTAAGTGACATCCAGGGCCGACAACCAAAAATTCAACAGTTTGAACGAGCTGAAGATAATATATATATATATATATATATGCATATTGAAACATGTTCTCAAGAGCATAATCAAATTATGAGGTAAGATATTAAAGACTCACATAATATTAAAAAGGATCTCATAATGTTAACTCCTAATGAAAGAAATTAATATAGGTTATAGAAGTATAAAATTGTGTATTAAGCTTAGAACTAAAAACAAAAACCAACATTTTTCAATGGAAATTAATTTTCACAGCATAAATAATGAAATTTCTTTCATAATCAGCAACACAATATATTAATAGTGAGTGGAGAACATATTTTTATCGACTCACCTCATATGATTTCAAATTTCTTTGATACCGACGGTTTCAGACAATATCATGTCCCTCTTCAGTCATGGCTTCCATGATGAAATTCTGTGAGTGTTGATTTCTCTAATGACATCACCCCTTGTGCTGCCATCTTTCGTTGGGATTATAAACTTTGTAATTAAATTTTTATCCACCGGAAAATCGAAATTCATAGATCGATATTTATTCTTATGAATGAACTAGCAAACTATGTGCAGCAATTGCTGATTTTTCAATTTCACAATTTTTAATATTTCTAAAATGTTCTTTAGTGTGTGTTTCCAAATTCCTTTTTGTTTTTCCTATGTATACTTCGCTACAATCATTACAATTTATTTGATAAATAAAAAGAGGCAAAACTTTTTAAACAATTAGATAAACCATTGGAATTGACAATTTGGGAAATGATATTCATTCAGAAGAATAAATATCGATCTATGAATTTCGATATTCCGGTGGATAAAAATTTAATTACGAAGTTTATAATCCCAACGAAAGATGGCAGCACAAGAGGTGATGTCATTAGAGAAATCAACAATCACAGAATTTCATCAGTGGAAGCCATGACTGAAGAGGGACATAATATTGTCTGAAACCGTCGGTATCAAAGAAATTTGAAATCATATGAGGTGAGTCGATAAAAATATGTTCTCCACTCACAATTAATGATATAACCTCATAATGTTTACTTCCCAATATTAATTTAAATATAACACAATATATTATTTAACTAACTAACGGCACTATTGAACATGGAGGTTCATGGCTGTATGAACATAAGCTCTCCATATATCCCTGTCCTGAGCTAATGTTTTTCAATCATTCCCTGTATAATTCACCTCCAATATATCATGGTTAATGTTATTCTATCTGATTTCTGGTCTACTTGGTGCTATCCTCCTGTGTTTCCTCAAGAAGTTTTTCCATTGTAAAAAAACCCATTGATCCTCGCTGGTTTGAACCCATGATCCTCAAGACTTAGAGGCAAGGAACATAACCACTAGACCAACACAGCCGACATTTTAGCTAATCTATTCATAGGAAATTTTCAACACAAGATAATTAGCAGATGCCCTTTGATTTTCAAATTTTGGTTTAGATATTAGGTTGATATAATTGCTTTTGTGAATCACCAACATGTAGAGAGGATGCTTTAAAACTGTTAAACATTCAAAGCTAAAACATTCATTTTACAATGAAAACTGAAAATAATAGACAATTACAATTTTTAGATCTAAACTTAACAAGAAACTGAGAGAAAAAAGATAGAATTTGGAATATACAGAAAGAAAACACACACAGATATTAAACCTGCAGGATTAATCACATTGCAGAAAATAATAGACAAATACCATTATTAGTTCTAAAGTTAACAAGAAACAAAGAGAAGGAGGATAGAATTTGGAATATATAGAAAGAAAATACACACACAAATAATTGTATTAAAGCTTTAAAATTTAATCACATTGCTCACAAAGAGGCAGTAGTTAATAGTCTGACACACAGATTAGTATACGTGCCCCATGAACCGAGAGAATATTATGATAAAAAACATAATAAACTTATCAACACAGAATGGGTTTGAAGAAAGCAATACACAATAAATAAGTTCAAAAGACAAAAATTAATCAATGAAAGCATATTTAAAAAAGAAAAAGAAGAAAATATAAAATTCAAGAAGTTTACATATCCTATGAAGCATCATAAGTTTTAAAAAAGTTCAACATAAGATTGGCGCCAAAAAATTACTGTAGCATCAATAAAATACTTAAATACAACAAAAATAAGAAAATGGAAGAAGAAAATAAATCAGGCATTTATCAGATAAAACGTG